>OZ030007.1:58745950-59283450 GCA_964023405.1 Apodemus agrarius | reverse complement strand
AAACACATATCACAAACAAACAAACAAACAAACAGCTTTAGACATTATTTGAGTCCTAGCGAGGCTATTTCATCCCAAATTTCTCCCGGAGGGCTAGCTATGTCATGTACTACATAATTTTGGGGCTGGAGAGATGGCTCTGTATTCAAGAGCACTGACTGCTCTTCCAGAGGTCCTGAGTTCAATTCCCAGCAACCACATGGTGGCTCACAAGCATCTGTAATGGGATCTGATGCCCTCTTCTGGTGTGTCTGAAGAGAGCGACAGTGTACTCACATACATAAAATAAATAATATTTAAAAACAAAAAAGGAGTCTGTTGTGGATAGCCTTGGACTTGTATTTTGATGCTAATTCCACTCCTCAGAGGGGCTGCACATGAGGAGTTGCTTTGTGAACCTTCTTCCCACCTTAACTTTTCAAATAAAGGCTTGAGCCAATGATTGGGCAGGAGGAAGGGGGAGGAGCTGAAAGTTGAGGGGAGGAGCCTCTGGAATCAACAGGACACAGAGGAGCTAAGAGGGATGGAAGGAGAAGCTGTAGAGAGAAGCTCGTGGCCTGGAGAAACCGCAAGCTATATGGGATAATATAGATGGGAATAGAGTAGTGTAGTGGGAGATCCGCCCAATCTAGGCTTGTAGCTTGTTTTGTTAACTGATTGAGTTGCGCTTTCTTTTACCAGGGAATTGGGTTGGAAACAAAGTAGCAACAGGAGTCCAATTTCATCTTTCTCATCTTGGAGCTGGTGTGGACAGGCCCATCTTGCTGTGTCTGTTCCCTAAGAGGGCAAGGCTTGGTTAGTGTGTCAGGTGGTCAGCGCCTTCTAATTATTTTGATGGGCTTGCTCATGTTGACATGGTCAGGCACCAGACCTTGGTTTCATCAGGACAGGCAGCTCTTTCTCACCCGTGTATTGTTCTACTATCAATGGGTTCTTGGGATCTCTGCTGATGAGGGTGTACTCTACTCTTCGCTTGAAGGAACATTGTTGCTTGAAGCCATCAACAGCAAGAGATCAAGCTTGCTTGTGTCTCCTGAGCCTGCAACTGGGCCTAATGACAGACACCATGCCAGTGGGGGGGGGGTGGCATTTTAAAGAGTTTTTGTTTGTTTTCAAGACAGGCTTTCACTACCTAGCCTTGGCTGGCTTGAAGTTTGCTATGTAGACCAGGCTGGATTCAAACATATACAGCTCCTGTCTCTGCCTCCCAAGTACTGAAATGAATGAAGTCTTCATCTTCCTGTTTCTACCTCTCAGGTCCTGTGATTACAGACATGCACTAGTATGCCCATTTTTATGTGATCCAGGATCCAATCTGGGGTTTTGATCATGTTAGGCAAGCTCTCTATTAACTAACTTATATGCCAGACATGGTATATGTTGACTTTTTTCCTTTATGAGCTTAGGGTTTTTTTGTTTTGTTTTGTTTTTTTCTTTTTTTCTTTTTTTTTTGGTTTTTGGAGACAGGGTTTCTCTGTGTAGCCCTGGCTGTCCTGGGACTCACTCTGTAGACCAGGCTGGCCTCGAACTCAGAAATCCGCCTGCCTCTGCCTCCCAAGTGCTGGGATTAAAGGCATGTGTCACCACTGCCTGGCCTTTTTCTTTTTTTAACTTGCATGTATGTATGTATGTATGTATGTATGTATGTATTTGTTTTCTGGGGAGTGAACCCACAGTTTCCATAGGCTAAATATGTGCATGACAACAGAACCATACCACTTATTCTCTTTTTCTCCCTCACTTATTTTAGTGTATGAGTGTGTGTGTGTGTGTGTGTGTAAGACAGGACAACTTGTGGGAGTTGGTTGCCCTTCTCTACTGTGTGAATTTCAGGGATTAACTCAGAACTCAGGTTGTCAGGCTTGGCAGTAAGCACACACTGAACTATCTCAACAGCTATTCTCAGGTTTTAAGGAGGAAGGAGTAAACCTGTGTTAACTTTATTTGCAGGAGTGTGTGTGCGTGCGTGCGCGTGCCTTGGAGATGAGAGGAGGGCATCAGATCCCCAGATCAAGGCTGGAGTTGCGTGATTATTGAGCAACCATGTTGGTGTTAGGAAACAAACACGAGTCCTCTGTCGGAGCAGCCAGTACTCCTAACTGCTGAGCCATTTTGCCAGCTCTGACCGGTTTAGGTACTTAAACCCACACTCTTAGCTTTGTTTGCTAGTTCTTTATCAAGTCCAGACATTTCCTATTCCAAATTTATCAAAAATATCTATCCTAATTTTCCTTTTGCATTTTAAATTTAATTCTCTCCAAAAAGTATTTGGTAAAGCAGTGAGATGGGTAATGTTCCAAATTTACGTTTGCTGTATATAAAAAGCCAGTTATCTTGTCATGAATTTCATAATTTATCTCTTCTTATGACAATAACATATAGGTGGCCCTCAGCGAATTACTATAATTTTTACTTTTAATGAATTAATTACGTTTGCAGGACCAAGCCAGGGCCTTGACGTGTCGGGCAAGCACTCTCCTGTAAAGCTACGTGCCCAGTCCTTTGTATATTTTTTTGAGATACAGTCTATATAAGCTCTCAAATGCTGACTTTGAACTTTTGTTTCTTCTCTCTTAGCCTTCTTTTCTTTCTTTTTTTTTTTTTTTTTTTTTTTTTTTTTTTTTGGTTTTTTGAGACAGGGTTTCTCTGTGTAGCCCTGGCTGTCCTGGAACTCACTTTGTAGACCAGGCTAGCCTCGAACTCAGAAATCCGCCTGCCTCTGCCTCCCAAGTGCTGCAATTAAAGGCGCTCTCTTAGCCTTCTAAGTGCTAAAGGTATATGTCATTATTCCTAACTCTATGATTTTATTTTAACTTCCTTTGTAAACTTTGTTTTAAAAATGTATATGGGTATTTGGCCTGTATGCATGTCTGTGTGCCATTGCACACCTGGTATCAGTAGAGGACTGAAATGTACATTTCAGGTCTTAGTGAGCCATCATGTGGGTGCTGGGAACTGAGGGTAGGGACATGCAGGATGCGCAAAGGTCATTGGCTAGGGGCTTAGGGGACCTGGAGTGCCTCATCAGGATGGAATCTCAGGTGTTGGCTGAACAGTTTTTATTAGGAGAAAGGAAATTGATCTGGTAATCTAATTGAGGCTATGTGACATTCCTATGTGGGGGCTTAGAATTCCCCAGACAAGGTCAGAGAAGGAGAAACCCCCCAAACAAAAAGAGTCTTCCATATCATGCTGAGCCCAGAGGCTATCCAGTCGTGGTGGACTTTGACCTTAATTAGCATAGTTTTTCCACACAAGGGCTTAGGACATAACAGAATGTGTAATCAACTTGGGCATGAGAAAGTTTCCTAGTATCAGTAGAAACAACATATAAGAAAGTTTCCTTATGGGCTGGAGAGATGGCTCAGTGGTTAAGAGCACCAACTGCATTTCCAGAGGTCCTGAGTTCAAATCCCAGCAACCACATGGTGGCTTACAAACATCTGTAAAGGGATGATGCCCTCTTCTGGTGTGTCTGAAGAAAGCAATGGTACACTCATACATAAAATAAGTATTTAAGAAAAAGAAAAAAAGAGAAAGTTTCCTTCTAATATAATAACAGCACAAAATGGCAGGCTAGACAGGTAACAGTTACCCAGGCCTTAACATATTATCTAGGCTTTAATATTTTACCTAGGTCTTAACAATTTGATTTGAGAGAAATCAAAGTTCCACCTTTTTTTTGTATGTGTGGTGTTTGGTACGGTAGTCTTGCCTCTAGCATGCTAGGTAACTGTTTTACCAGTGAGTTGTGCTCCAAATCCCCACCATATTGTTATTGACAAGTAAGTGTGTGCAATTATTTTTTGTAATATAAATCTACTAATGATAAGCATTGCAATGGCCTCAGTTCTGTGCATAGCACTGGAAAAAATTAATCAATCACCTTTTCAGTGGGCCTATCAACACTTTGCTTAATTGGGAGTTGCTATGTTTCCCATTACCCAATTTTAAGTGTTTGTTTATTAAACCATTATTCCCTTCTGGAAGCACACAAAAATAGGCTGCAGTCTGATTTGGCCTATGAGCTGTATGTAGTTTGTTTTTTAAGAAAGAGCTTAAGTAGCCTAGGCCTGCCTCAAACTTGCTATGTAGTTGAGGATAGACTTGAACTTCCAATCCTCATGTCTCTATCAACCAAGTGTCAGGATACAAGTGTCCCTACCACACCAGTCTAGGCACTTGATCTTAACCATTTTATGATACTATTTCTTACAAATATCTTAGAAGACATGTGTTTGCCTGGGCAATGGTGGCACATGTCTTTAATCCCAGTTTGTGAAACAGAGGCCAGCAGACCTCAGTTTGAGGCCACTAGACTACAGTGAGTTCCAGGATAACCAAGGTTACACAGAGATCTGGACAAATATTTGCAAAATCAAACTTGAAAGAATGGGATACATAATCCGCCTGCCTCTGCCTCCCAAGTGCTGGGATTAAAGGCATGCGCCACCACCGCCCAGCGAGATGGCATTTTTAATTCATGTTTCTTCTACTTTGGCCTCCCAAGTGTTGGGATTTCAAGTGTTAGGCTGCCATTCCTGGCAGAAGACTGGATGGGAGGAGTCAGAAGTTGTATGTTGCATGCATGACCCATTCTCTAATTCAATAGAGAAAAATATATTTATCACTTACTTTAAAAAATTTTTTTTGTATGGGTTCTTCCTTGAATATACATGTGCATACTGTGTTTGCCTGTGCCTGCAGAGTCAGAAGAGGGTACCATATACCTTGGAACTTCAGTTAAAGACCCATTGTGAGCTGGACACTGAACCAGGGTCCTCTGGAAAAGCATAAGTGCTCATAACTTATGGGTCATCCATCTTTCCACCTCCTTATGTGACTGTCTGTGTCTGCCATGTGTGTCTAGAAGTGGGCAACAGATTCTCTGGAGCTGGAGTTATAGTCAATTATGAGCCATTCAATGTGGGTTTGATAATTGTATTCTGGTCCTCAGGAAGAACATCACCACCCTTAATGGCTGAACCATTTCTATAGCCTCCAGCATTTGTTTTTAAAGTATCTTTCTACCGTAACCCAGTGAATAACACCATTCACTGAGACTGGGAATGTGCAAGGTGAGGATCATCTTCACGGAGACTGGGGTTCTTCAACAGTGGAGCCTTTTCTCAGTAAGGAAGGGCCTAGATTTCAAAGGCTTGGAGCTTCTAGCCTACGTACAATCTGATCTTCTGCAAACCTGGACCATGAAGGCTTCAACTTCTAGTCTCCGTCTGCTAACCTCTGTCACATTTTCTAGCTCTTTCTGAACTCTGGCTGCTTGGTTCAGTTTTGGTGTCCTTCTCTCAACCTCTGTCTAAATTACTCTGAGCTCCATGAACTGACCTATTCCTCCCTTGTGTTGCTCGTAAGAAGCCTCTCTTTCCTGTGCTAGTCTCCCGAGTTTTGTAAGTCGGGTGTATACTATTTTTTTTTTTTTCCGAGACAGGGTTTCTCTGTGTAGCCCTGGCTGTCCTGGAACTCAATCTGTAGACCAGGTTGGCCTTGAACTCAGAAATCTGCCTACCTCTGCCTCCCAAGTGCTGGGATTAAAGGCGTGCGCTGGTCACTTTGCCCCCTCAATCAATCACTTTCAAACATTGCTATTTCCTTCTACAAACTAACTTTACCTTCATTGTTTGGGATTAAAGGTGTGTACTAAGGGGATGTCTGTATTCCAGCCAGATCAAGCAGACTAGATCTTTGGATGTGATCCCTTGCCAGAGTACCATGTTGCTGGATTAAAATTCTTCTAACAGTCATTGTATCAATCATAAATGAATTTGTGGCATGAATTTGTCTAGAGAAAAAGATTGAGAAGAGAAACTACCAGCCAGGCAGTGGTGGTGCACGCCTTTAATCCCAGCACTTGGGAGAGAGGCAGGTGGATTTCTGAGTTGAAGGCCAGCCTGGTCTACAGAGTGAGTTCCAGGACAGCTAGGGCTATACAGAGAAACCCTGTCTCAAAAATACAAACAAAAAAACCAAAACAAACAAAAAACAAGAGAGAGAGAGAGAGAGAGAGAGAGAGAGAGAAAGAGAGAAGACAGAGAGAGAGAGAAAACTACCGTCAAGATTTGAGAAACTCCACAGTTTAATAACTGTGCATAAAATTTAGCTTAGCTGGCCTCTTCAAACTATTCATATTCTACCAAAAAGCTTGTCTTCAGGCTTCCTGGGAAATAACTCCAAGACCTTGGAATACTCTGGTATGAGTTTTTGTCTGCTCGAGGAATTGGCCACAGTGTAGTTTCGGTATCACAAGAGCATTGCATGCCTATGGGACCGACTCCCAATAAAAGTTCTGACAGCATGGCTTGGATGAGCTTCCCTGATTGGCAGCACAATCTACATGTTGACGCTCATCATTGTTGGGGAAACTAATTTAACTCTAAGACAAAGGGACACATGGAAGCTTTGAACCTGTTTTCCACTGGGCTTTGCTCCCCATGCTTTTTTTTTTTTTTTTTTTTTTTTTTTTACATAGACCTGTCAACTTTAATAAATTATAGCAGACTTTTGAAATTTTGTAGCTTTATTCAGCAAATCACCGAGCCTAAGGCTGGTACTGGGGGCCTCTGACAGTCTGTAGCATGGAAGCTACATACATGTTCAAGTGGCAGGAGGATAATCAGGAGAGGGTCACGGCATGAGAGCCAAGGACAAGGAAAGGGAGAGGGTAACAGTGCTAAATGGCCTTGAGAAGAAGATGAAGGTTTGGAATCAAACAGGCACATTGAATGCAAAAATATGGATATAAATCATTAGGCTGGTGAAACCATCTTGGTAGAGTGGTATGAGTAGAAATCTGGGCAGAATGGATTTAGGAATAAATGGAATCTTACAAAATAGAAAGCTCTTTAGAGACACACATGAAAAAAACTGAGTTAGTTTTATTCATATTTAGATAAAAATGCATTAAGACTATTAGGTTATTTTTTTAAATAAGGGTTCCTTTTTCTCCATATCCTCTTTAATATTTGTTTTCAATTTTCTTGATGATTGGCATTTTAACTGGGGTAAAATGGTATCTCAAAGTAGTTTTTATTTGCATTTCCCTGATGACTATGGAAGTTGAATATTTTAAAAAAGTTATTGGCCATTTACTTGCATTTCTTTCTTTCTTCTTTTTTTTTAAGTATCTATTCATTAGCTCATTTGATGACTGGCCATCTTAGTTTCTTGGTATTTATTTTTTCAGTGTTTGGTAAGTTCTGGATGTTAGCCCTAGTCTGAGCTGTGGCTGGTAAGGCCTTCCTCCCATCCTCTGCACTGTTCCTGTGCTCTACTAACAGCTCCTTTGCTGTGTAGAAACTTTTCAATTACGTGTTGTCTCCATCTGTTGACACTTGTGGCTAGTTCTGTGTTATTGTTCTGTTCAGAAAATTCTTGCCTACCCTAATGATTATTTAATAGCCCAAGATATTGAATTTGTGCTATCAAAAACCTTTACAATGGCTATACTATGTGAATCAGCAATCCATTTTTAAAAATATTCAGAATGGAGACATGTAAAGGGTGACCATACTGCTAATCACAGTATTTTTAATAAAATATTAGAAACTATCTTATTGTTTAGCAATAGCCAGTGCATTATAATATATTTATATAATATTAAAAAAATCTACTTATTGTCTAAACTAGGATATATTTTACTAAGTGAGTTAGGGATAATATGCTTGAAAGCACTTTGTAAACTGGAAATTTCTGCTATGTACTCTTGTATTTATTGATAGAATACCAAAGTGCTCCTCAGTGATCCTGGCCCTGGAGAAAAGCTGCGAGATAAAGATTAGATGCAGAACTCCTGTTCTCTGTGATATCTGTGGCTTTCATAGTTGACAGAGCATATGTTAGTGTTCTTTGCACACCTCAGTGACATACTTCCTCCAGATCCTTTCAAGCAGTTCAGCTCCCATTCGAACTAACCATTCGAATAAGTGAAACCGTGGAGGCCATTCTTATTCAAACAACCACAAGTTATCTCCCATTCCCCCTGGGGGGCGGGGAAGGGAGCCGGTCCGCTCACACTAATTCCAGGGTCTGTTTGCCTCGGGCCCTTTGTTTTTTGCCACCTGCTCCTCTATCTGGAATACTCTTGTGCAAGCCAAGTTCCTTCACCTTATCAGCAGAGCCCTTGCTCAATCAGCGCAAATCCTTTACACCCGCCTTATTTTTACTTCACAGCATTTATCATTCCTGATATACTATCCAAGTTCATCCTTTAAACTGTCAACTTCTTGAAGGCAGAGAGCTTCTTTGTTCTCTTGCAGGAACCCCAATGTTTCATCTTAACACCCTAAGTCAGAAGAGATTTTGAAGGAATTGATGAAAAACGCTTTTCTGTGAATTAAAAAAAAAAAAACAAAAACTCACCCAAATAAATTTCCTGTAAAACTACTGTCCAGGACGGACTTCTGAGACTAACATTAAACAGCTGTTGCACTTCCATCATTTCCCCTCCCCCACTTCTTTTTGGAAGCAAGGTCTCCCAAGAAGCCTGAAGCCTAAGCTGGCCTGGAACTCACGTCTCTCTGCAGGTGACTACAGGTGGGCACTGTATCAAGTTACACTCGCTCTGGCAGCACGGGCTAAGAGAAGGTCTGATGGCAGCCTGAGGCGGAGAGGCTGGAAACCAACAAAACAAAAAACAACCCTTTCAGAAAGCTTCTAAGACTTGAGGTGGTGAGGTCAGCTGGCTCACCCGGGGACGCCGAGTCAGACTCAGGATATAATATTGGTTAGAAACGAGGTCTCCCAAACTGGCACATCAGCCGCAGGGACTTTTCGACATTCATCTGCCTTCCAACTTCCTGATTCTGTTTTGGGGTGTGGCCCTGGCATCTCTGTTTTAGAAAAAGAGCTCATTTGATTGGCTTTCAGGTATGTAGCAATGCTAGAGAATCACCTTAAGAAGCTAAAAATAGCTATTAGGAGACTTCTCCCTCACCGCAGGAGCCTCTATGTGGAGACCTTTGGGGTGTGTGTGGGGGCGGGGGGCTCTGCACAGCCGCTCTCTGGAGTCACAGCCCTCTGGGTTCAGCAACACCCAGCGATGACCCAGGTGGTCCGCACCTCCTAGGTAGGAGGCCTCCGCGTCCAAGCGCGCGACAGGTGAAGCTTCCGCGGAGGCGCGCCCGTAGCTGGGGACGGCGTCGCCG
Organism: Apodemus agrarius; assembly: GCA_964023405.1. NCBI lineage: Eukaryota > Metazoa > Chordata > Mammalia > Rodentia > Muridae > Apodemus > Apodemus agrarius. The sequence goes on along the minus strand of OZ030007.1, from coordinate 59,274,289 downwards.
TGGAGACGCTCGCTCGGGGGCGAACGCAAGCCGGCCTCCTACTCTTGGCTTTCCCTCCCTTCTTCCCGCACCGCCGCGGCTTCGGCGCTAGCAGCCAATTCCACGTCATAGAGACCCAGTTCCACCAGCCCCTACCGAGCTACAGAATTCCAGCTTTGTGGCAACGGACAACACCGAGGCTCGAAGCTGCACCGCGATCTGTTCCGCGTGCGCGCGCGGCCAGAGTTCCCGCCTCCCTCCGGAGGACGTCGGTGCGTACGTGCGCGCACCCACCAATCCCGCCCGGCGACACGAGGGCGGGGGCGCCGCGTGCGCGCGCGCTCTCGTGTGTTCGCTCGCTCGCTACTTCGCTCGCTCTCGGCGGCCGATCTCGCTGTGGCTGCGGCTGAGGCTGGGGGCGGCGGCGGCGGCGCGAGCGGCGGGCGGCGCGGGGCGGTCCGGCGGGTTCAAAGAGGAAAACATGGCGGAAAACAAAGGCGGCGGTGAGGCAGAGAGCGGCGGCGGGGGCAGCGGTAGCGCGCCGGTAACCGCCGGGGCCGCCGGGCCCACGACGCAGGAGGCGGAGCCGCCTCTCGCCGCGGTGCTGGTGGAGGAGGAGGAGGAGGAAGGCGGCAGGGCTGGCTCGGAGGGCGGTGCGGCTGGGCCGGACGACGGGGGGGTGGCCGCGGCCTCCTCAAACTCGGCCCCGGCCGCCTCGGTCCCCGCGGCCTCAGTGAGCTCCGCGGTCCCTGGGGGCGCGGCATCGACGCCGACTCCAGCTGCTGCCCCGGCCCCGGCCTCGGCCCCAGCTCCGGGTCCCTCGTCGGGGCCGCCTCTCGGACCCCCAGCTTCGCTTCTGGACACCTGCGCGGTGTGTCAGCAGAGCTTGCAGAGCCGGCGTGAGGCGGAGCCCAAGCTGCTCCCCTGCCTGCACTCCTTCTGCCTGCGCTGTCTGCCGGAGCCGGAGCGCCAGCTCAGCGTGCCCATCCCTGGGGGTAGCAACGGTGACGTCCAGCAAGGTGAGCAGCAGGCCGCACCCGGGAGACCTGGTGTGGCGGGTTGGGGTGCAGAGCGTGATCGGACGGTGCAATGCAGAGAAGTCTCCGAGACGAAAGCCACGGCCCCGGGGACGGTTACCAGAGAAGCTGCACCGCCAGAGATATGGGGAGGCAGAAGGGAGGGGTGCCGGCAGCGAGAGGCTGGGGGAGGGGATGCAGAGAGAGAGGTTTGAGGCGCTTCTGCAGAGGGTGGACTAACAGAGACAGAAAAGGGGTGTACCGAACCCTCCGTGAAAAGTGTTCTGGGGTGGGAAGGCCTGATCCTACAGTGTTGTTAGCCAGGGGTTGGGATGGATTGCTTTGGATTGGGGCATTGGCCTGTTCGGTTAGGAGAAAGATCTACCGATTAAATGGTTATAAAAGACATTGGAGTCCTTGGGCTAAAAGAAGGCACCACGATGACATTGTGATGAGGAGCTTGGTAAGTGATATTAGTTGTGAGGAGCCTTTATGGTTAGGGGAAATCCTGGGATTTGAGGGTGAAGAGAGGAACTTGGAAGGGAAGAGTGTCAGGGTGTTGGGCTTATGTTATTTCATTTGTTATGCATTAATAGCTCAAGTATTCAGGGCATTGTGCTAGAACTGAATAAAATGCTCAGTGAGGATTTCATTCAGTCTAAGAGTGCAATCCTGTGTAACCTGAAGCAAGAGAGATGGGTATCCTGGCGGTGGCATACTGGAAGGAAGGCCTGGAAAGCTTCTAGTAAAGGAAGCCCTGGAGCATGATTCCTGACCAGTGATCACTTTGCGGGGTGGATAATAGTCCCTGCACAGGACACTTTCTACAACTCTAACTAAAGGATGTGTAAGGTGATTGGTGGACGTTAGATTGGCTTAATTGACTAAATAGTTAAGGAAGTCCATCCTTCCAGTTTCTGAAAGGTTTAGATGGGTTTTGGATTTGAGATGCTATATTGGATTTTTCCATTTCCTAGAAAGATCTCTTGTGTAGTACTCTAGCAGAGTGCTACATGCTCATTCTGAAAGTGTTTCTATATAGAAATTAAATAAATATATTAATGGGGTAGATAACATCCTACAATTAATAGTTAGGCTTTGTGACAAGGTTTATATTTCAAAGCTTTTGAATTAATTTGGAATTTCAGGGAAAGGATTGTGGACTGTCCTAAAGGGTTGGCTGGGATTTATTCTGTAGACCAGAGGACCTTCCTGAAGGATCTCTTGTATCCTAGGCTTGCCTCAAACTGCTGAGTCTAGGATGACCTTGAACTTTTAATACTATTGCTTCTGCCTCCTAAGTTGAGGGAGTACAGCCATTCATTCACCGCAGCTCCTGGATTTATGCAGTGCTGGTGATGGAATCAGGGGTCTCATGGTTAGTTGAGCTAGCCCAACTCCTGAAGAGTTTTTATATCAAGAGGAAAAATAATCAGGTTTTGATCTAGAAAATATGATTTAGGGCATTTGGAGGAATGAGGAGAGGTGAGATTGCAGGTGGGAAGACAAGTTAGGAGAACCTTGGCAATTCTAGATAAGAAAAATGTATGGAGGGCTGGAGAGATGGCTCAATGGGTTCCAATGAGTTCCAATTCCCAGCCACCACATGGTGGCCCACAACCATCTGTAGCACTCTTCTTGTGTGTCTGAAGACAGCTATAGTGTACTCATACAAATAAAATAATCTTTACCAAAAAAAAAGTGTGGATGGTTAGTAAAGACCGATTGCTGTTACACAAAGGCACATTTGGTATTAGGATGATTGTTAGCTTTTTGAGAAATGCTGGATTTTGGCTTTTCCCTAGGTTCATTTCCTATTTATGATTTGGACAGATGAATTATTTCATAATAATTTTATCTTTTCCTTATTTGTAGACTAGGTACAGAAGTAGGACACCATAGGGTTGAAACTATGAAGTAAGAGAAAATATAAAGTGACTGGTACATGGTAGTTTCTAACAAAGTGGCAGGCAGTTTATTACCAGTAACTGAGTGTAGGTGGCCATAGAAATGGAGGTGGATGAGAGCAGTGAGATTGGTGTGAAGGAGAGCACCATCATTAGATGAGTTCCAGGTTTCTTGTTTGGTGGGTTGTGCCTCTATTTAAATGAAGAATTTCAGGCACATAATCAGGTATTGGTAATGGAAGAAGGAAGGATATTGTGTGTTTGAACATGACAGGCAATTCTGTTAAGAATAAAATTCCTTTTTTTGTTCTGTTTTTAGAGACAGTTTCTCAGTGTAGCCATGGCTGTCCTGAAACACTCTAGACCAGGCTAGCCTTGAACTCAGAGAACTTCCTCTTCTGAGTCCTGGGATTAAACGCATGAACCACCACAGCACAACCCAGAATGAAGTTCTGAGCTGAGTGTGGTGACATATGGTGACATATACCTATAATCACACTACTTAGGCTGAAGCAGAGGATTGCTGTTGAGTTTAAGGCCAACCTGATTTGCATACACAAAGAATCTGTCTTCACATAACAGTAACAAATATATTAAAAATTGAATTTCGGCTGATGGAGATACTAAATAATAGTTTCAAAAGGGGATAACTGCATGTGCCCTTAAGAGTATAGTAAGACACATGAGACTTCAGTGTTCTTGGGAAAGCCTGTGTTAGGGGTACATTAAGTAGGAACTGAAGAAACAAATGTATCTGACTGATGAGCTGAGAGGTTGAGGTTATAAAATTGGCTCTCTGAAATTTGTGCAGGAATCTGTAAATTTCCTCAGTTCTCTTTCCTTCTGTTTTTGAACTAAATGGAAAGGAATAAACACAATCATTTCTAAGTAATGGTGTTTTTTGGAGAGTATCTAAAACAAATTGAGTATGGAATCAGTCATTATTTTTAGTCAGGCAGTCTAGAAGATTTTTATCAGTGGCTTTAATATGCACCCTTTGCATTTCATAGCACAGTTGAAATCTTTTTTTTTTCGAGACAGTGTTTCTCTATGTAGCCCTGGCTGTCCTGGAACTCACTCGTAGACCAGGCTGGCCTCGAACTCAGAAATCCGCCTGCCTCTGCCTCCCAAGTGCTGGGATTACAGGCGTGCGCCACCACCGCCTGGTTTGAATTTTTTTTTTTTTTTTAACTTGCTCATCGCTATTTCCTACTAGAGTATTATAGAATATGTTTTCAATAAATGGCTGTTGAACAAATAAGAATCATCTAGAGCAGTGGTTCTCAACCTCCCTAACGCTTCGACCATTTAATACAGTTCCTCATGGTGTGGTGACCCCAACCATAAAATTACTATTTTAAAAATGATTTATTTAAACTGGAACTGGAGTTGTTCACAGTTGTGAGCTGCCATGTGGGTGCTGGGAATTGAATCAGGGTCCTCTGAAAGAGCACTCAGTACTTTTAACTTCTGAGCCATCTCTCCAACCCCCCCCCCCAATTTTTTGATGCTATTTTTTTAAGATTTATTTGTTTATTTATTATATGTCAGTACACTGTAGCTGTTTTCAGACACTTCATAAGAGGGCATGCCATCTCACTACAGATGAGCCACCATGTGGTTGCTGGGATTTGAACTTAAGACCTTCAGAAGAGCACTCAGTGCTCCTAACCACTGAGCCATCTCTCCAGCCCTTGTTGCTGTTTCATAACTAATTTTGCTACTGTTATGAATCATAATGTAAATATTTTTTAAGATAGAGGTTTGTCAAAGGAGTCACCACTCATAGGTTGAGAACCACTGATTTAGAGTGACTGGAGAGATGGCTCTGTTAAGAGCATTGTACCTGTTTGTATATTTCGGGGGAGGGGGGGTGTCTTCTGTGTGAGTTAATCTTGGAATTTGTGTCCCAGGAGTACATACACTGTATAGCAATTCTAGCTTCTATGTGGCTTACCTAGGGGGGTACTTACATTTTTTTAGAATTGTTGTTTTAAGATTTTTTTGGGGGTGGGGGTTGGTTTTTTAGGGTTTCTCTGTATAGCCTTGGCTGTCCTGGAACTCACTCGGTAGGCCAGGTTGGCCTTGAACTCAGAAATCCGCCTGCCTCTGCCTCCCAGAGTGCTGGGATTACAGGTGTGCGCCACCACCGCCCGGCTCTGTTTTAAGATTTTAACTTTATTTTTAATAATGGGTATATATCTGTTTGTAGGTATGTGCATATAAGTGCAGATGACTGCAAAGACCAGAGGCCTCTGATCCCTTGGAGATGGAATTAGAGGCAGTTGTGAGATACCTGAAGTGGGTGTTTGGAATTGTGCTTGCTCGGGTCCTCTGGAAGAAGAGTTCATGCTCATAATAGTTGAGCCATCTCTTCAACTCACTTCAAATTTTTTAATTTTAATTTTTTGAGACAGTGTCTTATTATAACCAAGTCTTGAACTCAGTATAGAGTTGAGCATGACTTTGAATTTTTGATCTTTTCTCAAGTTAGGGTCTTGTCACTATGTCTAGACTGTCCTTGAACTCCTGGGCTCAAGTAATTGATCCTCCTAGTTCAGTTTCTTGAGACGTTGGTACCTTGGGCCAGGAACCTTGCTTGTCTAAGCAGCAGTTGAATGCAGTTATCTCTGAGACCCTTTCATGATTTTTAGGATTAAAACTTTTTTTTTTTAAAGTAACTATACTGCTTCATTATTTGCTTTAGTTGCTATGCTAAGACAGTGATAGTAAAAGAATAATACTGGCTAAAACTGTTGGCGCCATAGCATAAGATGGTGGATTCATGCCTTACTATTGAGCTCTATTTCCTACCCAGCCTAAGTTATTGTATTTTTACTGGCACTTTGTTAAGAGTTCTGAGCTAACTATGATTTTTTTTTTAAGGGAAAATAATATTTTAATTGAAAGAGACTGACAGACGATGTTTTCAGGCATGGGTGTTTGGCAGTCATTATCTCAAGAATGAATGAATTGAGCCTGTCACTTTTATGAAAACAAGTTGCAGTATATGTTTGCCAAGGATAAAAAATTGAGCTTTTAGATGAAAACTAGAATTTTGAAAAAAGGGGTATTGTTGCTATGAATCTGACAATTTTTCAGTATTTAAATCCTTTTCTGATGATATATGTGTGTTATTTAAATTCGATGATGATGATGATGATGATGATGATGATTTCGCGAGTGCATGCATTTATACTGGGTGATAAAATGTCAGCATTTGAAAGAGCTGTTCAACTCACTCAATGAGTATAATCCAGCTGACCAAAGGAAAGAAATTCAATCAAAGCACAATAGGCTAAATACATAGATTATAATATGAGAGAGAAATAGGAGTCCACATTACTATGATACTTAGGAAATACACTTTTAAAGTTTTTCTGTTATATCAAAGGATTGTCATTCCCCCCCCCTACAATTACTAAATGAAACTTACCTTTTCTTTTTCTTTTCTTTTCTCTCTTCTCTTCCCTTCTCTTCTTTTCCTTTCTGTCTGTCTTTCTTTCGGTTTTTTTGAGACAGGGTTTCTTTGTGTAGCTCTGGAATTTACTCTGTAGATCAGGCTGGCCTCAACTTAGAAATCTTCCTGCCTCTGCCTCCCAAGTGCTGGGATTAAAGATGTGTCCCATCCGGCTCTCTTTTCTTTTCTTTTCTTTTTCTTTTCTTTTCTTTTCTTTTCTTTTCTTTTCTTTTCTTTTCTTTTCTTTTCTTTTCTTTTCTTTTCTTTCTTTTCTTTCTTTCTTTCTTTCTTTCTTTCTTTCTTAAGATTTATTTATTTTATGTAAGTACACTGTCGCTGTCTTCAGACACTCCAGAAGAGGGCGTCAGATCTCATTATGGATGGTTGTGAGCCACCATGTGGTTGTTGGGATTTGAACTCAGGACCTTCAGTAGAGCAGAGCTCTTAAGAGTAGAGCTCTTAACCGCTGAGCCAACTCTCCAGCCCCCTCACTTCTCTTTTCTTAAGTATGTGGTTACATGAGGTTACTTTTGTTTGTTGTTTTTGCTGTTTTGAGACAGGGTTTCTTTGTGTAGCCTTGGCTGTCCTGGAACTTGCTCTGTAGACCAGGCTGGCCTTCAACTCACAGAGATCTACCTTCCTCTGCCTTCCAAGTGTGTAGCCCTACTACCCAGCATGAGGTTAGGTTTTTATGTGCTTCAAAGGAAAATGTAGACAAATGAGTTTGGCTTGGTGTTACATTTCTGAAGTCCTTGCTACTAGAGAACCTGGTAGATTGCTTAAGTCTAAAAATTCAAGGCCAGCTTGATTTCAACCTAGTGGAACCCTGACTAGGCAACTCAGATTAAATGCAGAAGCATACATCAGGCCAGCTTCTACTAAAGCAGACACTAAGGAGATTGAAAGTAACGTATGTAGGTAGCACATTGCCACCTTTGTGTGTGTGTATGAGTGTGAGTGTGTGAATGTATTGAGGGGGTAGGTAATGATTATGGCCTGCAGCATCCCATGCAGATGCTTTACCACTGTGTTATAAATCTAGATTACTTTTTTTGTGTGTGGAAAACTATTTTTGGTAGAATTATATTTTTTGTCATATGCATGGTATGTGTATTTGTGTGAATGGGTACATGTGTGTGCAAATATATGTTTATATGTGTGTGCGTGCCTGTGGAAGCCTGAAATTTATGTTGGGTGTCTTCCTTGAATACGTCACTTTTCTGAGGCAGTCTCAGTCTTTCTCTCTCTCCTTCCCCCCCTCTCTGTGTGTGTATGTGTGTGTGTGTGTGTGTGTGTGTGTCTCTTTGTCTCTCTCTGTCTCTCTCAGATTTATATATTTTTTGTATGTGCGTACACTGTTGCTTCAGACACACCAGGAGAGGACATTAGATCCCCATTACAGATGGTTATGAGCCACCATGTGGCCATTGGGAATTGAACTCAGAACCTCTGGAAGACCAGTCAGTGCTCTTAATCACAGAGTCACCTCTCCAGCCCTGAGGCAGGGTCTTTTGCTGATCCTGGAGCTTGCCACTAACAGCCAATCTGGCTAGTGGTTGCCCTGTCTCTGATATTCAAGTGTTGACATTACTGGCAGGAGTCAGGCATTCCCCACTTTTTTTTTTTTTTTTTTTAAATGAGAGAGTGTCTCTCTGGCTGGCTTGGATCTTTCTGTATAGACCAGGGTGCCTTGCACTCATAGAGATCTGCCTTTGCTTCTGCTCTCTGCCTCTGCCTCCCAAATGCTTGGATTAAAGGAGTAAGCTATAACATGAATTCTGGGGGTCTGAACTCTAGTCCTCATCCTTTTACAATAAGTATTTTATCCATTGAGCCATCTTCCCATTCCCTAAAATACTAAAATATGAAAATTAAAAAATGAATTGATATTTTAATTTTTTTAATATTGTATGTATAAAAAGCTATAATGTAGGGAAAAAGTGCTTTGTATTCCTTAAGAACTCAAGACTGAAACTAAAATAAGTCTTGGTTCCTTAAAGGACAATAAGAAAATAGTAATTGCTGGGTGGTGGCAGTGCCTTTCATCCCAGCACTTGGGAGCACTTGGGAGGCAGAGGCAGGCGGATTAGTGAGTTCGAAGCCAGCCTGGTCTACAGAGTGAGTTCCAGGACAGCCAGGGCTACACAGAGAAACCCTGTCTCGAAAAAAACCAAAAACCAACCAAACAAACAAACAAAAAACCCCAAACAAACAGAAAGAAAGAAAGAAAGAAAGAAAGAAAGAAAGAAAGAAAATTATCATTATAGTCATTGGGACAGTGAGAAAGGAGGTAGTAGAGTAATTCATTTGAAATCTTCAGATTTGATGTATCCATCAGTATGCCCCTAACAATGTAAAAATGAAATGTTTCTTACCCAAAGTTGGCCTTTTTATGAGAAGTTCACCATAACTTATTAATTTTGTTTTATGGTTATTTTTTTCATCCTTGTATTTTCTTAGTGCCAAGTTCAGTGATTAGGCACAGGGTGATGGATAAATTAACCTCTGTCTCTTAGTCATTATACCCAATGGATAGTAGGAAATAACTGCAAGAGTGAACACAGATGCATCCTTTGTAGAGAAATACGTAAGGTCTGTGGCTTAGTGATGGAAAAGTGTGTACTACACAGCACTGATGAATACCCCTCCACACACATACACCGTATATTGGGCAGCAGGACCTTTACGTGTTATGTTAGACAAATGCCCTACTGCTGAGCTACACTTTTTGAATGCATATATATGATGTATGATTATGTTCTTTATATGAATTTTATGTTTTCTGTTTCTCTTCAGACTACTTAGTGGGTTTTTTTTTTTGCAAGAATTCTAAATGGATTCTGTACATTATCCTTTGTTGCATATGTAAATTAGTTAATTTGAGCCTATGTATTTTGCTGTGGTAACCATCCTCTAAGTTAGTGTCTTGTTCTTGTCTTGACTTTTTGTTTGTGTCTGCTGCCCCTCAGGGCTGATCCCTATGACCAAGAGAACACAATTAATAATGACTTCCTAAACAGCGCCACCAGCTGTCAGCCAGGTGCTCAATATCAGAGCCAAAGGGGGAACATTTCTAATTTAAATCCCCACACCTTCTGGGCCACAAGTCACACATGTGAGCAGAGTGGCCATATAGTGAAGAGGGAAAATGAGGCTGGAATAAAATACTCAGGAGGGGGAGGAAAAGGGAAAAGAAGAGGTAGAGGGCAGAGTTGTGATCATGTAGGGTTCCAGGGGCTGAAAAGGAAAAAGAAAACAAAAACAAAAAACCAGAAAAAACAAAACAGAAGAGGAGCCAGCTGTGCTGTGTGGTATTATGCCTGTGATCTCAGTACTCAAGTGTTCAATATTATCTTCAAATACAAAGCAAATTCAAGAACAGTGCAAGCCATGTAAGACACTGTCTCTAAAATAGCCCAGGAATTTGGGAGTTTTGGCTCAGTTTCTCCAAAGAGGTTATTATAGTCAGAATACTAGGCTACAATGATCTGAAATGGATTAGGCTAGAAGATGCAGTAGTTGCTCACTCAAGGCAGAAAACCTATGTTTTTGGTTTATAGGCCCCTTTCAAAGGATTATAAGAATGTTCTCACAGCACAACTTTCCTTCAAGAACCAAAGTTCCAAAGTATAAGGAAATAGTTGTGTCTTTACTGATCTGGCCTGAGTCACAGCAGAATTTCTTTCAAATAAAAAGTGAAGATTACTTTATGAACAAGGTAAATTTTTGAGTGTCTTATTTTTAAACCAAGCAAGGAAAGTCATATAGATGTGGAAATAATAGTAAATCTTCAGTTAGGCAAAATGTTTCAAAATTCTTCTAAAAACATTTTTATTCTTAGTAGAGTTTTACTAGATTAATTCATTTTTAAATTTTTGTTAATAAAAATATAGAAACTAGTTTTCTTTTGTGAGTTCCTCTCATATCCTTGATATTGTCTCAAAGCTTAAAACACTGTGCTTTCTATTACCATGTCCCCATATTTGGATTTGGTGGGAAGTATTAGGTAACAGTTATGAGTCAGGTTTCAAGTTACACAGGATTTGAAAAGAGATCATTCAGGTTCTTACTTGAAACAATACAAATAATGACTTCTTATCACTTGTGGTCTACTAATAGAGTGCTAATATCCAAACTATACAAAATATACAACTTTTTCAGAAACAAGCCTCATATAATATACTAGTGTACAGGGTGAGTGTCATTGAAAACATGTACCCATTTTTATGTGGATCACAGTAGATATGAGGGTGGGGGGTGCTTAGAATCATTTCATTGTGCTTGTAAGTCTGAAGAATCATAAGTAACAAAAGCACTGCATTTCAGTGTTCTGTATATTCCATTTTTTTGTTTTCCACTCAGTAGTACTTTCATGTATTGTAAAGCATATTATAAAGGGTGTATATAATAAACCTTCAGCCTGTTGAACCTTGCTGAGATAACACTCAAATTATTTAAAAAAATGGTATGAGATATTTTGTAACAATAAATCAGATAGTCATGGAAATGTTCAAAAGTAGAGATTGATTGTGGCTGAGACTCACTGCTTCTGCCTATGCATTGGCTTGGAGGTGATCCCTTTTTCTCATATGCATATTATATATGACTCATTTGGTCCTTATTCTTTCAATTGCAACTCAGGCTATTCTTAACATTTATCCAGCTGTTTTCTTATTTGTCCTTCATTTAATATTGTATGCTTTCTTGATTGATTGTCTGAATTAACAATGGCAGGAAAAATTAGTTGTAGACAGAAAAATTAGCTCTAGACAATCATTGAATTATTTGAATACTTCCCATGAATTTGTTTAGACTTTGTTTAGACTTTACTACTTTGTAAAAATAACCCAAGTTCAAGCCAGATATGTTAATGCTTGTCTATACTAGCACTTGGGCTTTAGAATTTAAAGCCAGCTTGGCTTATATATAGCACGATCCTCTGTCAAAAACAAAACAAAGAAATGATCAGTCCCAATGTATAACAATTTCATGTTATCTTATTTGTTTATAAAGATCTGCTCAAAGGGATAATGTTACTTTTCTGGTGCTAAGAATCAAACCTAGGACTTTGAGTCAGTGTCCCATCTCTCCCTATTTATTCATTTATTTCTCTTGTGGAAAAAGAAAATCAAGTCTTACTGTAAGCCTCCTCACTTTTTTCCCCAAACAAGGCCACTGAGGTAGATTGATAAAATCATACTTAAAAATGGCTCTTCTAGCCGGGCGGTGGTGGCGCACGCCTTTAATCCCAGCACTTGGGAGGCAGAGGCAGGTGGATTTCTGAGTTTGAGGCCAGCCTGGTCTACAGAGTGAGTTCCAGGACAGCCAGGGCTACACAGAGAAAACCTGTCTCGAAAAACCAAAAAAAAAAAAAAAAAAAAAAAAAGAAGAAAGAAGAAAAAGCAAATGCAAGCATGTTTACAAATATGAATCTTGGAAGGTGATTGAAATGTTTATGAAGTGGTGTTTAGGTCTCAAAATTTACACAAGCTCTTTTAATTATGATATAGATGTCTTCAGAATAACACTAAATCCTTATGGTTGGTATGTAATAGTGTGGAATATTAAAAATGTAAAATGTGTGTATGTTCAGATGGCAGACCTAGCATACACCTTTAATCTAAGAGCTATTGCAAACAGGATTAAATAAATGTCAACTATAGGTCAAGAGGTGGAACAAGCAGCCAGTTGACAGGGAGTGAACATAGGGAAAAGAAACACAGAGAATACGAGGAAGTGAGAATAGGATGGATAGAGAGATGCACATGAAGTAGAGAGGAAGGACATTCAGTTCCAGGGGTTTTTGAGACAGTGTGGAAAAGAGCTTCTTTTTGGTACCTCAGTTGAGGAAGGTCAGCTGGGTGCTTTCCCTGCCTCTCTGATCTCCAAGCTTTTACCTAACATCTGGCTCCTGAGTCTTTATTGATAAACTCCAATGTGGGAGATTTTTGTTGAAAAACAGTATTTGTCACTCCAATGCATGGCACAACCACATGGAGAGAAATCATGCCAGCTTCGAACAAACAGAAATCATCTGATTTGATAAGTCACTTGGGAAGTCCTCAGGAGGAGAGTTAAGGTTGGGACATACCATAATGCGAGGTGCTAGAACCCTGTAAAACTTTTTCTTTAGATGGCTTGAAAATAGAAGCAGAAAATGAAAATACAAACAATGTAACTGTCATTGACATGATGATGACTATAATTACTATCAGTCTGATAATTTATGTTGTCTTTAATAGTTATGGTATTTTTTTGAGCCCACAAGAAGCCTTCACTGATTTGTTGTAAAGATTGACTTCAGCTATAAATAGAATACTATGAGATTCAGAAGTCATACAAATATTAACTGAATCTTTGGGTTTTGAAAATGCTAATTCAGATGCAAAAGGCAAGATCATCAATATGTGAATGGATTAGAAATTTGGCTGGCCGGGCGGTGGTGGCGCACGCCTTTAATCCCAGCACTTGGGAGGCAGAGGCAGGCGGATTTCTGAGTTCGAGGCCAACCTGGACTACAGAGTGAGTTCCAGGACAGCCAGGACTACACAGAGAAACCCTGTCTCGAAAAACCAAAAAAAAAAAAAAAAAAAAAGAAATTTGGCTGATGTTGGATTTCATATTATGCTACTCTGATAGGAGTAATTTCTGAAAGGTCTAAGAAAAAAATTAAAATGCCAGATTTTTAAAATTGTGGTAAGCAAGGCCATTTGAAAAGGGATTGTAGACAAGGTGTTACTAGAAGCAATTTTTTCTAGAGATAATCCACAAGTAACACTGCTCTGGATATAATCAAGGACAGAACAGCTTCAATTTTTGTTTTAGCGAAAACAAAAAATTCAGGAAAGACCAAAAAAGCATTTTGGGAAACTGCTATAAATTTTCAGAAACCAAATATAAAAATACAAATAGAATGCATAGAAATTGAACGTTTTGTAGTCGCCAGAATATTGGCATCCAGATTGGTCTCTTTAGGAGGTAAATATTCAGCTTCTAGGGATTGGAACTTGCTAAGTGCAAGATTGTTGAGTATATAGGGCCAGAAGGACAAATAGGAAAATTCAAGCCATTGTGACTAATACAGGTATGAATGAGGATGTGATTTGTTGCAACAATGGAAAACACAGTTTAATATTCCTCCAGTATCAGAAACAAACCATAAAATAAAGAATACATCTGAGAAAAATATTAAAAGGTACTATCAAGAACAGTCACAGATAGTCCAGGTTGTCTATAAGTTGGACATCACAGGTGTTGATCTTTCAAAGGTACCAACTACCCTTCCTTTAAAATGACTAACTGATAAGACTGTATGGTTGGCTCAGTGGTATATGACAGAAGAAGAATTACAGGTAATAGCTGGTACAGGAGCATTGCAGCATCCTTGGAATTCCCTTGTGTTATAAAGAATTCAGGAAAATAGAGCATGGTAACATTTAAGAGCCATAAATAAGATGATTCAGCCAGTGGGCTCTTTACAGCTTGGAATCCCATTGCCTTCTTTATTACCTAAGTCATGGCCTTTGATAGGAATTGATTTAAAAGATTGCTCTTTCACAATCCTTTTGCATGAGCATGATAGGAAAAGGTTTTCTTTCTCAGGACCTACTTATAATAATAGTTGTTCAGTAAAGAGATATCATTGGAAAGTCTTGCTACAAGGAAGGTTAAACAGTCCTATGTTGTGCCAGTATTTTGTATTAACAGCCCTTAGAAATAATTCATAAAGTTTCCTCAATCTAAAATTTAGAATTCTATGGATGATATCTTACTGTCTGATTTTGATGCAGATATTTTAGAAAAAAAATGTATGAAGAGAATTTTGTCTTGCTCCTGAAAAAAATACAAAGAGGAGATTCTGTTAATTATCTAGTCTATAAGATAGGTCTACAGAAAATTTGACCACAGAAAGTACAAATCAGGAGAGATCAATTTCAAACTCTTAAGGATATTCAAAAATTGCTGAGAGATATTAACTAATTATGGCCCAAAATTGGATTAACTACTACTCTGTTCCAAACCTTACTAAGCGATAAGGACTTAAATAGTCTAAGAAAGTTATTAGCTAAGGCTGAGAGAGAATTGCTCTGGTAGAAAAGAAATTACATCGATGCACATGTGGGCCTTTTGGATACAAAGCTGAGTTGTATTTTAATTATTTTGCCCTCTACATCTTTTCCCATAAGAATTCTTATGCAGAGAGAGAATAATATATCTTAGAATGGATATTTTTAGCATATGAACAGTATAAAGTTAAAAACTTACGTAGAAAGGTTTCTGGATTGCTTCTGAAAGAAAAAATGAGACTTAATTAATTGGCAGGAATAGACCTAGCAGAAAACATGGTGCCTTTTACTGATGCTGAAATGGCCTTATTCTGGGCAGAAAATGAACAGTGCAAAGAGCTTGTAGTAAATTTTTTGGGAGAGATTAATGTCTTATAAGTAAGAGACATCAATTTCTGGAGCCCCCTTACATTTTATACTGTTGCAAATAAATAATGAAAGGCAGGTTATAAATCAGGAAAAATAAAGTGGCTCAAAGCCCTTATGATTCAGTTAGTTATGCCATTCTCACAGTAGTACTAGATTCTCCTGAATCTCTTAGTTACTGACTTTCAATATGCAGAAAGTTGTTTTACATTTTGAAACTGCTGAACTTAATCTGTATGATTCAGCATTAACTTCACTTTATTCAACTACAAGTATTCAGAAAAAAATTCATCCATTGTATATAACACATCAGATCCCATACAGGTCTACCAGGTCCTGTACTACAAGGTAATGATGAAATTGATTAGCTTTTAATAGAAAATGGTCTAGAAGCCCCAGAATTTTGTAAGAAACCCCAGTAAATGTTTGAAAAATGAAAGATTTTTTTCCTTGTCACTTGGCAACCAGGAAATTATAAGGAAATGTCCTATTTGTTCTTGGTATAACCAAACTTCATTACTATCAGGAAGTAACCCAAAGTGCACCCATAGAAATGAAGTTTCGCAAATGAATGTGTTTCATTTTCAAAGTTTGAAAATTAAAGTATTCGAACCATATCATAGATACATAATCAGGATTTCAATGGGCAGCTGCTTGAAGTTCTGAAAAGGCTGAATTTGTAATTACACATTTTTTAGATGTCATGGCTATTATGGGGATACCTGTGCAAATTAAGACCAAGAATGCTCCATCATATGTCTCTAGTAAAATGAGTTTTTTGCATATTATAACATATAGAATATTACAGGTATACCATACAATCCTGCAAGGACAAGCAGTTATAGAAAGATCTAATTGCATTTTAAAAGAAGTGCTTAATAAACAGAAAGGGGTTATAAAGACCCCCCAGACATAGATTACACAGTGCTGTATTAACTTTAAAAATTTTTAGAATGCTAATGAGAAAGGGGCAACAGCTGTAGAGAGATATTGGATAGTTTTAAAAAAAAAACTGTTGAATTAA
This sequence comes from Apodemus agrarius, assembly GCA_964023405.1. Classification (NCBI taxonomy): domain Eukaryota; kingdom Metazoa; phylum Chordata; class Mammalia; order Rodentia; family Muridae; genus Apodemus; species Apodemus agrarius. Next base: position 59,258,471 of record OZ030007.1, on the reverse strand, counting down.
ATTGGCCTGTATCTTTTAAAGATATGTTGACCTCAGAATGGAAACTAATATATGTGATACATTGGAGAAGAGGTTTTGTCTTCATTTCCACAGGAGAAGAAAAGCTGTGGATACCATCAAAATTGATAAAGATTAGATTCGAACAGGAGAGACCTCCTGAATGAGGTGGTAGGTCATCAGATAGCTTGCTTATTCAGTCCAAACTAATTTATAACAACTAACAAGTGCCTTTTATTTGATCAGTTGTAAAAAAACAAAAATAAAGTATTTTTGAATGAAAAGTTACCAAGGCATACTTACCTTACTGGTGTGAAATGAAAAATGGGTTTTCTTAAACTATGTGTCTTATTTTCATGTTAGAATGTTAGACTGTAGATAGCCATGTGGCCCATGCCATCTTGAACATCAGCTATTGAGTTTTCTTTCTTTCTTTTTTTTTTTTTTTTAAAAGATAGTTTGTTCTTTGGTATTAAAGACAGTTTAGAGAATTAAATTATTTTAAGTAAACTCAAAGGGTTATTACAGTTCAAACTTGTTTTCTAAATCTCTTTAAGAGTTGGAATGATTTGGAGTTAAGCTAAAATATTTAAGCAGGGTGACCCATGCCTGTAATCCCAGTGGATCTGTATAAATTAATTGTTTTCTAAATTCTAGAGTTACCATGAACAAAGTGGTGGCACATACCTTTAATCCTACTACCCAGGGACAGAACTCAGATACAGCTCCTAATTGGTATGTTTGCACACTAGAGAAATCATATACTATACAGTTTTTTATAAACACCCTCTACAGGGGTACTAGAGAGGCAGCTAATTTCCAATGGTGACAGGAACAAAGAACAGCTTTTTTTAAACAGCTAGTAAGTTCATCTCCATGCATACAGGTCAGATCAATATTGAACCAAATTATACCCTAGTTATGGATGTCATATTTATTGGTGAATTGGCACCTGGGGACTCTTCATAAAGTAAAAAGGAGTCCACTGACATTTGCCTGTTGGCTTTTCTCACAAACACTTCTCATATATGGAGAGTAAATATTCTCTCTTTGAGAAACAAATCTGGACATTTTACAAGGAATGGAGAACCTTATACTCAGTCATTGCCAACCACCTTATGGTCATAAGTGCACCCTTTATAATGATGGATTGGATCTGTTTGAAGGCAAAGTCCTTCCCAGACTTAGCCATGGAAGGAAAGGCATTACAGTGAAACTGATACCTATATGACTAGGTGCCTTTGTGACTAGGAAGTCATAGCCTTCCTGCACTGAAGAAATAGCTCACTTGCCTATAATCCCCATCCCTAAATCCCTCCTCCCTACCCCCAAAAGAGTCACCTATTGAACTGTGGGGATGGATGGACGGAATGGTCACAATATTTGGTTAACAAATGTTTTACTGATAGTTCATCAACCACTGATAAAGAACCAAAAGTAATGGGAAGTGGCAGCTTATGGACCGGAGGATGGAGTGGCCAATATTGAGGAAAGAACCACAATATCAGTGCAGCACTATTGACTTTCAGAGAGACAACTAGGAAAGCAAAAGGAAAATATCTTCTTCTCTAAGTGTCTGTTTAATGGTATAGATATGGTCCTCAAAATGGAAAACCACTAACTGGCAGATTAATGGCAAAGATATGTTTGTCATGGGAGGCATGAATGGAAATGGTAAAACCTAGCAAAACTTAGCAAAGACATCAAATTTTATGTAGCTCATACAGGCAAGAGACACAAAATAATGAAAATGTGAAATAGTGGACAAATGGGCATCAAATTTAATTAAGACCCATGAGCTTCAGCCCCCTCCCCACTTACTGCATCAAATACAATTAATAGTGCATTGATTTTTACTTTGTAACACATTTTGAGGACATTTTTAGAGGGTCATTATTATTTCTATCTTAATATAGCCTCTCTGGCTATGTAGATGCTGGGACTCAAACCTAGGCCCTCTAGAATGTCAGCCAGCTCTTAACAACTGAGTTATCTCTCTAGGCATGTGTTACCCACTCCCCTTACTCTCTGTATGATGACATCTTTTCCTACTCTTCTATTTTGAATTGTATTTATATATTTGAGTGTAAACTGACTTTTATTTACAACATATATAGTTAGATCTTGTTCTTGTTTTTAGTCTAATTTTTATTTTGTTTGTTTTTGAGACTTGAATTGAGGGCTGTGTTTTAACAGAGTTATGACCCAGTACTAATGTTTGCTTTTTGGTTGGATTCTTTAATCCATTCATACTTAATGCTATTATTGGTATGCTTGGATTTTTTTGTTTGTTTGTTTATTTTTGTTTTTGTTTTTTTGAGAGTTTCTCTGTGTAGCCCTGGCTGTCCTGGAACTCACTCTGTAGACCAGGCTGGCCTCGAACTCAGAAATCCGCCTGCCTCTGCCTCCCAAGTGCTGGAATTAAAGGCATGCACCACCACCACCTGGCTGGTACTCTTGGATTTATACTTGTCATTTTGTTTTATCTTCTCATGTATCATATGTTCACCTATCTTCCTTCCTTCCTTCCTTCCTTCCTTCCTTCCCTCCCTCCCTCCCTCCCTCCCTCCCTCCCTCCCTCCCTCTCTCTCATGTCCCAGCTCCCTTCCAACTTGGTATATAGCCAAGAAAGACCTTGGAACTTTTGATCACCCTACCTCACCTCACCCCTTAAATACTGGGATTACAGGTGTGTGCCCATAGCTCACTTTCTGAGAGGTGCTGGGAATCAAGCTCAGCATCAAGATCTTCCTGCATGGTAGGCAAGCGAGCAACTGAGCTACATTCCTATCCCTACTACCCAATTCAGATACTGATTTTGGTCACTTGTTGCACTTTCAGTTATTATTTATTGATTTTTTTTTTTTTTGGCCTAGTAATTTAAGGAAATCATTTTAGCAAAGTGTTTATTCTGGATTTTGAAACCTGATGTCTACTTTTAGAAGGCATTGGCCTTTTTGATTTTCATGAGAGGTGATGGTGATGGTTTTAGCAGGTTCAGTATGACTGATTTCTATTAAGTGCTCTGTATGTTGTCATAGTTAGCAGTTAGGCCATGGTAACTGGTTGTTGTTGTTGGTGGTGGTGTTTGTGTGTGTGGTGTGGCATGGTTGTAGCTAGTTGTCCCCATCTGTCAGTCTTTGTGTCCCATCCATTGGTGTGCCCTACCCCTACCTCCCACCCCCAATGCATGAGCCATAGGTTTGAGGTTAATCTTAGAGATGTGTTCTGACACCAGAAGGAGAATGCTTTTTAGTGGGCTGTTCTGTCAACTCTGGTTTCATTTGTTCTGTGGTATTGCCATCTTCGTCTTAACTGTTTGCCACCAAAATGTCCTGTTTTTAAGGGTGCTCTTAGGTTTGACTTTTTTTTTTTTTTGGATTTGGTTTTTTTGAGACAGGGTTTCTCTGTATAGTCCTGGCTGTCCTAGAACTCACTCTGTAGACCAAGCTGGCCTCGAACTCAGAAATCCGCCTGCTTCTGCCTCCCAGAGTGCTGGGATTACAGCACCACCACTGCCTGGCTTTTTTTTTTTTTTTTTTTTTTTTTTTTATTATTTATTTTCTTTTCCAGATCAAATCAGTTTTGGGGTGAAGAGCTTGATAGTTCTTTGTTCTTATGGTCTCCTTTTCCCTGAGTCGATTCATAGCCTCCACCTGTGTGTGCCTCCACATGCACACATCCATGGTTTTTTTTTTTCTCTCACAGGCCCCACTGTTTGTATGAATGTTAGAGGACAAAAACAGGATAACTTTGGATATGTCTTTGCCTTCCACCTTTTTGTGACAGTTTCTTTGTTTTGCCACTGAGTATGTGATCTTAGCTGGACTTGGAGGGATTTCTTTTATCTTGATGTAGTAGCACTGTGATTATATTTATATTACACACCTGTTTTACCATGTGCTCTTGGGATTCTAATACAGGTTCTTACATTTGTGCAGCAAGTGCTTTACCCACTGAGTCATCTCAGCAGTCTGAAATGATTGTTGAGCCTCTGCTTTGGAGTGCTAGATGGGGAAAAGTGTCTTAATTCTTGATGACATGAAAAAGATGTAGAGGGAGCCATATCTATTAGCTTCATTGGTTCGACTTTCATAGAACAAATTCTTTGTCCTACAAGTGAGCTGCTTCAGCTTTTTTTGGTCTGCAGTGCTTGGGGCAGAATCTTTGCACTGGGAGTTGGGGAAAGAAGGAAGCTCCAGATCTGGCTACACTGTCTTAGCCTTGGAATGTTGCAGGAAATATTAAAAACGAACCATCAGGGATGGAGAGATTGCTCAGCAGTTAAGAACAGTGACTGCTTTTCCAGAGGTTCTGAGTTCAAATCCCAGCAACCACACGGTGGCTCACAACCATCTGTAGTGGGATCTGATGCCCTCTTCTGGGTATGTCTGAAGACAGCTACAGTGTACTCATATAAATTAAAAACAAAACAAAACAAAAACTGGCAGGTTGCTACCATGCCAGCCCCATGCTTCAAATACCCCATGGCCTTTGTGGTGCCTGTCAGGCAAACCCACACTTTGCCATCAAGAACCCAGATTAGTGGCCGTGTGAAAGAAAATGCAATACAAACTTAGTTTAGAAACAACAGCAACTCAATTGGTAACTCAATCACTGCGTGCAACAGCTAAAATCCTAACTTGTAAGCCTTATTAAATCTAAATCCTCTGGTGGAAAATCCTGATGGACCCACCATTGAAACTGGGAGACACTCATAATTACATCTTGTCCTCATGCTATTCCCTGTCCAAAAAAGACTCAACTTTCTCCTTCCTCTTTTCCTCTCTCCAACCTGGAAGTCACACCTACTTCCCTGTGATTGGCTCCTTTATTCATTAGGGGATTGGTTCATAAGAAGTCACCTAAGTATGACTCACTCCTTGTCAACAGCCCCTCCCAGGAGAGCAGAATTGTCATCAACATACAAACAGCACCAGGCCGGTTCACAACATTTGAGTTTAAATTCAAACACAGGTGGGATGAGAAATGCTTGTGACTGGTCCTTCCTGAGGCTACTGTAGTCCTTGACCTGACATTGGTGGAAATACGTCTTTTTGGCTATGTTCACCTGGAATGTTGCTTTCTGAGAAGAGGTTGGGGAATGAGTCATGGTTTAAATGTCGTAGACTTCAGTTTTTATTTTTTCTAGTCAGTCAGTCAGTCAGTCTTTTAATTTGTATTTGGCAGTATTTCCATTATTGAGTGCTATTTAAGATTATTAATTAATGTGTCACAGCTTAAATACACATATCACAGCTTATTCTACACGTGGTATGCGTCTTTCTTTGCTACCTTCATGTGAGTTACCTAAAACTAAAAACATTAGTTATTATAGCTTTTTAAGATTTAAATTTTATTTAAGATTTTATGCTTTAATATGATTTTATTTAGTGTTTTGGCTAGTTTTTTTTTTTTTAAGATTTATTTATTATATGTAAGTACACTGTAACTTTTCAGACACGTCAGAAGAGGGCATCTGATCTCATTACAGATGGTTGTGAGCCACCATGTGGTTGCTGGAACTTGAACTCAGGACCTTTGGAAGAACAGTCAGTGTGCTCTTAACCACTGAGCCACCTCTCCAGTTCATAGTTTGTTTCCTTTTTTTTTTTTTTTTTTTTTTTTTTTGATTTTTCGAGACAGGGTTTCTCTGTGTAGCCCTGGCTGTCCTGGAACTCACTCTGTAGACCAGGCTGGCCTCGAACTCAGAAGTCCGCCTGCCTCTGCCTCCCAAGTGCTGGGATTAAAGGCGTGCGCCACCACCGTCTGGCTTTTTTTTTTTTTTTTTTTTTTTGGGAGACACAGTCTTGTATCCCTGGCAAGGTTGGAACACAGAGATCAGCCTACTTCTGCCTCTTGAGTTAAAGATTTATCTTTTTTTCCTCTTAAGATTTATTTATTTATTATATGTAGGTATACTGCTGTAGCTGTTTTCGGACATTCCAGGAGAGGGCATCAGATCTCATTATGGATGGTTGTGAGCCACCATATAGTTGCTAGGATTTGAACTCAGGACCTTTAGGAGAGCAGTCGGTGTTCTTAACCACTGAGCCATCTCACCAGCCCTTGTTTTTGTTTTTTAAATTAATGTGTATGTATGTGTGACTGTGTATGGATATGAGCAGGAGGTGTACATGGAGGCCAGAGATATCAAATTCCCCTAGGGTTGGAGTTAGAGGTGGTTATGAGCCACTCTAAATGGGTGATGGGAATTAAGCTTTGCAAAAGCAGTTGACACTCTTTAATGACAGTGTTTTCTCCAGCTCATTTAGTTTCTTTTTTCTCTTCTCTTTTCTTTTTTTTTCTTTCTTTCTCTCTTTCTTTCTTTCTTTCTTTCTCTCTCTCTCTCTTTCTTTTTTTCCTTACATCCTTCCTTCCTTCCTTCCTTCCTTCCTTCCTTCCTTCCTTCCTTCTTTCTTTCTTTCTTTTTTTTTTTTTTTGAGACAGGGTTTCTCTGTATAGCCCTGGCTGTCCTGGAATTCACTCTGCTAGTCCTCGAACTCAGAAATCCTCCTGCCTCTGCCTCCCAAGTGCTGGGATTACAAGCGTGCGCCACCCCACCCCCTCCGGCTCATCTAGTTTCTTAATGTTTGTTCTAGATAAAATATTTGTAATTTGTAATGTTTTTATTGACGCTTTTATTGATGCGTAGCAAGTTATAGAAACTTTAGGCTGAATGTGGTGACATACCTGTCTGATTTACAGTACTTGGCTGGGGCAGGTGGATTGACAGTTCTAGGCCAGACTGGGCTATATATGAGACCATCTTAAAAAAAAAGTTTTCTCTGAAGACGTCACTTGATTTTGATCTTAACTGTCCTTTGTCTCTGAAGTAGATGTGTGAGACTGTTTCTCATAAACATAAGGTAGAAAATGATTAACACAAGCAAGTTCAACTTCACATGCATGCACACACTTTTGGGCACTGCTGCTGTGTGCATGCACATGCACACAGACCTTAGCCTAAACAAAAATTTAAGTGTTTATTATGTATGTGCATGTTTACATGCGTGCTGGTACCTTCAGAGGCAAGAAGTGTTTTATCTCTCTGGAACTTTAGTTAGAATCAGTTATAAGCTGTCTACCATGGGTGTTAGGAACCAAACTCTGGGCCTCTGCAGGGACAGGACTTGCTTTTAATTTCAGATTGATTTCCAGACCTTAAACAGAAATTTAAGTGAGCTCCAGTTCTGTTAAAAGCCTGATGAAATTTAACAGGGAAACAAAACATTTAATCTTGTTTTATAAGCTTAGTCCTTTTAAAATTTTACTAAAAGTAAAGTGACATTTTGAGAAATGGCCAGGCAACTCCTACAAAGAAAAACATTTAATTGGAGCCGGCTTATACTTTCAGAGGTTTAGTCCTTTATCATCATGGTGGGAAGCATTGCAGTGTGCAGGCAGACATGGTGCTGGAGGAGCAGAGATCCACAGGCAGCAGCAGGAGACTGTCACACTGAACATAACTTGAGTTTCTATGAGACCTCAAGACCTGCCTCTACAATGCCATACTTCCTCCAACAAGGACACACCTCCTAATGGTGCCCCTTCCTATGAACCAAGCATTTAGTCTTTGGGAGGGGGGCTTACCTATTTAAACCACCACAGATGGATAATGTTTCTTGCTGATTCTGTGTGCATGATATGGTTCATGTTGTTTACCACATTTTAAAAATCTATTTACCTATTGATGGATACCTTGTTTTATTCCATATATTGGTTACAAGGGGAATTCAGATATCTCTAGAGCATCTTGATATCATTTCCCTTAGCTACATACCCACGAATGGATAGTTGAATTAAAAGGATTTGTTTTCTTAGTTTTAAGAGCCTCCATACTGTTTTGTATAATTGCTATGCTAATTGTACGTTCTCAGGAACAGTGCATAAGAGTTTTTCTTTTGCTTCCCCAACAGCATTTATAGTTTGCTGGGCAGTGGTGGTGCACGCCTTTAATCCCAGCACTTGGGAGGCAGAGGCAGGCAGATTTCTGAGTTCGAGGCCAGCCTGGTCTACAGAGTGAGTTCCAGGACAGCCGGAGCTACACAGAGAAACCCTGTCTCAAAAAACCAAAAAAAAAAAAAAAAAAAAAAAAAAGTTTTGTTTAACCTTTTCCCATCTTCTGTCCCTCATATCTCTGCCTCCTATCCCTGTTTAAATATTTGCACTCCTAGTATTCTCACTTGTATTTTCATTTCATATGTCTTTTACTATTACTCCTCAGCTCACCTTATCCCCATTCCTGTGGGGTTTTTACCCTGACATACACTTCTACATAAACATACATACACATATTACTTAAATTACTTTCAACTAATTATTTATAATTAACTTTTCATCACTTTTATCAATTTAATTTAAAACATATACACTATGCTTGACTATGCTATAAAATTTAGAAGCCAGAATCAGACAGACTGGAAGTGGTAAAGAGTTGTTCCTGTGTCCTCACTGCTTTCATGGGCATTTGGGGGAGGGGGTTGTTAAATTTTGTTTTTGTGGATCAGAAAATCTTAAAGTTCTCACCCATACTTTAGAATAGTTATTGTTAAAGTATGGAGTGAGGTCCATGAGAGTTGTGGCTTTCGTGTGGCATTCAATTGTTATGTTAACCTCTGAAAGTAGTTACTGGCTGAGCTGACTTATACAAATTGACTTTTCAGCAACTGGGTTATTCTTTGACATTCAAGTTCTAGGTCCTCAGTTAATGTGTATATATTTTTTTCTTTTCTGTTCTTTTCTTATCTCTCCCCTCTTTTCTTTCCTTGGCTTCGAAATAGTCTTAGCTTGGTACCCTTAAGGAAGGGAATATCTTTTTTAAAGTTGTGATTTTACAAATGTACATTCATATAATGATTGAACATACCTTTAGATAGTTTAAGCCTATAAAGCATTGTTCAGTTTTCAAATGTTGTCTTAACTCTTAGTAAATATAATTTTATTCTATATTTTACTGATTTTTTTTACTAGTATTAAAAGCTGTATGGTATTTCCTCCAGTTATACAAACTATTTTGTATACAAACAAAATATTTCATATTATCATATGAAATAAGAATGTAAAGAATGGCCGGCGGTGGTGGCGCACGCCTTTAATCCCAGCATTTGGGAGGCAGAGGCAGGCAGATTTCCGAGTTCAAGGCCAGCCTGGTCTACAGAGTGAGTTCCAGGACAGCCAAGGCTACACAGAGAAACCCTGTCTCGAAAAGAATGTAAAGAATGAGTAGTTTCTGCCAGACCTGTTCCATTTCCCCATTTTCTATTTTGAAATCTCAAAATTTGAAGTGGAATATGTTTATATCTGAAACAAATAGAATAAATGGAATGGAAATGGTAGGGACCAAGTTTAAAAGACAATTAGTGCTAGGTAACCATGTTTTTAAAGTATTTTTCATAATCTCTTGGCATTTAGTTACTTTCCGAAAAGGCTGACACAAACAGCTCCATCTTGTTGATTTGTTTTCATAGTGTATTCTTGGGAAATACTCTTTTAAAACAGCAGTTTTCAACCTATGGGTCTCCAACCTCTTTGGGAATGTCAAACAATCCTTTCACAGAGGTTGCCTAAGATAATTTGAAAACATTAGGATTCATAACAGCAGCAAAATGACAGTTATGAAGTAGTAATAAAATAATGTTCTGGTTGGGGGTTCACTACAACACAATGAACTGTAGTAAAGGGTTTCAGCATTAGGAAGGTTGAGAACCACTGTTTTAGAATGAAGTAGTGTGTGTGTGTGTGTGTGTGTGTGTGTGCACTGCAAATATGAAAAATGGGGGTAGGGTAAGTCAGTTTTTAGTTATGTTGTTCGGGCTAACTGTCCACATTCAAGTGATTCTTGTGCATCAGTCTCCTGAGTAGCTGGGACTACATGTGCTGGATAGATTGAGAATTTTGTTAACATTTATTTTCTGTCAGAATGATTGTATAGATTCTGTGGTTTGTGTACTATTGTAAATTTTTTGGGGGGGGGTTCGAGACAGGGTTTCTCTGTGTAGCCCTGGCTGTCCTGAAACCTACTCTGTAGACCAGACTGGCCTCGAACTCAGAAATCCACCTGCCTCTGCCTCCCAAGTGCCGCCCGGCACTATTGTAATTCTTGGAGACTTTGTTATACCTTGTTTTTTATATATGGTGTTTCCTAGAGTTGTGTGTATACACCATAAACAACACTAATTTTAGCCTTTGTTGGATTATATTTGTTTTAGTTTTGCTTATTTGTTTGGGAATAGGGTCTTGCAATGTAGTCCAGACTGGCCTTGAACTTAGATCATTCTGTCTTAGGTTTTAGGATTAGCAACATCTGCCATCATGTCCAGCATAATGTCTTTCAGTTAGGTGTATGTGTGTTTGTGCGTGTGGATAAGTGCACATGAGTGCAGATGCTCTCGGAGGCCAGAGACATTGAATCACCCTTGGAACTGGAGTTACAGACAGTGGGAGTGACCTGATATGGGTGCTAAAATCATAGCCAGGTTCTCTGGAAGTGTGGTCTGTATTCGTAACTACTGAGCCATCTCATCAGCCTAGACAGTGTCATTTGTGTTGTATATGCACCTTCAGTTCCATGGTTGGCGTGTCAGTCGTTTGTTTTATTGACTTTTGTGTTAATTTTTAATTCCTTAAGTTCCATATATTACCTCAGCAGTTTATTCTGTGTAATAGATAGTAAAACATGAATAGGTAAAAGCATGGGTGCCTTTTCTCCCACAATCGTATATATTATATTAAGTACCAAACTAAACTTTATAGAATGCTTGTTTATTTTCTTTTCTTGCTACAACAAAAATCATTCAAGAGTTTGTTCATTTAGAACACATATACCTGGTACTCTTAAAGCTCTGGAGGTAGGAAGTTTTACTGGGCTAAAGGCAATGCTGTCGGGACTAATTCCACAGCCTTTGGGTGAAGAATTCATTCATTGTCTTAGTTTTTAGTGGCTACCTTTCTTGGCACATCATTCTAGTCTTCTGATTATCTGATTCATTTGATGTGCTGTCTTATCTGCATCTGAGTGCTAGAAGGGTGGTTCAGTGGTCAAGAATGTTTGCTCCTCTTCCAGAGTACCAGAGTTCAGTTCCCAGCACTCATCAAAGGCTTAAAACTACCTGTAATTTCAGCTCCAAAGGATCTAACAGCCTTTTTTTTTTTTTTTTTAAAATCTTCCTTGGATACCTGTATGCACACAAACTCACGCATTACTACATATTACAGGTTTACTCTGAGTACTTCAGAAGTCATTCTGTATTAAGTACCTTGATGACATCTTAACCCTCCCCCCCCTTTGAGACATGGTCTTAATTATATAAACCCCAGTTGTTCTGGAGCTAGGCAGAGCAGGCTGGCCTTGAACTCACAGAGATTTGCCTAATTTTGCCTCCCAAGTACTAGGATTAAAGGCGCGTGTCACCACTGCTTAGCAGCAGTTTCTTTTATCCATTTATAGGCTTTGAGATTAGCATTTCTTTTAGGGCTGTCAGTTAACCCTTTATAATAATAAATTTTTTTTAGTGGGAACATTTTAATGTTTTCCTTTTCCAAATAGGTATTATTTTCCTCCAGGGAAATAACTCAATCTGCTTTGGTGTTTTGGTCTTTTTTGTAGCACAAGTGGTTTCCATATGAGTTTTATGTAGACTTTCCTTCTTTTCCTTTTGAAGAACATTAACCTCTGCCTCTTCTTATTTTAAGTTGGTGTAATACGGTGTCCAGTATGTCGTCAAGAATGCAGACAGATAGATCTTGTGGATAATTATTTTGTGAAAGACACATCTGAAGCTCCTAGCAGTTCTGATGAGAAATCAGAACAGGTATGCACCTCAGTTTATCTCTATATTCTTATTTTTTTTCTTGTTAAAATATAAATTATAAGAAAAATATTTGATTAAGTAATTTAGGTACTTTTGCTATAGCTTTGTCTTTCAAATTACAAATAAAAGAGAGTACTCTTCTATACCCTCAGGCTTGGTAGAATAAAATAGTTATTGTTTAAAAAGTTAAGTTTTATATAGATTTATGTTCTGAGTATTAGATTTTTACTTATCTACATGTTTTATTGCTAAAGAAATATTTTTGAAGATTAAATGGGTAACACTTTTTTACACTGTTACTGGGTAACAGTGATTTTATACTTTGTATAATGAACTATTGTTTTTAAGAGCAAGTTACAAAGTTTTCACTTATTTTGTTAATCTAATTTGGCAAATGTAATGTAGATTAGTGTTTATTTCTTTTTTAGGTATGTACTAGTTGTGAAGACAATGCAAGTGCAGTTGGTTTTTGTGTAGAATGTGGAGAGTGGCTGTGTAAGACATGCATTGAAGCCCATCAAAGAGTAAAATTCACTAAAGACCATCTGATCAGGAAAAAAGAAGATGTCTCAGGTACGATACATATAGTTGTTGTTTTGCTGGTTTTAAAAAAGTGTGTGTGTGTGTGTGTGTGTGTGTGTGTATGTACACCCTTATGCCACAGTGCTTATATGTGGATGTCAGAGGACAACTTACAGGAACTGGTTTGAGTTCCAAGGATTGAGTTTAGGCCATCAGGCCTGGCAGCATATGCCTTTATTTATCATTGAGATAGTTTCAATAACACATTTAACCATTTGAGCTTAAAAATAGCATGTTCTACTTATTTATGATCTTTGAATACTAGCACTTGAAAAAATAGAAAAAATTAGTCAAAAATCTTATTGTTCAAAATGTTTTATTTTGTTACAGAGTCTGTTGGAACATCTGGTCAGCGCCCAGTGTTTTGTCCTGTACATAAACAAGAGCAGTTGAAACTATTCTGTGAAACATGTGATAGACTGACGTGTAGAGACTGTCAGCTATTGGAGCACAAAGAACATAGGTACAGAAGTCATAATTCTTTACTGAAAAATATTAGAAATAGTACTGACAAATTTGTTCTTAAATATTGGCCTCATTTTATCTTCGAGTATTTGAACCCAGATTTTATTTCTTGAAGCAGTATATGTTTGATAAGATAATATTTTTCATGTTTATATCTAATTACATTTGTTATGGCATATCATTAATGCGGGTTTGTGTTTATAATATGATAGTTATGTTATTTCCTTGTTCACTAGTTTTATGGTTGAAATAAGGTGTTTCCTAATGCATGTATTTATACTAGAGGCTATGTATGATATGAAAAGGCAGTATTTGTATAGAGGTGACTGATAACATTTCTCGTGTATATGGCTAATGCCATACACTGGTTTCACGTTAGACGTATAATTGCAGGAAAATTATATAAACAAGTAAACACTACTTAGTATAGCTATTGTTAGTACATAACATTTTATTAACCATATTTTAACTGAATCAGCAGTATTTATTCATATATCTGCTTCATCAGAATTGTATTGTATTTGTAATAGATTTTTTTTTTTTTTTGGTTTTTGGTTTTTGGTTTTTCGAGACAGGGTTTCTCTGTGTAGTCCTGGCTGTCCTGGAACTCACTCTGTAGACCAGGCTGGCCTTGAACTCAGAAATCTGCCTGCCTCTGCCTCCCAAGTGCTGGGATTACAGGCGTGCACCACCACACCTGGCTAAAATAAATAAATCTTAAAAACTAATGATGTTCATGGGCAACTATTAGAGAATCTCAGTAATAGAATTTTTAGGTAGGCATACAACAGAATTTTTATAAGCTTACTTTCTATAGCATCTGTTTATTACAAATAATAGATGTAATAGTTCTTTCTATAAGAACTAGAGTTATCTAGTGGTTTTTTTTAAAGATGTATTTATTTATTTTATGTATATGAGTACACTGTAGCTGTCTTCAGACATACAGAAGAGGGCATCAAATCCCATTACAGATGGTTGTGAGCCACCATGTGGTTGCTGGGATTTGAACTCAGGACCTCTGGAAGAGCAATCAGTGCCCTTAACCGCTGAGCCATCTCTCCAGCTCCATCTAGTGTTTTTTTTTTTTTTTTAAAGAGTAGATTTTCGCCAGGCAGTGTTGGCACACGCCTTTAATCCCAGCATTTGGGAGGCAAAGGCAGGTGGATTTCTGAGTTCGAGGCCAGCCTGGTCTACAGAATGAGTTCCAGGACAGCCAGGGCAAAACAGAAAAACCCTGTCTTGGAAAAAAAAAAAAAAGAGTAGATTTTTCTAGGGGCTGGAGAGATGGCTCAGCTGTTGAGAGCACTGACTCCTCTTCTGAGGGTCCTGAGTTCAAATTCTAGCAACCACATGGTGGCTCACAACCATCCATAATAAGATCTGACTCCCTCTTGTGGAGTGCCAGAAGACAGCTACAGTGTACTTATATATAATAAACAAATAAATCTAAAAAAAAAAAAAAAAAAAAAAAAAAACAAATTAAGAGAGTAGATTTTCTAAATGGGTGAAAGTACATTTTCTCAGTCTTCTGTTCAAGAAAGGGTATTAAATGAGTATATACTCCAAACCCCAACTAACCTATATTTTCCACCTCTCCCTTTTCTTCTTTTAATGAGGTCTTGCTGACTTACCCAAGTTGGTTTCCAGTTCATAATCTTCCTGTCTCACTCAGACTCCTAATGCAGTGGGATTAAGGAATGTACAAGTATTCCTGGAGTGAATATTTTCTTAACTGTATGTTTACTTCAGTGAATTTATTGAGTTCATTGGACGTCATCATCTAACAGTTCTATTTTATGCCAGGCACTTTTCTCAGTACCAAGTGCTCATTTGGTTCATGAAATATTATGGTGCTGGTGCTATAACTGTTTCAGAGGTGAAAGGACTTACTCTCAGGAGGCTTTAGTAATTTGTACAAGTGGTAGAGCCATGAATATGAGTGTTTATGCTCTATATGTTTATTTCTCCCCATATTTATAAAATGTAGTTTTATTATATAAAAACTACAATATTATAATATATAAAACAGCTCACATTTGATTATATAAAAGCAATGCAATTTCCCCAAGAGAACTCTCACTGTTAAAAGGCATTTTCTGAATCTTTATAGCTTTAATTTATTATATTCAGACATATTTCATGTCTCTCATCTGCAACTAGACCAACGTTTTATCTGAAGTGACTTACTAGTGGAAGACTTTACCTTTAAGGGCAAATCACATTGTTATTTGTCCTTTAGTTATCTTAGTAAGACATTTATCTTTGTCACAGCTTCAGCCAGATTTTTGCTCCCTCAGATTTCTTATACAGTATTTATTTGCTTGTTTGCTTATTTATATATATGTTTATTGATTGGTCAATTTTTCAAGACAGGGTTTCTCTGTGTATCCCTGGTTGTCCTGGAATTCATTCTTTAGATCAGGCTGGCCTTGAACTCAAGAGATCTGCTTTTCTCTGCATCCTGAGTGCTTGAATTAAAGGTATATGCCACCACCACCATCTGGATACTTAATTTTTTTTTTTTTTTTACTACAGTTAATTATTTGTGGAGGGGGCTGTAAAGCTCAGTGTGGAGGGCAGACTGTAGCTTTGAGAATTTGCTCTCTCCTTCTGTCAATATGAGTCCCAGAAATTGAGTTAGGTTGTTAGGCTTGGCAGTAAGGGAGATGGTGTACTCTTCCCTGTGACAAATTAGCTTCATTGGTCATTGCTTAAAGGAGTAGATGGTTCACGGGTAGGGAGTGGTAGAAGGAAGCTTCAACTCCCTTCCCACCTTGAAGATTAACTATGGTCCATTTTCTTTATCAATTTTATCTTAGTCCTAATTATATTAATGTGTTCTTGTCTTCTGTTGTCCCCTGCTTCTCCTTTTGAGGTGGCCAAGAACTTGCTATGTAGACTATGCCGGCCTCAAAATTTTAGGGATTCTCCTGCTTTTATTTCCTAAGTGCTGGTATTACTAAGTGTTCTACCCTATCCAGCCTTAATGTTTGGTCTTGAGTATGAGGGTGAGGTGGGGGTGGAGATAAACCTTTTCCTTCTACATTCAGCTCTAGGATGTATCTATGTTTTTATATTTTTGTTTTATTCTCAGTGTGAACAGCTCTCTGACACCTAGAACACCTGTGTACCTGGAGTTTGATTCCTCTGATTAAAGGTTCTTTCGTACTTCAGATACCATTTGTTAATTGGATTATGGTTAACAGAACTCTAGGATTTCCTTAATTTACAGTTGAGAATTATGATGATGATATTTTAAAATACAAATGAATAGCCATATGATGAGATATATAGGGCAACTCTAGGGGAAGGGATGTGATTGTTAATATACATAGCTTCACTGACTTATAAGTTCCCTACATTTTTTCTTTTCTTTTGTTTTTCAAGACAGGGTTTCTCTGTAGTCCTGGCTGTCCTGGAACTCACTCTGTAGACCAGGCTGACCTTGAACTCAGAAATCCGCTTGCCTCTGCCTCCCAAGTGCTGGGATTACAGGCGTGCACCACCACGCCCGGCTCATTTTGCCTTTTTTTAAAAATGCAGATTCATTAGATAGGCATGATTGTAAAATCATTGGTCATTTGTGACCAGCTCAATCTTCAAGCCATCCCTTTTAAGTTTAGTGGGACAATGATGAAGTAAGTTCCCTAATGACATAGCACTTAGCATGTCCCCCATTGTTAAGAGAACTACCACAGTACCACTTCTTGTGTTTACACTTCCATTTTATTTCTGTGACTATTCACTTTTTGAGGCTGTGTAATCTAGGCTGTCCTCAGAATTGCTTGGGTAGCTTCTGATGGCCTCAAACTTGCTATCCTGCCATAGCCTCTCAGATTTCAAATGTGCCATCAGCCTGACTTACATGACCATTGTACCTTGCCTGCATATATGATTGTGGAAAGTATTTAAAAAGCTCTTTCTTGCCAGATGGTGGTAGCACATGCCTTTATTCCCAGCACTCCAGGGCAGAGGCGGGTGAATCACTGAGTTTGGCGCTAACCTGATCTACAGAGTGAGTTCCAGAATAGCAAGGACTGCTCAAAGAAACTCTTGTCTCAAAAAGACAAAACAAGAACAAAACAACAACCGCAAAAGCTTTGTTTCCCATGAATACAAAGAAGTTATAACTGGTCTGTCTGCTTTGAGGCCTGTTGTGTTAAAAGTTTATCTGCATTTAGTTGAAGTATGTTCGTAAAATTTCAGTAGCAACAACAAAATACTTCTAAGTGGTTTGTCTATAGTAGGAAATGTATAAGTTTCAGTGTGCTATACATTATATAATTTCATTTCTTTTTTTTTTTCCTCACCATCTTTTCACAGGACCACTTTTACCTCTGATACCATTTTCATAATACAGTAAAAGCCCAAATGTAATTGTCATACTCTACAGAGTATGGAGTGGTGGCCTTCTAAAGAGGATGCTGGTCACTCAGGCCATTTTTATTGTCTATAGACTCTGTGATATTATGCTCACCTAGAATAGTTTGATAGATCATAATCAAAAGATGCATCAGCTCTTCAGTTGATTCCGAAGTTAACCTGTGGGAAGGGGGGGACTTGCTTACAGGTATAATGAGTACTGGTTTGCATTCTCCTATAAAAATATTTACATGCTATAGGATACTCTAGTGGAATTTTCTTTCTACATTACAGTTTCTTTCAGTACTTGAACATGTGATAGTTATTCCAGGTTTCAGGATTAATATACCCCCTCTAGGGACACGGCCCTGACTAATGTCTATTAGCAGCTAACTTTTTTTTTCAAGTGGTCCTCTTTATTCAGTGTCTAGTAGTTTCCTGCTCCAAAATTCTAATACTTACCATTGGGTAGCTCTTATAGGCTTTTGCCATAAGCTATAGTCTGTATAACAGTGTTGTCATATACATACAGAAGTCACATTAAGCGTATATCATGTATTTTGAGTGTGGCCCAAGAGTATTGAGAAACTTGGACATTTGTATTATAGATACTGCCTGCCTTTCTTCAGGCATCATTGAAGTAAGGGCTTCTTTCAGGTATTCCTTCGCTCCTCCACCCCACCTTTTCCAGTTTGCGTGTTTGCATGCGCGTCTGTGTGTGTGAGTGTGAGTGTGTGTGTGTGTGTGTGTGTGTGTGTGTGTGTTTCAAGACAGGGTTTTACTATGTAGCCCTGATTGTCCTGGAACTCACTTTGTAGACCAGTCAGGTCTTGAATACACAAATACACAGTGTTTGAATTTTAATTGTTTTTTTTTTCCAGCATAGTATGTGGTATGCAGTAAGTAGATGGTATGCTACTCTCTCAGTAGCCGACAGTTGCAGGGAGCTATACGTTCCAGTAGTTGTTAATTAAGCATTTTTTAAATTTAAAATTTTGTGCGTGAGAGAGGGCATGTGTATGAACAGTACACGTTTGGAGGTCAGAACAATGCTTCACTAGTTCTTTCTTTCCACCTTGTTTCTGGGACAAGGGTCTCTTGTTTCTGTGGCTGCTCTACATATTCTATGGTGTCTGGCCTGTAAGCCCGTTGTTAGTTCTGTCTCTGCCTCATCTCACTGTAGGTGGGTGGGACTATAGACGTGTGCCACCACATTCAGCTTTTACATGGGTTTTGAGCATTGAAATAAAAGTCAAGTTTGTATGGAAAGTGTTTTTTACCCACTGTGACACCTCCCCAGCCTACTGGAAGTTTTTTTGGGTTTGTTTTTTTTTTTTTGGTTTTTTTTGAGACAGGGTTTCTCTGTGTGGTCCTGGCTGTCCTGGAACTCACTCTGTAGACCAGGCTGGCCTCGAACTCAGAAATCCGCCTGCCTCTGCCTCCCAAGTGCTGGGATTACAGGCGTGCGCCACCACGCCCGGCTCCTACTGGAAGTTTTAATAATGTTAGGGTGCAAATGATAGTCCCATATGTAAAATAGATATCTTTTAAAAATTCAAAAAAATATCAAATAAATCCTGGGCTTTTTGTTTAGTTTTTAGGATAAGTGATGAAAGCAGGTTTTTATCTGTGAAATACCACACTCCCAGGCTATTTCTAAGAATTTCAGCCATTTAGACAGGCCTTTAGAAACTTGCATTGAGTTTATCAGTGAGCCTCTATTGAGCACATATATTCACCATGCATTTAAATCATTCTTAGTACTATTAATAGAGGGTTTTAACACTCAAGACTTGCCTGCAGCAAATCTTTTAACTAACTAAATATGACAGTAAGATGGTGATTTGAAATTGCCTAGTAGATAATAAATATATTTTAACTCTGAATTGAGTTCTTATATGAAGGCAGGGTGCAGTTGACTCTACATAGAAATGTGTTGGTGATCGGGAACCATCATAAAATGGGAAAACATGAGCAAGATCCATCATTAAGACTGTTGGAGCTGTTGTGTGCTTTTGAAGCTAAGATGGTACCCATGGACTGTTGAGGTGGTGGCATTACTTCCTTCAGGTGTTACTCTTTGTGCCCTCTGACCCATTCACCTTTTAGTAGTCCATACCAGGGTTGTTGTGCAGAGAAAATATTGGTACTAGATTCATTTTTTTTAAAGTAATTAATCTGTTTACTAGGTTTATTCTGTCTTAATAATGTCTATACTTGGAGTAGTTATAGTGGTTTCCATTTAATATGTCAAGATTGTCCTTCAGGTGAACTTCCAGGCTTCTTTTATTTATTTGTTTGGTTGTTTATTTTTGTTTTTAGAGATAGGTTTTCTCTGTGTAGTCCTGGCTGTCCTGGAACCGCTCTATAGACCAGGCTGGCCTTGAACTTAGAGATCTGTCTACTTGCCTCAGCCTCTCCAGTGGGATTAAACACATTAGCACCCACCATCTGGCTATCTAACACTAGGCAGGTAAAATGTTCACCGATTAGACATGCTGTCCATTCTGGTAATGATGTTCAGGTAAAGCAAATATTACATTAGTTCTGTTAAAATCATCTTTATTTTTGCCTTTCCTTTTTTTTTTTTTTTTTTAATACATTGCTAGTCTTTAGTTTTTACACATTACTTCCTAGTCTAACTTTATTTTGTGTTAGGATTTAGCTTTAATAACTGTTAGGCCAGTGGGTTTTAAGAATCTTAGTGCATTGGATTTCCCTGAGAAATAGTTCAATGTCCTTTATGTACTACCTGGCTTTTTAACCCACTCATGGTTTACAGGTGAGTCTTAAACATAGAGGTTTGAAGTGTGTCGACCCTGTTAACCCACAGTTATTTATTTATTTATTTATTTATTTATTTGATATTAGTGATTTTTCTGAACTCAGATAATAATGTGTAGTGAAATATAAAGTAAAATAAGAAAACTTAGAAGTTCTGAATTATTATGTCTATGTAGACAGTGGTGATCTTTTTCATTTATTACCATAAAATATGTATCAGTCTATTGGCGAAAGTTAATCAAACCATAAACACCATCACATGGTATTTAACTCCACTTGAGAGAGATGTAAAGAAACAAAGATTCAGTCTTAAATCATAGCCACAAAAATCCTACTGTTTAGCTGTAGTTTTAAAAACAGGTTTCTGTTTTTATTGGCATTTAGGTAAATTGTTGGGGCTATCTTTTCAGAGTGCTTTGTGACATTAATCATCTCTGTGTGAACAGTTTATCTCTGGAGGATGTTGTCACCAAATCAAGTTGGTAAAGTAAGAGACTAGAAGAAAGGTGAATGCCATAGACAATAGAGATACATTTGTTAGACTGAGAATGAAAATTTAAACTAGAACTACAGATTTTTAATTTGTTATATTGGGTCATTTAAAAAAAATGTCATTGGCCACTGAAAAATTGGTGTCAGGTAGATATGGTGGCACATACCTTGAATCCTGGCATTTAGGAGGCAGAGTTTGGGGATCTCTATGAATGAGTTGTAGACCTGTTTGGTAGTGAGTTCTAGAACAGCCAGAGCTACTGGCTCTGAAAAACAAAATAACTAAACTTACTATATACACTTATAGAGGACCTGGGTTCAGTTCTCAGGACCCAAAATGGGACCTTACAGCTGCCAGTAACTCCACTTACAGGGGATTCTGTAGACTCTTGCATATATGCAGACTTATCACTCATACACATAAAAATAAATAAATCTTTTTTTTTTTTTTTTTTTTTTTTTTTTTTTTTTTTTTTTTTTCGAGACAGGGTTTCTCTGTGTAGTCCTGGCTGTCCTGGAACTCACTCTGTAGACCAGGCTGGCCTCGAACTCAGAAATCTGCCTGCCTCTGCCTCCCAAATGCTGGGATTACAGGCGTGCACCACCACACCTGGCTAAAATAAATAAATCTTAAAAACTAATGATGTTTATGGGCAACTATTAGAGAATCTCAGTATGCCATAAAATGGAGCATACACACCTAGAGTGAGTCTTATTTTTTTTCTCTTGAAATAAATAGTCATGCAAAGGTCATATTCTGCTAACTATTCCTATCTGGGGTGATGATGGGCTGGGCTTAGTATAAAAGCTAGTTTCTTTTCCATTCATAGGTTACAGAAGAAAGCCCAGATGTTACTCTATTTGCTACCACCTTTTGAAGTGTCTCTAACACCATTAGTCTCTACTGAGACTAATATTATCTTTTATTTTTGTGACCCCAAGAGAGTACTGTATTCTCAGGTATCATTCGTAATGTGTCAATTCCTATAAGACTCATCATGTGTCTTGTCTCTTTGTTCACTAATTGGTTTGCCATCAGCAGAGTGTATCCTCAACCTCTTCTTCCATCCTTGTCTAGGTTCTTTCCCCTACAATTAGACCCCGCTTCCTCATGGTCGTCTTAGTCTTTTTCATGCTGTCATTGGACCTTATGCGACAGTTCCTTGCTGTTATTTAGTCCATCCACTCTCTCTTCTCCCTCCAGATCTCCAGGTTTTAAAATCATGCCCTGATCTATAACCAGTTTACTATTGCTACTCTCTAAAAATCTCTGAGGTAATTTTCTTCATCTCTTAAACATTTTAGTTTTTTTTTTAAACTATTTATTTATGATATGTAAGTAGACTGTAGCTGACTTCAGACAACAGAAGAGAGCATGAGCCTATGACAGATGGTTGTGAGCCACCATGTGGGTGCAGGGATTTGAA
Organism: Apodemus agrarius; assembly: GCA_964023405.1. NCBI lineage: Eukaryota > Metazoa > Chordata > Mammalia > Rodentia > Muridae > Apodemus > Apodemus agrarius. The sequence goes on along the minus strand of OZ030007.1, from coordinate 59,236,546 downwards.
CTGAGGACCTCTGGAAGAGCAGTCGGTGCCCTTAACCACTCAGCTATCTCTCCAGCCCCCAAGATTTTAGTTTTTTTTAACTCAATTGTTAATTGTAGATTACTGTCACCTTAGTGTCTGGCAGTCGCAATACATAGCAATTTCCTCTTTTAGCTCCCCCTAGTCTTTGTAGGTTTTTTTCCCCCCTTTCCATTTTCTGAGATAGGGTCTCTGAAAGTCAGGCCAGCTAGCCTGGAAGTCACTGTATAGCTCCTGCAAATACAGCGAATGTATGATACAAGAGATTAAAATCTTATATTTGTAAGATACCACAAATAGATGTTGCAGGTCTGAAAGTTGGCTTTGGATGAGTTTATAAGAGGTTGAGTCAATATAAAGGCCCAGGACCTTATGTTTATAAGCCCTGCCTGGTATACTTGGGCTGCACTAAATTTTAAAACATGATTTTTAAAAAATTGTTTGTTTGTTTGTTTGTTTGTTTGTTTTCCCGAGACAGGGTTTCTCTGTGTAGTCCTGGCTGTCCTGGAACTCTATAAACATTTTTTAAATCTTTAAAACTTATCTTTAAACAGATGTGCATAGTATAGCAATTTTACTTCATTATAGTCTGATGAAAATGCGTCTATTCTTGACAAAACAGCATCATGTAGTATGACTGCATTTTTTTTTTTTTTCAAGACAGGGTTTCTCTGTATAGCCCTGGCTGTCCTGGAACTCACTCTGTAGACCAGGCTGGCCTTGAACTCAGAAATCCGCCTGCCTGTGCCTCCCAAGTGCTGGGATTAAAGGCGTGCATCACCACTGCCTGGCTTGGCTCTAATATTCTTAAGTCCTTTTGTGATAGTATTTCAGTTGGGGTAGGAGTTGTGATATGGTGGCATTGGTACAGGTGTCTCATTTAAGGCTCACCACTCAGTAGAGACTTATTCTTAGCACTTTCACCAGTTACAAGTCCCTGCATTCACTGCTGAGTATTGCAGGGCAAAGCTTTTCTGGTCAAGGTGGAGGGAAGGCCTAATTTATGGATCTGAGCATAAGTATTTAGAGAAGGAACAACTTGTTTTGCAAAAGAACAGTACAGGGTTCTTGACTAGGGCCTGTGACTTCCCAAGCCATTGCCAGATATGCAGTATGGAGCTCAAGTTCGGTCTTTGTATAATAGACCTTAAAATCTGCCTCCAATGTAATTGGTTACCCCAATAACTTTTTTTTTTTTTTTTTTTTTTTTTTTTGGTTTTGGTTTTGGTTTTTTCGAGACAGGATTTCTCTGTATAGACCTGGCTGTCTTGGAACTCTGTAGACCAGGCTGTCCTCGAACTCAGAAATCCGCCTGCCTCTGCCTCCCAAGTGCTGGGATTACAGGCGTGCGCCACCACTGCCCGGCTACCCCAATAACTTTTATGCCACTGTTTTATGTACCAGTGGGCTCATCTAATTTTGTTGTACTATTAACATTGCCTTAATTGACCTCTCACATTTGTTTTTATTATACTGTCTCATTTAGGTTTGATATTTTTAGTTTTCTATTTCTGTTTTATGATCTTCCTAGAGTTCTGAATTTTCACATTTATTTAGAATTATTCAAAAGCATCATGTTACTTTGAGAACAAAACAAAGAAATGGCATGTTATACCTGGCCCTTTGTATTTAGTTTAAGTTAGATTTTGTCTCATATTTTGACATTTGAATATTCTTTGATCCTGTTTAAATTTCAGTAAATAATGTACTAAATATTCAACTGTTAGGATTTCTCTGTGAAGATTTCCTAGGTTTCAAAGCCATTTTTTAGACACTACTTTTTTTTTTTGGTTTTTGGTTTTTCGAGACAAGGTTTCTCTGTGTAGCCCTGGCTGTCCTGGAACTCACTCTGTAGACCAGGCTGGCCTCGAACTCAGAAATCCACCTGCCTCTGCCTCCCAAGTGCTGGGATTAAAGGCGTGCGCCACTACCGCCCGGCAGACGCTATATTTTTGATACAGATTATATCTCATCATAGTGTGGTATCAATACATATTTGATTTGTGCCCAAGTATTACTATAATTTGAGCCATAGGGGTCTTTTTACTTACATAGAAAGTACACTGAACAACACCAAAGAGACAAGCATGCAGAAGAAACTTGAAATTAATTTGTTGATCTAATGAATAATTTATAAAATGAAATCTATTATTCTAGTATCTAGTAGCCAAGGGCTCTGGACTTTAATATTAAATATACATTTCTAGTGTTATAATTAGAAAATTTGAGTACATAACATATTGACATTGTTAGAGTAAAGCTATATTGATATCTTTATTTGAAAGAATTCCTTTGGAAAGCCTCATGAAACATAGCAGGTAATTAAACCAGATGCAACATATATGTGTATTATGGCTGTAGTTCTATTTTAAAATGCATAATTAGGTTTGTGGGAGTACATAAGTTTGAGTAATTGCTTAGCACATGAGTTTGATATATAGAACTCAGTCACTGAGTTTATGTACATTAGACTGGGATTTTGGAACTTTAGGAACTTTGATAGTATTTTGCATAGTATATTGTATTTTATGATTTAAATTATATGCACCTTATTCAGGTTTAAAAAAAATAGAACCCTAAGTTAAAACTTCTCATGTAAGTCAGTTTTCTGAGGAAATTTTTCTTTCCTAATGGCTGTTCCAGGTAAATGGCATCAAATGGCTATTGTAGTACTATGGAAATGACCAGCAGATAGAGTTATTTCAAGATTGTCTCGTGTAACTCACTTCCCAAGTCTTAATTATAATGTTTTGGTTTCAAATATATATTTTGTTTGTTTTAAGGTATCAATTTTTAGAAGAAGCTTTTCAAAATCAGAAAGGTGCAATTGAAAATCTGTTGGCTAAGCTTCTTGAAAAGAAGAATTATGTTCATTTTGCCGCCACACAAGTACAGAATAGGTAAGCCTGTTGCATAAAACATTTAATCTTGTTTTGAAGTATTTTAAGAAAGAATGTATCCAAATCCAACTTATTTTCCTACATGTAGAAGACAAAATTTTTAATAGATGTGATAAAATTTGAAGTTGGTGTATTAAGTAAGTTTACAAAAAACATTTAAAAATTTTAGGATGTATCTTTGATCTTTTGTTTCATTTTTGTTTTTGGAAACAAGGTTCTTCTGTGTAGCCCTGAATGTCTTAGAAGTCATTTTGTAAATGTAACTGGTCTCAAACTCTGAAATCTACCTGCCTCTGCCTCCAGAATTCTGGGGCTAAAGTCATTCACCACCATGGCTGGGCATCTAGAATTAATAAGGCCTTAGTGTATATATTCTTTGAACTTGGAAAATGTGTTAATATGGAGGGGACTGAATTACAGAACTAAAAGCAGAGATTGTGTAGAAGATAAGAGTATTAAGACAGAGGATGACTGGGGTTTGCTGCACACCAACTTAGCTTTAGGCTCAGTGCAAGACAATCTCAAGAAATAAGAGGAAAGTGATAGAGAAGGGTACCTAACATCTTCATCTGGCGCTTCCTGTGTTTACACAACACACACACACACACACACACACACACACACACACATTCAAAACAACAGAAACCCAGTAGTGAAAAAATATATTATCAAAGAAGCATTCAGATCTACTTATTGCATTAGCAGCATTATAAGATGAATATATAATAGATTTGGTGTCCTAAGTACTTAGCTACTGTTATTTTTACCATTGCCATGACCATAATCTTCATTATTATTATTATCATCATCATATTTATTTATTTATTTATTTATTTATTTATTATGTATAAGTACACTGTATCTGTCTTCACACACACCAGAAGAGGGCACATCAGATCTCATTACAGATGGTTGTAAGCCACCATGCATTTGCTGGGATTTGAACTCAGGACCTCTGGACGAGCAGTCGGTGCTCTTAACCACTGAGCCATTTCTCCAGCCCCCTCATTATTATTTTTAAAGATGTTCTTGTTTTTAAAAGATTCATTTTGTGGGTATGAGTGCTTTGCCCACATGTAGATCTGTTTACCACATGCATTCCTAGTGCCTAAGGAAGTGGTGAGCCTCCATGCAGGTGTGGGAAATCAAACCTGGGTCCTTTGCAAGAACATGTGGTCTTAACCAATGGGCCAACTCTCTAGCTAGCCCTCATTATTTTATCATTATTCTGTTTAGGTACACTTAAAAGCAAACTAGATTATTTATAGGATGAGCGTTAAGAACTTCTAAAGAGGGCCTGTTTACTAGGTTACAATTTTTTACACTAGAATATAATACACGTTTAACGGGCACAATCTGAACCTTGAAATTCCTGAGAGTATGAATAGGGTTAGATTATGTTTATTGTATAAATTCAAGACATTGAAGCTTTGTCTTGAGTAGTAAAATCTCTTAGTTTGTGATGGTTAAAATGACACATAATAAAATGTACAAAGGTATTAAGTATTTGAATGAAGGAAAATAATAGTATATATATGATGGGAATTTTTATATTTAGTGAGACCAAAAGAAAATAAAAGGCAAGGTGGGAGAGATGGTTCAGCAGTTGAGTATTTACTTACTGCCCTTCCAGAGGATCCAGAATTGTTTCCCAGAATCCACAACCAGTCTGGCTTGTTGTGTGGGTGCTAGCATCTGAGCTTCAGTCATCTTAAACCTGCAGCAAGTTCCATTGATGATGCATCTCTCCATAACTCCCCTCCCCATCATTTAAAACATTATTTAATATTTTTTTTCTATAAATCAAGTGTTTCAGAACCTTTGTGGAATAGAACACATTCTTAGCAAGAAAAGAAGCCCCTGGGTCACTTCTAGCAGGCATTCCCTCAATCTCCAGTTATTTAATATGTGTTTTTAGTATCTACAGTGTAAAGCTAGTTTGCGAGAAAAATTATGAAACTTAATTAGAACCCACATTTAAAGAGATAACATTTGAAGTAAAATAGATGCTTTTATTTTAAATTCTTGCTTTTTCAAAGATATTTTATTGATACCAATGTTATTCTTTTGTTGGCAGAATCATTTTTAAATGGAATTTTAAAAAGGATTAAACAGAATAAATGTAGTGAATTTAACACTAAGTCAGCAGGGCTAGCTATTTGTACATTATATGCTTATAGGAGTTTGAAATTGTTCTGCGGATGAATAAGCTGGGCTTCATGAGCTTAATTTAAATTATTAAATATTGAATTCAGTCTTCGCATGACTACTTTAGATCTAATAAAGTGGTTATAGGTCTGTTGAAACATAAGTCATGCACTTTGACAAATTTTTAACTTTAATTACTTTGTATAAAATGTAATTGGTAAAAGGTTAAGATTGGGTAAATTTCTGTAACTGTTGATTCAGACATAAGGTTGAATTGATGACTTAATGGTGCATTTCTCTTATTCAGGATTAAAGAAGTAAATGAGACTAACAAACGAGTAGAACAGGAAATTAAAGTGGCCATCTTCACCCTTATCAATGAAATTAATAAGAAAGGAAAATCTCTCTTACAACAGCTAGAGGTATGGTTTAAAGCAAAAATTACAAATGCTTCTCCTGTTCTTCAGCTATTCTATATGTTTATTGAGAGCGCTCTTAAATGGTTTGGAGATAAAGTAAAATAGGAAGTGTTTTTGTTGTTGGTTTTGAATTTATATTGGGAATGAGAACTTATATTTGGTTACTTTGTAGTTCATTTTAATAACACTCGTTGATGTTTTTGATTTTTGGCTGGCTTGGAAATCATCATACTAGCTTGAACCTACAGAACCTATCTGTCTTCCAAGTGCTGGAATTAAAGGTGTGCACCACCATGCCTGACATAAAACACTGTGTTTTGTTTGTTTGTTTGAAAGCCATATAACTTGGTAATAGTGATACCATCTTAGGAAAAAATTATTACTGAAACATGATGTAGATGAAGACAAAGCAAGCACTTTGAATTTATTTCCTTTCTAGCAAGAGGCCTCAGTTTAACTTTATAAATGCTTGTGATTGAGCAATGTATATATTTCTATAATTTCTATAATTGGCCAAAAATGTTCCACAATTTGAATTATATAAACCTTATACTTAATTTATTTTATACATTGCATACATTTCATATTTTGAAATTAATATGGGAATAGTTATAAATTTTCTGAGGCTCTCATATAGTTTTGAAATCTAAATGAAGTTATTGAGTTTTTGTTTTTTTTTTTCAAGACAGGGTTTTTCTGAGTATCCCTGAATATTCTGAAACTTACTCTTTAGACTCGGGTGACCTCAAACTCAAGAGAAATCTGTTTTAACTCTACCTCTCCTGTGCTAGGATTAAAGGCATGCGCCACCATCAAGTTTTGATATTAATCTTTACTGCAGTTTGATTTGTTCTCAGAAATTTTTAAATGTGAATTTTATAGCAGTTGAGGTTTCTAAAGGATAAACAATTTTTTATTTGACCATTTTATGCTCTTATGTAGGTTTATATGATATTGGTGTGTTTTATATGCCACTGAAAAGTTGTAACTTTAAAGTGTGTAGTTGAATAATTTCCATTAACCTTAGGTTGTCCTTGGAGTTTTTCTATTTTATTTATTTATTCATTGACCCCTTTAAAAATATGAGACTGATAGTTACTTGCAAATGAAAAAAAATCTTGTGAGGACAATAACTTAATTTTTGTCTTTTAAACACATCTTACATTGAAAAACAGTGGTGAGAATAAAAGTCTTGAACATATTAAAGTTGGTATTTCTTACTTATTCTACTTGTAGTCTAGATTTAATCTCTAGAATAACCATATGAATCCAGAGCAGTTAGTAGTAACTATATTCTAAAATTAGTAATCGGAAATCCCTTTCAAGAACTTCAGAACTTAAAAACTTGTAATCGCTTTGTAATAAATATTCCATATATTATTAGCATGATAATAATTTTTAAAATAGTGATTTCTTGTTTAATATTTTTCAAAGCAATAAAAGAGATGTTTTCCTAAGCTTTGTTAAAGAATTGATTTTAGTGAGGTTATAATTCTGTTTAATACTTTTATCTGTTAATTTATATTACAAAGTGATATAAATCACTTGTTCCCCTTTGACAAATAATGTTTAGTAAATGAGGTTGAATAATTTGGGAGAGAAAGTGATTAAGAAGTAGGTAGGTAATCTTGATCATACTGAATATCAAAGTATATAGGACATTTCCTATCCTTTCTTTGGAGAGATTTCTTCTGAACATTTGATTTTTCCTTGCAGCATTTTCCTGAAACTGTCTTTTCTTTGTGAACTTTGTTTTACCAGCTTACCTAATTTCATCCTCAGACCTCTGGAATTTTTCAGGGCTTTTTTTTTTTTTTTTTTCAGGGCTTTTTTGTTTGTTCTTTTTTTTGGGGGGGGGGTATTTAGGAGAAATTTTAACCTTATCTTCAAGCCTTGCTAGTAGGTGGCACTAGTAAGTAGCTCAGTATTTTCTTTGACCCAGAAAATACAGTTATTTAAGATTTTATAAAATGATTCCTCAAGGTTGGCTATAGTGTATTGGATCAACCTAACAACAGGAAGACACTATTTTAAAGTTATTATTTGATGAAAGAAAAAACAAAAATTGCTAATGTCCTGAATGGAGTGGATTAACTTAGAGCAGAAAGATTTAGACATACTTTTCTTGTTGTTTTCCTTCTGATTGTTTATAAACTCATTAAATAATTACAGGTCTTTCTTATACAATTTTTGCAGTAGATAGAGGTGTTTGTGTATGTGGAATTTTCAATTGTTTAGTGAAGCTGTTGTTCTATTTCAGAATGTTACAAAAGAAAGACAGATGAAGCTACTACAGCAGCAGAATGATATCACAGGCCTCTCTCGGCAGGTGAAGCATGTTATGAACTTTACAAACTGGGCCATTGCAAGTGGCAGCAGCACGGCACTACTTTATAGCAAGCGTCTGGTGAGTCACACCATATCTTTATTTTTACTTAATGGACCCATTATTTACAAGTATAGAACGTTTATATTATAAATATAAAAACCTGTTTAAAACATAAACATTTATTTTGGCAAATGTAACCATCTTTATATAAAGACTCAGAAAAGCTGGTCATGATGGTATATAACTGTAATTCCAGCCAGCACTTGGAATTGGATTGTTGCAAGAGTTCAAGGTTAACCTGAATTTCATATCAATTCTCTGACTCAACGAGCTGGAAAATTTTTATCTTTCTATTGTTCCCATTTACTTTTGATTAATTGTATTTCTGTCATTTTCCTGGACTCTAGGGCCCATATGTATTCTTTTGAGGATACTTAGTATCTTAGTGCAATATATTATCAAAAGTGACAGAAATTCAAGTATATGCATTTCATATTCTAGCTAATTTAGATGTTGACACTGTCTTCTGTGATATCTGGGACTTTATGAACCTAAAAACATGTCTCTAGTATGCTTCTTCAGCTAATATTTAATTTTAATGCTAATGTAAATTTTTTTTTTCTCTTGAAGATTACTTTTCAGTTACGGCATATTTTGAAAGCACGATGCGATCCTGTTCCTGCTGCCAATGGAGCAATTCGTTTCCATTGTGATCCCACCTTCTGGGCCAAAAATGTAGTGAATTTAGGTGAGAAATCATTTCGTGGATATGATTTAAACTGTAATGTTGAGAGGAGAAACCATTTTAGCAGATTCTTGATAATTTTTAAACTTTTAGATGTGAATGATTTAAGAAATGTGTTAGGTACTGGAAACTCTTTAGGTCTAGGGTTTTTTTTTTTGGTCTTAGTGCTGGGGCTTGAAACCCTGTCCTCCAGCTCGCTAAACCATGCTCTCTACTTAACTCCGCAGTCGTCCTGGTAGAGTGCTTTCCATGGGGTTCATTTCTACCCATTCTTTTTCAAAATTAATATTGATTTAGTTAATTATTTAGATGTTTAGTAGTTTAATTATATCAAGTGGTTCAATGGAGAAGGAATTTTTCATTGAAGTATTATAGCTACATTCCAAGGAATGTTAGACAAAAGGAATTCTTTTTCACTCCATAAAGAAATAGATTTTGCTTTTGTTTCTCCACATTGTTGACCTAAAAAGAACATGGGTGAAAGTTGGAAAGTAGCCAGGTAGTGGTGGTGCATGCCTTTAATCACAGCACTTGGGAGGCAGAAGCAGGCAGATTTCTGAGTTTGAGGCCAGTCTGGTCTACAAAATAAGTTCCAGGACAGCCAGGGCTACACAGAGAAACCCTGTCTCGAAAACACCAAAAACAAAAAACAAAAAACAAAAAAAAAAAAAACAAAAAAAAAAAGTTGGAGAGTAAACAAAAAGCCAAGCAAGTGATTGTTGTAATTGTAGCTCCTAAGGAGCCTGAGACAGGAGGGTTGCTTGAGCCTATGCATCTGTATGACCCCTTCTCTTACACAGTAAAGTGACATGAAACAGTATGGCTCAGAGTGAAATCTGCCATCCATTTGAATATTTCCACTTTCAAAGTAATCATGTGCTTGAGATTTGAATTTTACTGTTTAAAATATTCTTTGGGTAAACAAAAAAAAGATACTCAATTTTGCCTTTAGATGTAGCATCAGAAAACCACTGTCGTTTGACTTTTTGGGGGGTGGGGAGAGGGAGAGTTATGTGTGTATTTCATTTTGTACTGCAGTTTCAAAAAAGTTCTTATAAAAATCATTACTCGTGCCGGGCGGTGGCGCATGCCTTTAATCCCAGCACTTGGGAGGCAGAGGCAGGCGGATTGCTGAGTTCAAGGCCAGCCTGGTCTACAAATGAGTTCTAGGACAGTCCGGGCTACACAGAGAAACCCTGTCTCGAAAAAAAACAAAACAAAACAAAACAAAAAAAATCATTACTCGCAACAAGATTTTTTTTCTTTGTGGCCTGCCAATATTACCTCAAAGAAAGTGACTATATAAAAAGGAAGGGAAATGACCAGTTTAAAGGTATAAATGGTTTAAAGTATTCAGAATTTCCACAGAAAGTTATTTGTTTGTTGGATATTATTTCACCCTTAACATTGGCAATTCGAAAGCAGATGGGGAGATGGCTCAGTGGTTAAGAGTACTGGCTACCCTTTAGAGGACCCAGATGTAATTCTCAGCACCCACATGGCAGCTCACAACTGTTTGTAACTCTAATTCCAAGGGATCTGGTAGCCTCTTCTGATCTCTTTGGGTAACCAGGCATCCAGTGGTTGGTGTACAGACATACATAGTCAAAACACTCATACACATTTAGGAAGAAAGAAAAGGAAGGAAGGAACAAAGAGAAAAAGAAAGCAGATAGAATCAGTATAGCAACTACCATGAATATATCCTGGAGTCTTTGTCATGGAAGAATTGGTTCAGACTGACTGGATCCTTCCTCTAATAATGTCTCTTTCAGTCTCCAGCCAGCTAGCCTGGGTTATGCAGCAGCAAAGACACCGTGCCTCAAACTAGCTGGAAAGGTGAGGACTGACATCCAAAGGTTGTCCTCTGACTTCCACATGTGGACTGTTGTGCATGCCCACAACCATCCACACCCCCACCTCAAAAAAATGTACATGCACACATACACTACACCCACACAGGTCTAAGAACAGATAGTGTATTCTGAATAATGAGCTTATTTTTGGGAGGGTTCAAGGGCCTTTGGAATTGAGTTTCTAATTAGCATCATCAAACCTAGCTCTCATTTTTGATGTGCTGTTGGATGCTCGGAGGTGCTAATTGTCAGGAGGAGGAGAAGACAGTGATTCATCTTTGAATTGGGCAATTTAGTTGATTATTTGTAAATCCTTCTTATTTTTTTAAACCCTCAGGTAATCTAGTAATAGAGAGTAAGCCAGCTCCTGGTTATACTCCTAATGTTGTAGTTGGGCAAGTTCCTCCAGGGACAAACCACATTAGTAAAACCCCTGGACAGATTAATTTAGCACAGCTTCGACTCCAGCACATGCAGCAACAAGTGTATGCACAGAAGCATCAGCAGTTACAACAGATGAGACTTCAGCAACCACCAGCTCCTGCCCCAACAACAACAACCACAACACAGCAGCATCCCAGGCAAGCAGCCCCACAGATGTTACAACAACAGGTAAACACTGTGCTCTTCCATTAATGATAGAAATTAAGATCACAAATCTATATGTCATTCTCTGCACATGAATTACACAATATGAGTTACTAGGTGAAGTTCAAAGGTCAGAAATATGGGGAAAGTTTAAAGAATAAAGGTTAAGATCATGGGAAGCAGTGAAATTTTGCCCTTCTTATGATATATACCCCCTCCACCCACAGTTGTGAGCCAAAGAACCAGATTGTTTATAAGCTCTTGGTGCATTAGGCATTTGATGGAATTATTCTTTTCTTTGGTGTTGTTTATGTGCTGCTTCACAATCAATATTGTTAACTCCATGACAAGATGAGTTAATGTTGACCCCATTTCACTCACCCTTCCCTTTCTCCCTGCTTCCCTCCTCCCCTCTTTCCCAGAAAAGGTAGATAGAAAAAAACTGGAGTGACTTTTTATAGTAATTATCAGTTCTGTAAGTATTGGGTTTGGAAAAAGAATATGACTTAATTTCTATACCCTTAATACTACTTAATACTTATGCTCTCCTGTTCTATCTGAATTACTTTAACATTTTATGATTGAACGATAAATTTGTAGAAATATTATATCAGCTGGGCATGGTGGTGCATGCCTTTAATCCCAGCACTTGGGAAGCAGAAGCAAGTGGATCTCTGAGTTTGAGAATAGCCTGGTCTACATATTAAGTTCCAGGAAAGTCAGGGCTAAAAGGAGGAAACCTGTCTCACCCCCCCCCCCAAAAAAAAGGGTGGGGGGGAATACTATATGAATTAAAATTTCTACTTTTTACAGCCTCCAAGATTGATCAGTGTGCAGACAATGCAAAGAGGCAACATGAACTGTGGAGCATTTCAAGCCCATCAGATGAGACTGGCTCAGAATGCTGCCAGGATACCAGGGATCCCCAGGCACAGTGGCCCTCAGTACTCCATGATGCAGCCACATCTCCAAAGACAAGTATGCCTAGAGTTACATTTGTAAGAATCATACAATTTTAAAACTAAAAGGGATCATTTTTCATAATTAGAGTTGTTGATCAGGGTCTTTGATATTTATGATAATTTGGTGTTTTATGCATATCTGCTTGTCCCAGAAAAATGTACCTTCACATGAAAATTTCTTTCTTTATACTATGCATTAAGATACTCTGGTTTATCTAAGCATATTACCTAGAGTAAAAAACAAGTCAAGGAACACTTGATTTACCTTTAGTCACAGATGATAGTTCTGAAAATCAAGGTTAGCGTTTTAATTTTCCTGATACTGTCAGTATACTTTTTAACATATTTTGATCTTGGAAACAAAGAATTCTTTAATAGGGCTAACTATGTTTGTCTGTGTTTTTATATTTTTTCTTTTCCATACTCAGTTATTCTTTTTAGATATGCTTAATCTTAAAAATTACTGTGGGTTAAGGTGTAAGTCTGTTGTAAAATGCTTGAAATTCTGGGTTTGATGCATTGTTGCTAAGAAACTCCAAGATGATGATGATGATGATGATGATGATGATAATGATGATGTAGATGATGTAGTAAATTGTCAGGTTTAGTAGCTTTGATTGTTTATTCCAGTGCTACAGAGGTAGGATCAAAAGTTCAAGGTTATCCTTAGTTTTATAGAGAATTCAAGGTCAACCTAGGCTACAGTAGACCTTGTCTCAAAAGCTGTGTAGGAATGGAGAAATGGCACGGTGATGAATGTAGTTGTTACTCTTACAGGATCTACATATGGTTCCAACAATTTACCTGGCAGCTCAAAATATTTCCAAAAGACCTTAAACATGTATGACCTTAAATAATCCTTGTAATAACTCTCTTAATGAAATCAGAAAGGGAGCATTTATCCATAATTCAGGATTACTATTTAAGATTACATCACTGTTTAGGACTGTGTAATAGTAGAGCTAGAAATCAGTGTCATAGTTCCTTTATGAAATTCATCATGAATTTCTACCATATGAAGTTGCAGTTTGTCGTTCTTTTTTAATTGGCTGAAAGACTAAAGAATCAAAGAGGAATGAATGTCTTCTGTGTCCTGCTATTTGCAAACTTGGTGGCTTCCACATCTTCATATATCCGTGTTTGATCATATCAGTAGGCTGACAGGTTGACAATTATTTGCAAATCTGGTTTTCTTCTAGATAGTACATAAAAACAAGTGAAAAATGAAAAGACTAGTTTAAACTGTTCTCTTGAATAAGTTTGAGAGGCCCCACTTGGTCAGTTTCAGGTACTTTTAGTTTGGAAAGGATACACTAAAAATAGAATTGTTGCTAAGTTATGGTTCAGAGATACTGTCAGGGCACGTAATAATAGTACCTTCTTTCCTAAATAGCATTCAAATCCAGGACATGCTGGACCCTTTCCTGTTGTATCAGCACACAACCCAATCAACCCAACAAGCCCTACCACAGCAACTATGGCAAATGCAAATAGAGGTCCCACCAGTCCGTCTGTTACAGCAATAGAATTAATACCCTCAGTCACCAATCCAGAAAATCTTCCATCGTTGCCAGATATTCCACCTATACAGGTTTGTATTTAAACTAAGCAAATCATTTAAAATCTCATACTAATTGAAGATGTGTTTCAGATTTTGTTTACTTTCAGGACCCCTATTTCCTTGAACTAGGGTACATATGTAAAATTTAAAGTTACTGTGCTGAAAGTAATACTCCTCTGTTTTAAATACATGTTAAGAGTATCTAAACAGGTACAATAATAGACCAATACTAGCTTTATTGATATGCTAATTCTTCACACTTTTTAGCACTTTCCAAAGTCAGGCTTCAATCAAATAATATGCATTAGAATTTATAGCCTAAAAGAGACCCAGGGCCAAAATGGGTTCTCATCTTTTGTTTGTTTGTTTTTTGTTTTTTCGAGACAGGGTTTCTCTGTATAGCCCTGGCTGTCCTGGAACTCACTCTATATACCAGGCTGGCCCCAAACTCAGAAATCCACCTGCCTCTGCCTCCCAAGTGCTGGGATTAAAGGCGTGCGCCACCACCGCCCGGCGGTTCTCATCTTTTGTTACTCTTATTTTTCATCCATAAGTAAGAGTAGGCAACTCCTCATAAAAAGCACTTGGGGAGAGGACGGCTGTGTTTAAGAGTGGATGTCAGGCCCTTTGGAATGTATACTGAAAAGGAAGAAATAATGATGAAAAAGAGAAGATGAATTGCAAAGTGCTTCTGAGGTTTCTTCCTAATACATGTCTTTCATGTCTTTTGACATTTCCAGTTTATTTCAATTAAAACAATTTTTAATATTATTTATTTATTTTTGTTTTTTGTTTGTTTGTTTGTTTGTTTGTTTGGTTTTTCGAGACAGGGTTTCTCTGTGTAGCTCTGACTGTCCTGGAACTCACTATGTAGACCAGGCTGGCCTCGAACTCAAAAATCCGCCTGCCTCTGCCTCCCAAGTACTGGGATTAAAGGCGTGTGCCACCACCGTCCGGCCTATTTATTTATTTATTTTTAAAAGATTTATTTATTATTATATCTAAGTACACTGTTGCTGTCTTCAGGCACACCAGAAGAGGGAGTTAGATCTCTTTTTACTGATGGTTGTGAGCCACCATGTGGTTGCTGGGATTTGAACTCAGGACCTTGGGAAGAACAATCAGTGCTTTTAACTGCTGAGCCATCTCTCCAGCCCAAAATGATGTTCTTAAATATAAATAAATTGTTGATTCAATTTTCCCTTATTAAGTTGGAGGTCTTCATGACAGCAAGGAAAAGTGAAGCTGCTAAAATAGTAGGACAGTTTTGTTTCATTTGAGACAGGTTTTTACATATCCCTGGCTGGCTGCAAAGTCACTTGAGATCTTCTTTCTGCCTCCTGAGCTGGGATAGAAGCCATGCGCCACCAAGGCCTGCCTATGTAAGAGTTTTATTTTATTTTATTTATTTTAGTTTAGTTTAGTTTTATTTTGTTTTGTTTTGTTTTGTTTTATTTTTTGGATTTGGTTTTTTTTGATGCAGGGTTTCTCTGTATAGCTATATAGCCCTGGCTGTCCTGGAACTCATTCTGTAGACCAGGCTGACCTCGAACTCCGAAATCTGCCTGCCTCTGCCTCCCAGAATGCTGGGATTACAGGTGTGCGCCACCACCGCCCAGCTTATGTGAGAGTTTTAAATGATGTTTTTAAACTTCAGAGTTATTTCAAACCACTGACTTCTTGTGATTCTTTTACTCTATTACAGTTTGTTGATAATAGAAGATATTTCCCCCCCTCTTTTTTGTTAAGGGTGTGGTAATAGTATTGGTTCTGAGAGTGTTAGACAATAGAATAGAATAGAATAGAATAGAATAGAATAGAATAGAATAGAATAGAATAGAATAATTTTTTAGGATGTAAGTTAAGTTGTATTTGTAAGTTACCTTATAATTAATAAAATGCTTTCTTGGACAACATGTTTTGATTCTTGAAATCACTTGCTAGAATATGTAACATTGCTATTTATAAGGAAATAGTGATGAATTCTTTTCTTATGTATGTAGTAATTGGAAGTTGATTCATACTGTTGCTTGTAACTTTACACTCTTCATTATCCATAGCAATACCAAAAGATAGTTTGAGATTACCTGAAAAGTTACTGTTCTGTCATTGTTTCTAGTATGCTTGCAAGATTATTCTGCTATCACCTCTAATTCTCCGTGTTTTCATGGTTTCAAAAATATATCATTGGTATCATTCTCTATTTTCTTTTCTGACTCCTGTGTCTGTTACTTTGGACATTTATATTTATTTATTTATATTTTTTCAAGACAGGGTTTCTCTGTGTAGCCCTGGATATCTTGGAACTCACTTCGTAGACCAGGCTGACCTTGAACTCAGAAATCCACCTGCCTCTGCCTCCCAAGTGCTGGGATTAAAGGCGTGCGCCACCACCGCCTGGCCATTTTTTTGTGCATAAAATATGTGGCCTTTTACGCCTTCCCTTTCTTCACTTAGTGTATAGGTGTGCCTATTATAATTCCTTCCTTAATATTCCTTAATTCCTTCTATGGCTGAATAATATTTCATTGTATAGAATTCTCTCTCTTCTTTTGAAGATAGGGTCTTGAAATGTAGTCTGGCCTAGAATCCTCTGTGTAGCTCTAGCTGGCTCAAACTGATTTTCTGCCTCACTCTCACATGACAGGATTACGTCCCATGCCTGTTTCCAACTTTGTATCTACGGTAGTGTGTTCATGTATTAGTTGATGGCTATTTCAATTTCTACTTTTTGCCTGTTAGGAAATAATACTAATATGGGCTTCTGCTTATAATAGTGGTTCCCCCCTTCATAACTCTGCTGCCCTTTAATATACCTTCTCATGTTGTACTGACCCCCAACCATAACTGAAATTTTGATAGTTACGAATCTTAATGTAAATATCTGATATTTAGAATATCTGATAGGCTAAACCCCCAAAGGGATCATGGCACACAGTTCGAGAACCACTGGTCTATAAAGCTTTTTTGTGTATAAGTTATTTCTCTAAGATAAGGTAAAAATAAACCTGAATAGGACAAAACAAATCAACGGGGGTGGGGTGTGGGGTGGGGAAGAGCCAAGGAATAGACAGAAACACAGGAGAGGCACACATAGTCACACCAGAGAAATAAACCCCTAAAACCACAAAGTAACCATATAAAGACCTTAAGGTTTGCCAGGCAGTGGTGGCACACACACGCCTTTAATCCCAGCACTTGGGAGGCCAAGGCAGGCGGATTTCTGAGGTCGAAGCCAGCCTGATCACAGAGTGAGTTCCAGGACAGCCAGGGATAAAACAAACAAACAAACAAACAAACAAATACCTTAAGGTTTAAAAAAAAAAAACTCAGACAAAACATGAGAACAACAACAACAAAATCCTCTAAAAATACCATATCATTGTGTTGACCATCTACTGATAGGCATGGGACTTCCCTTAGTATGGGTAAACATTATGGGTAAAATATTTATGCAGTAAATATTTTTTGAACAGAAAACTTTGGGCTATGTATGTGGCTTCATGGTATAGTGCTTATCTAGCATGTTCAAGGAACCAACCCCCCCACCCCACCCCCTCCCTCCCTCAGACAAATCCTCAGTTTATAGTCCTGGCTGGCCTGGAGCTCACCACTTTTCAGACCCACTCGCGTCTGCCCCCTAAGTTCTGGGAATAAAGGCATGTACCATCATACCAGGTTGTAAAGTTGTCTTACAAGGATTAAAAATAGGAAGAAGAAATAGTAAATACATACACATATATCAATATCAGTTATTATTTTCATTATCAAATTTCATGTTATGTATTCGGTTGTTGAACTTTTACATAGTTTGTCCTACGGCAGGTTTGTGTAATCTGCAACATCACAGGCATGATAATGGCTTTGTGTTGTCAGTGGCATCATTAAGCAGTAGAAATTTGGAAGAATAGTTTAAAAAGCCCAGAATAGCCATGTGTTCTAAAACACTGATGTGGTTTGTGGAAATCCCATTCATAATGATACTCCAATAAATTATGCAATAGAGCTGAAATTAGATTAAGATTTCCTAGAAAATTCAGCATTAATAGAAATCAAAGTAAATGAATAGTACAAATAGTAAGTTCAATACAAAATATAGATTTGCCCATTTTGCACAGTCATGAATATGCTGTGTGGTTTGGTTGGTCAGCATAATGATTTTGTTTTAAATGTAAAAATAGTATCAGCAATGACTTGAAAGCATATAAAGGCACTACTGAGAGATAGTAAAATACAGGAGAGAGACACGATGGAATTGGTTAGGAATTACTATTATATATAGCCTTGTTGCTAAGATGTTATAATTTTGACAATTAAGATAGCTAGAAAATAATAAAGTGAAGATATAAAAATTATTGTACACGATATGTGTGTGTATGCACACCATAAAGTTATGGAAGCCAGAGGAAAAATTTGTGGTGTCACATTTCTCTTCACCCATCTTTGTATGGGTTCTTGGAATTAAATGGAGATTGTGCAGCATATGCGGCTGCCGGCTGAGCCATCTTGGTCCTAAAGTGAAGATCGTGAGAAGGTAATAGGCAGTCAATTGAAACCAGCATGCTTCACGCTTCAGTGTTTCACATAGACTATTCCAGTGGTGTGAGTATGTGTACCACTCCATTTATATGTGTTTCTTAAGGCATTTTGTTGTTCTCTTTTTGTTTTCATTTGTTTTGTCCTATTCAGGTTTATTTTTACCTTATCTTAGAAAAATAACTTACACACAAAAAAGCTTATAGGCCAGTGGTTCTCAACTTCAGGGCTATCTATTTAGTTAGAGATTGAAATTAGAGATAGAGAATATTAAAGGCATTAAGGGAATTGAATAGGGTTTTCATTTTCTGTATTTGTTTTTATGTGGTATGCAGCACTCTTTCTGGGACTAGATAGATGGCTCAGCATTTGCTACCCCTACCGAGGACTCAGGCTCAGTTTTCAGAACCCACATCGGTGGCTTACAGCTGCCTATGACTCTAGTTCCAGTGCCTTCATCTGACCTCTGCAGGCACACACATACTGTATATATACACAGGCAAAACACTCATACATGTTAAAATATTACTAGTAAATCTTTAAAAGTATGAAATAAACAGTAAAAAGAGCTCCCATCTTAAACGATTATTTCTAGTTGAGAGTTCTAGCTAAGGATTCTATAGTAGAGCTTACAAATGGATGTTTAATCAGGATCTGTCACCAAAGGCTATATAGACAGAACTACTGTTACTTTTTATTCTCATTAATTCAGCCTTCTGACCTTCAACCGCACTTGTCATTGGCTTGAAGTTTTTTTTTGGGGGGGGCGGTGGGGGGCCGGGTGGCAAGTTGTCATTTTTGCTTTTGAGGAGGATCCTATACCCTGTCTGTGACCTGTTCCATTTTAGTTTCCAGTTCTGCTTTGGTTTATAGCCCCTTTTCTGCAAAATGTAGTTTGTCTTAAGTCAAAAATAGATTTATATAAGATATACTTTGACCTATGACTGAAGAACAGGTTGAAACAGGGAGCAAGTGTGGGAATAAATAGAATAAGCAAGATTAACTAGTAATAATGAGTTGACAATTTCTTAGGAATAGTTTGAGTTTTCAGGTAGTTTCGACATTTATTTCTCATGTAAATATTTTCTTACATAAGCACTACATTCTGCAAGAAGATGGCTTATTTTATTAAGACAGGAATCTAATATTAGTTTTGTTTGTTGGAGGGTGTGTTTCAAAATTGCTCTGCTTTATTCTCTGACTTTATCCTACTGCCTCTAAGATAAAATGAGTTCAGTTTTTCTGGCCGTTTCTTTCTTGTGTGTACAGTGATGCATCTTTGTCAAGCTGGATGCTGATAACAACTTGTCAGCTTAAAGTTGCGGTTTGATATGTATTCCTCCTGTGTGAATGATTCTGTTGGGATGGTAAAATAGGAAGGGAGGGAGACTGAGGACAAAGGTCTCCAGCAGTTTTGAGAAAAGGAGTTGGAGTGTGATGTTAGTGTGTGAGAACTGTTTTTGTAGTTGGACAGACAGGGCTTAGTGGATTACTAAATTAGTGTTAGAAGCTAGATATCTGTCATGTAATATAAGATCAGTCACATAAACTTATACTTGTGTGAGTTCTCAGAATAGTCTAAGGAAGCAACAGGTTGAACTTGATATTGAATAATCTGTTAGTTTATAGTAAAGTGAGTACAGACAGTGACACTAATTCATTTGTCATCAGTTTAATCAAAGCAAATTTATTTTTATCTTTCTTTAGTTGGAAGATGCTGGCTCAAGTAGTTTAGATAATCTACTCAGTAGATATATCTCAGGCAGTCATCTACCCCCTCAGCCTACAAGTACCATGAATCCTTCCCCAGGACCCTCTGCGTTATCACCTGGATCTTCAGGTAAAACAAACAGGGTATTGCTGCATTGCTCTTGACACCTTGCTGCAGGGGTGGAGGAATGAGGGCTGTCTCCTCATGTCACATCAGGTACAAAACAGCAAGAGGGATGCGTGTGGAGACACATGCCATATGTGTATACACTTTGCACACAACATGTAGTAGGGAGGAGGGAAGAGGACAAGGAATTAAGGAGTTGACTCAGATGATTATGTGATTGGGTACTGGCAAGTCTAAAATCTGCAGGGCATTTAGCAAGCTGGAGACTCAGGGAAGAGTTACTTTGCAGTCTAGTGTCCAGAGTAAAATTCAGTTAGGATCCTAAAGGCATAGCCCCAGCTTTTCAAGGGTTTAGTTAACTAAGACCCATTTGGATTCTGAAGGAGCATTTGCTTTGCTCAAGGTCTATACTTTTCAAATTTTGCATACATATCTGTTTAAATGATTTGACAATCTTTATCTCACTGGAGTGATACTACTAAACATACAATATCCTGTCTTTTAACAACATTAAAGCATCCAGCCACATTTTATTCACTCTTTCCTGAGTTTGGAGTCTAATAACTTTTTATATATGTTTTACAGTATGGATAATGAATTGGGTTTTTAAGTTTAATTCAAATCAGTTTTAAGATAATAAAATATTGTTTAATAAAGTTAAAACCATGTGAAATTTCAAGTTGTAATTTTAAAATTAGGAGCTTAAATTTGCTTTTAACAATTAAAATATTTATAAAGTATAGTTCTCTCCTCAACGCCCAGTTTGACTGTTCCTGCTCTCAAGGGATTTTGGCTGAGACAGTCAACATTCATGGTTGGAGCAATGCCACACAGGCAAATGATTAGATCTTCTTTCCCCCTTTTTTCTTTTGGATTTTTGAAACAGTTTTACATTGTAGCCTAGGCTATCCTGGAATTTACTATCTAGTTTAAATAGGCAAATTCTACCTCAGGTTCTTAAGTGCTGGGATTAGAGTCAACCACTACATCCAGCTCTAAGTGTATTTTTCTGATGTAAATTAAATGGGGTTTTTTGTTTGTTTGTTTGGTTGGTTGGTTGGTTGGTTTCCTAACTAAAACTGAATGTCTGATTTCTGGAGGAAAATAGTTCAGATATAAACACAGATGTTTTTGTTTGTTTGCTTTTCTAGACAAGGTTTCTCTGTGTAGCTCTGGCTGTCCTCGACCTCACTTTTGAGGACCAGGCTGACCTTGAACTCTGAGATCCACCTTCCCCTGCCTCCCAAATGCTGGAATTAAAGGCATGTGCCACTACTGCCTAGTATAAACATGTGTTTTTCCATGAGGTATTTTATTAACATTTTTTGAATTACATCATTGAGTGTTAGTAAGAATTTTTTTCAGGACATTGAAAAAGAATGAATGCCTGGTTGATTTGTGTGTACCTGAAATCTTAGCACTCAGACGGGGCAGTGGGCATTTGTGAGGTCAAGGCCAGTCTGGGCTGTATAATGAAACATTGTTCAACTTTTAAAAAAGAGTACAGGGCCACCATTGGCTATTTTATGACATGAAGATGTCACAGTTGTCCCAATTTGCTGCTTTTTGCTTATGAGTAGTATTTTTTTGGAAGAAGATTCTAAAGCCATGTCTGAACTCAGCTGAAAGGAACTGGTTGATGTCTACTAATGGTTACATTTGCCATCTCTGATTTTACAACTATCTTTGATTTACAAGAATTTCTGAGTTGGGTTGTATAGTTTGAACATTCTGATACTCAGTTTGACATACTGTTTTTTAGGCTTATCCAATTCTCACACACCTGTGAGACCCCCTAGTACGTCTAGTACTGGCAGTCGAGGCAGGTGAGTAATTTTTTTTAAAGTATTATGTTACTTACAGCTTTTTTTTTAAATAAGAAAAATTTCAAGTAAAAGTAAACTAATTTTCATATCCCCAGTTTCAACAGTCAATACATAAGTTATACCCAGTCTTCTTTCTTTTGTATTCTTTGTACTTTATTTCCGTCTTCTCTGGATTATTTGAAATGAATCTCAGAAATTATGTCATTTTACTTGTAACTGTTCTATATTGTTTAGATCCATTTATTAAAGTTCCCAATTTATGCACACCAAAATAAGCCTTATACACTGTCATCAGCAAATGTGTTTACATAGTTTATTTTTGCAGATGTAGAGCTCTCTCTTCTAGACTTTTCTATTTCTCTCATTTTTTTATTTAATTTACCTTTTTATATACATATTCAATTAAAAATAAGCCTTAAAAATAAGAATGAGAGATTTGGTCAGAATTCAGGTTTAATTAGGTGGAAGTAAGAATACACCAATTGTACTATGTGCTTCCTTTGGGAGCATGTTTTGTGTGTATGTGTTGTTTATATACAACATGCGGGCAGTACATGTGTTGGAGGCCAGGGAATTGACATAAGATGTCCTGTTCACTTCTCCACCTTACCTTTTGAGAGTTGAACCTGGAGCTCAGAAGAGGCTGGCTGGCTGATCATTGAGGTCCAAAAATTTGTCTGGTGTGGTGTGTGTATGTATGGGTGCGTGCATGCATGTGTGCATGTAAATAACGGTATTTGTGGGGAATGAGTTTTCTTCTTCTACCATGTGGGTCCTTGGTTTCAAATTGAGGTTTGGCTTGGTGGCAAGTGCCTTTACCACTTGAAAAGTAATGTTTTGATAATCATTTATTACTTTAGAATATGCCTGTGAAGAAACTTTGTCAATTTCTTTATTGACCTTTGTGATAAGCTGATTCCCAGTTTACTTCAGTGACCTAGGAGTTTGACTATTACTACTTTTATAATATATTTCAACACATTTTTAATGTTCTTGTAGCTATTAAGGACACTCCAAGTTCATATTTTCCTTAGGCCTTTTCAGTGGCTAGAGCTGAGAAATAATGTTTTTAAGGCAAAATATTATGACTTGGCATTCTTTTTACTGTTCGTTGTATAATTGAATTACTAGGAAACTTTAATCTGTTAGAGAATTGGGGTTTACAAGCACATGTATATATATTTTGAAAGCTGTTCCTGTTAAAAGTACTTGGTTGACTTTTTCAGCTAGTGCTTTCAGAAGAAAAACAGTGGAAATTTCGTTCTGAGTAGCTATACTAGTCTTACCTGTTGCTTTACTCAATGGTGAATTTTCGTTGTTGTTTTTGCTTTTTATAGACCCCTTAGCCATGTATCTGTACTCTTCACTTTGCTTTTATTGATTCTGATAAGTTTGTATTAGGTTGTTTGTTGTGTATTTATTGCCCTTCTGTTTCAGTCCCCTTCTCAGATCTGAAATAATCTTTCATTGTGAGGCTTTATTAACCACTTCTTCTGATGCTGTAATCTTTAAATGTTTTAAGTAGTAGCGTTGAAACTATTGCTATGAAGAGACACAATCACTGACGCTTTAGGCTGACATTTGAAATGCTCTAAAATGCATGTACTAGTAGGATGCCCCACGAGGAAAATTCCATACTTGATGCAAGTATGGTGTGATCAAAATCGCTTGGTGCATTTAAAATACTATATGAAATTACTGGCCATACATATAGTAAGAAACTAAATGGATTTCATGTTTATACTTGAGTCTTATTCCAAAGACATCTCACCCTGTATAGCAAATGTATTGAAATAGGAAAAATACATCTTAAAGCCCTAATTGCAGTCAGGTGTTAAGGAATGCTTAACTTAAGTCATTTACTCTTAAATGTTTTGGATCATGAAAGGTAATTTTAAGGTCTGAACTTACGTCTATTACATTTCTTTTTGAGGTAATTATCTACTATCTTTAATAAATAGTACTTTCACTTTATGCTATACAATCAAGCATGTGACTTTTATTGTTTCCCAATAGCTGTGGATCATCAGGAAGAACTGCTGAGAAAAGTGCTCATAGTTTCAAGTCTGATCAGGTGAAGGTCAAGCAAGAACCTGGGACTGAAGAAGAGATATGCAGCTTTTCAGGAGCTGTGAAACAGGAGAAGACAGAGGATGGCAGGAGGAGTGCCTGTATGGTAAGCTCCCGTCAGGATTGACAGGGTGTCAGCAAGTCATCCATCTCAGAAGGCATGTCTGTCTGTCTTTTTCTATTTCTGCTCTTCTTAAGAGTCACCTATAATTAATCAGAAAAGACTTGATTGCCTTGAGGTATTTACTTGGTATTATCTTGAAATTTTCAGTTAACACTAATGCCATGGTGCTAAATTCTGTTCTGTTAATGATCTCAGTGTACAGGTAGGATCTCAAGGCCACAACAGAACCTTAACTGTAACCTAGAAGCTCAACACTAAGATTGTTCATACAAAAGATTATTGATCAAAGACAGATTTCCTTTTTTGTCTTGTAATAACCATTCTAAAGTTTCTTAGATGAAATAGTTTATACATTTTATAAAACAAAATGAAGGAATGTTCAAACCCATCTTCATATAGAAACTTCCCTTTCTGTTCATTCTTTCTGCCCATCTTTTTGCTTTTCTACCTATGTTATATAAGCTTATAGGCATCTCAGTATAGTACTATACTCGGTACAATGTATGGATTAAAGAGCTACAACTTTAGCTCAGTGTTTATAACAATGACATCTCTTCCACTAAAACTCTTAGTTTAGAAAGTGCTCCCATAAAAATAGGTGATGTGGTACAAGATCTATTTTATTTTACTATATTCTTGCCTTTGTTAAATGATAAGCATAAAAGGAGTTTTTGCTACTTTGTGGGTCCTTTTTTCTTTCACTCTTCTATGCCACCCTCTTTCAACACCTTAACAGGAGATAGAGAGAAAACAAGAGAGGGGAAAGGGGGCAATGTTATCATTAGACTGATATCATGATGGCTTGTGGCATCGAGTTCCTTGGCAAGTTTGATTTTCGCCATCGGGATATCTAAATTTCTTCTTGTTTCTACTTTGCTTAACAAACCATGATTGACAACCCGTATAACCTCTTGGGGTCCTAGCATTTTAGGACTCTCTGAGAAATCTCCAGAATTCCAAATGTTATAGAATCATAGAAACTATCTGCTTCTGGCCTAATCACACCTCTGTTAGAGCATGAGGAAAAACATTTCTGCTGTGGACAATCTGAAGCAGCCCCATATCCACACTGGGGGTTAAACTAAAAACCATATTCATACAATATTTTTGTGCTTTTTTAAAGAAAGCAAAATTCTCATTTCAGATATGTGTAACAAAGAGTAGCATAAAATACTTCTCAAATTTTATTTCACTGATTTTAGTTTTTTGAGACATGGTTTCTCTGTAGCTCTGGCTATACTGAAACTCACTTTGTAGATTCAGATTCTCCTGCCTCTGCCTCCCAAGTGTTGAGATTAAAGGTGGACTCCACCACCACTAGGCTTATGTAACTGGTTTTGATTGGAAAAATAGTGCAATGTAATAAGCTCCCTGTAAGAAAGGTGTGATTGTTTGTGTATAATAGTTTAATTTCTGAGTCATCTCTAAGTGAACCAATATTAGAGGGACAAAAACCCCTAAAATCATGTCAGCGTATGTAATGGGAGGTTATTTGTATTCTTTAAGTTCAGTAGTGTGTTTTACAGAATTTTAGTATAAGTATATTAATGTAGCTGTGTGTGCCTGTCTGTGTGTGTGTGTGTGTGTGTGTGTGTGTGTATGCATGCTGTGTACATGTAAGAATTAAATGGTTTTTAGAAAATTTGTCTTTGTTTTCTTGCAGTTGAGCAGTCCTGAGAGTAGTTTGACACCACCTCTTTCAACTAACCTCCACCTAGAGAGTGAGCTGGATACATTAACAAGCCTGGAGAACCATGTGAAAACCGAACCTACAGATATCAGTGAAAGCTGCAAACAGTCAGGACTCAGTAGCCTAGTTAATGGAAAATCTCCAGTTCGAAACCTCATGCACAGATCAGCAAGGATTGGAGGAGATGGCAACAGCAAAGACGATGACCCAAATGAAGACTGGTGTGCCGTCTGCCAGAATGGAGGGGATCTTTTGTGCTGTGAAAAATGTCCGAAGGTCTTTCATCTTACTTGCCATGTTCCAACACTTCTCAGCTTTCCAAGGTACCAGTAAAACAGTTGATTTGAGTTCTTGTTATTCCCAGATCTAAACACATAACAGAAAGTTGTTCAGGCCTTATCTAAAAAAGAAGCCCATTTTAAAGATCAAACTCTTTGGAAAAACCTGCCATAATGAAGCTGATATGATGTATATAGTCCAGTAGTAGAACATGTGCCTAGCTTACATAAGGTCCCTGGATTCAGTCTCAAACACTAAGATGGGAAAAGAAAACTAGCTATATAACAGTGCCTCATAATTTTTTGGTTGGTTTTGTTTTTAATTGTAATACCTGCCTAAATCTCAGTGGGTATGGTTTGTTAGTAACCTAATGAGGAATTTCTTTTTATTACATTACTTATTTTCATGTATGTTAGCATTTGCATGCATATGCATATACAGGTTCTGTGGAACATGTATGGAGATCAGAAAAACTTAAAAGAGTCAGTTTTTCCCTCTACCTTGTGGGTTCTAACCTTGAACTCACAGAGATCTACTGCCTCTGCTTCCCTAGTGCTGAAGGCGTGCACCATCATAACCAGCTAAGGTTTTATCAGTATTGTTTGTTTCGAGACAGGGTTTCTCTGTGTAGCCCTGGCTGTCCTGGAACTCACTCTGTAGACCAGGCTGGCCTCCAACTCAGAAATCCACCTGCCTCTGCCTTCTAAGTACTGAGATTAAAGGTGTGCGCCACCACTGCCCAGCTTTTACCAGTTTTCAAAGCAGATAGTTAGAATATAAACTATAAAACTTCTAGAATTAGAATTTACTTTCATCTACCTAGATTACTATATATACTGTATATCTATAGACAGGGAAAAATTATTTAAAAAATTATGAAATGTATACTTTAATAAAAATCCTGATGTTAAAAAAATAGTAAATATTTTGTCAGACTTAAAAATTAAGGGAGTGTACATGATTATAAGCACATATATAAGTATATGATTGTAAATACAGGTACATGTTTGTATATTCTTTTTTTTTTTTTTTTTTTTTTTTTTTTTTTTGAGAGGCCATGGAAAAGACTTGATCTTGATTTGTTGGTGGTGTATTGAATATACTTGAGAGCACTTTAAGATGGCTCAAGATACTCCATAACCTCTACTGTTTTCTTTGTATGTATGGGCAGGTATTTGTGGGCCAGGAGACAGCCTTGGGTGTTACTGCTCCATTGCTTACTTGAACTACTCAAATAGCTAGGCTTGCTTGCCAATGGGCCCCAGGGTTTCTTCATCCCTGCCTCTCCAGTGATGGGAGTTACAGGCATCAACTAGGTCTTCAAGAAAGAAAATGATGATTGTTTTCCTATCACAGAAGTAGGACCATGGGATGCTAATATGGGCACTTGATGATGGATTTTGCTTCAGGAACCGGTCATTGAGTTTATCCCATGAACAGACTGGTGTTTAATATAGAAATTCCAGAGAGTTTATTATATGAGATGTAACTGAACAAAAATGTATGAAAGAATTAGAAAGAAAAAATAACCTAGGCAGTAAAGGCCTATCTTCTCCAGAATAGCTTTGTTGTAATTACATGGACTAATGGCCTTTTTCCCTATGCAGTGGAGACTGGATTTGCACATTTTGCAGAGATATTGGGAAGCCAGAAGTTGAATATGATTGTGATAACATGCAACATAGTAAGAAGGGGAAGACTGCACAGGGCTTAAGCCCTGTGGACCAAAGGGTAAGTTTCAAAGCTGACTTGTTAATAGAGATTTGATGGTTGTTAGCTTGTGTATTGTTGTGTTCCCTACTCCATCTGTATAATCCCCACCCCCATGTAATGTTCACATGACCTGGTAGGTTTTGTATCATCTAATGAGTCATCTAATGACTTCTAAAGCCTTAATTTTTAGTTGAGGACTTTTAAGAGATGTTAGTTCCTTGTTATACAGCCCTGACTTCGCTTGAATTTGTAGTAACTCCCTTCTGTATGGTGAGATTAGACATGTTTCCTCAGGTCAGACTTCACACTTAATGTTTCAATTCAAATCTTGATTTCTGACCCTCTACCCCCAAAGATAGCAAATACCAGACAAATATATCCTTCCTTAGTATTCCCTATTGCTCTGTTTACCTCTATTGTGGCCAGAAATCTCTAAAAAAAAGTCACATTTGATGTCATTTTCTTTCATCTCCTCATAATTCCTTATGCAGACTATTATGGTAATTTGATGATAATTTCCTTGTTTCTTCTCTTGCCCTTTTAGTCTGTTTTTCTATATTTAAATTGTTCTTTAAAAAATAAGTTTACCACTTTATAATTTTTTAATAGCTTCCCATCAATGAAACCCCAATTATTTTTATTTTACTCAAATTTTCACTGATCTCATCATTGCCTAATTTCTACTGTCAAGGATACCTTCACATAGTTCTGTGGTAATTAGGATTAAGTTTGCCTCTAATTTAATATGTATGCTTGAAAATTCTTCTGTGAAGAGAAGGAATGTGTTTAGGGTATACAAACATTAAACAAAGTTTAAGCATAAACTAAATTTTAGTGTAATAGATCTTTTTAAAAAATAGATCTTATAAGCCTAGCACTCAGAAGGCAGAAGCAGGAAAGTGGCCACAACTTCTAGGCTAGTTGGGTCTATATAGAAGTACTAAACAAGTCAGACCTGCATAGTGAAACCCACAATAAAAGGAAAAGGGAAAGGGAAGGTGTTCTTTGGGGGTTGCGGATGGGGTTGACAATTGGATTATAGACAGAGATCTTGTTCATTTTTGAACCTGAGTGTTGTCACTGAAAAGCAGAGGAATAATACTTGGTTTTACCTGCCTTGGGGAATTGTATTAACTACTAATGGTGAAATTTTCTTTACTATAAGTTGTTTTTGTGACTCATTTATATTTTTGTAGATATGAATTAATAATTACATTAGTTTTATTAGAATTAAAAACTCCTAAAGTACAATAGATCATAGTTTCAAAATTTAAATCAAAGCAAAATTATTTTTCTTTGATACCAGTTATATAGAAAGTAATGTTCAATTTGTTGTAATAACACTTTGTAGCTGTATTCTCCAAAATATCAGAAAAAGATGTCTTCTTTTTCTTTTGGGGCCAGAAATGTGAACGTCTTCTGCTTTACCTCTATTGCCATGAATTAAGTATTGAATTCCAGGAGCCTGTTCCTGTTTCGGTGAGTTACATGCCTTAGTATTACCCTGGTAAAGAAATCTGTGGGCTGTGGCTTAGACACAAATAGTAAGTAGTACTTACAAGTAATAAGTTCCTTAATTGCTCTATGACTCAGTATGTTCTGATACTTTCTCCCCAATCATTGTTTTAGAACTTAATTTTAATTGACATGTTGTGTATACTTACATATACTTACAATATGATGTTTTTACATACATACAAATTAAAAGATTTAATCAGACTAACATGAGCATTGCCATCAATTTAAATTTTTCTTAATGAGAACAAAATGGCAAAACACCTTTATAGAATTTTGAAATACCCAGCTTATCATTAAATGTGCTTTACATGTAAGTAAGGCAGGAGAGCT
Source organism: Apodemus agrarius (assembly GCA_964023405.1). Classification (NCBI taxonomy): domain Eukaryota; kingdom Metazoa; phylum Chordata; class Mammalia; order Rodentia; family Muridae; genus Apodemus; species Apodemus agrarius. The sequence goes on along the minus strand of OZ030007.1, from coordinate 59,207,097 downwards.
TTTACAGCGGCCTAATTTAAAGTTTCCTATTCCTTGGGCAACATCTCTTTAATTTTGCCCCCTCATTCCTGACTCTAATCACCTTTTTGTTTTGTTTTGTTTTGTTGTTTGCTTGCTTGCTCTATTTTTTTTTTAGGTAGAGATTTTATGTACTCTATTCTAGAAATCAAAGAGATCTGCCTTTCTCTGCCTCCCCAGTGCTGCTATTTAATGCTCTGTAAACATCTTTTTGTTTGTTTGTTTGTTTTGGTTTTTTTTGGGGGGGTTTGGTTTTCGAGACAGGGTTTCTCTGTGTAGCCCTGGCTGTCCTGGAGCTCACTCTGTAGACCAGGCTGGCCTCGAACTCAGAAATCCGCCTGTCTCTGCCTCCCAAGTGCTGGGATTAAAGGTGTGCGCCACTACCGCCCGGCTGTAAACATCTATGTATATTTGTGTACCCTGTGCATGCCTGGTTTGGAGGGCGGGAGTCGGGGGTGGGGGGGTAGGGGGTTGGGGGTGGGGTCCAGGAGAGAACATTGTTTCTCTTAGGACTGTAGTTACCGATACCTGTGAGCTGTTCTGGTTGCTGGGAATGGATCTCAGGTCCTCTGGAAGAGGAGCCAGTGCCCTTAACTCCTGAGCCATCTCTCTAGCCTCTAAAATGCTGTTTTACTATTTAAAAAAATGAATATTATGAGTGTTTACCTGCATGTAATATGTTTACTGTGTTCATGGAAGTCAGAAGATGGTGTCAGATACCTTAGAATATGAGTCTCCAGTTGTGTGCTGCCATGTGGATGCTGGGAGCTGAGCCAAGACCTCCTTTTCTTTTTTACAAATTTATGTACAGTTTGATAATTTGATAAATGTTTACAGTATCAGGTAATTTTGTTTTTTGTTTGTTTGTTTGTTTGTTTTTGTTTGTTTTTTTTTTGAGACAGGGCTTTACTATGACTGTCCTGAAACTCACTATATAGACTAGGGTGGTGTCAACCTCATCTTCCTGAGTGCCAGGATTAAATGTTCACCGCTGTTAGTCTCAACCTCATTGAAATATTTAGAAGATTATGTAAAATAATTAGTGTAAAGTTTGTACATACTATATAACATTGCTAAGTGTCATTGTTTAATTTGTGTGTACATTGGTTTGGGACATTGAACCTGAGCTTTGTAACTAAGTGTTTTCACTACTGGGCTTTATCCTCATGTCACAGTCAGAAACCTTATTAGAGCCCAATGGATATAAGCTCCATCTGTTAAGGTTACACCTTGTAAGCAAGGTGTGCTGCTGCTAGTACTCAGGTATTTCGGGGAGGAAGATAATTTGAGGCCACCTTCAGCTTATGCAAGACATGCATCCCATCTTTAATGTTTTTAATTGTGTGAGCACATTGCTCTGATAGGAACTATGTTTTATTTCTAGTCTCCCCCCCCCCTTTTTTTTTTAAAGAATTACTCATTTATTTTATGTAAGTACACTGTAGCTGTCTTCAGATACTCCAGAAGAGGGTGTCAGATCTCATTACGGATGGTTGTGAGCCACCATGTGGTTGCTGGGATTTGAACTCAGGACCTTCAGAAGGACAGTCAGTGCTCTTAACCACTGAGCCATCTCTCCAGTCCTCAATAGTCTCCAATTACAATTGACATAAGGGATATAATTGAAATGGGGAGAAAGCTTGTTCTTTTGGTTCTTCCCTTTTCCTCTCCTACTGTCCTTTTATCTATAGGTCCTGCCCTGTAACACCAGAGAACCGGGATTACAGTGTGCCTGGCTACATGCATGTCAGCTAACTTTATAAATGAGAAAACAATGGACTTTTCCACCTTTCATTCCTAATTGTATAGTAAAAAATACTAAATTATTTATAAAATTATTTGTCTGCTCTGTTCTCACAATGCTCTGTAAATGTTGAGTAAAGATGTACTATTGAAGTTTTCAAAATGCTTTGCCATTTCTAAGCTGCCGCTGCCCCCGCCCGTTTCTCTGTGTAGCCCTGACTGTCCTGGAACTCAGTCTGTAGACCAGGCTGACCTCGAACTAAGAAAAACCCTGCCTCTGCCTCCCAAGCGCTAGGATCAAAGGCATGCGCCACCACTGCCTAGCTTCTAAGCCCTCTTAAGACATAGTGAAGATTGAGAAAGGACACCGAGGAAGCTCTACAGTGCTACAGTGAAAGAAGGCTAGGGAGTCTTACTGCCTAATTAGAATAGAGTGTGCTATAAGCACTTTATTCGTTAGCTGTTTAATGTTGAATGTAAGCATGTTAACAAAATATTAAATAGTACTTGACTGTTTGCTGATTAGGCTTAGAATTTTATAAGTACAAAGGTTTTGACAGATAAAAACTAGTCATTTGATTCTCAAAACCCCTTTTCATCTTTTAAAGTCATGGATTTCACATTAGAAAATAACTTTCTAGTGTTTTCTTTTCATAGAGTATTCAGATAGCTTCTCTAACTTAGCAGTGCATGTTAGTCCCAGGCTGAGGATCTTCAATTTGAGGCCAGCCTGAGCTATAATAGACTGTCTTACGTGGAGTCAGAACATTAACTGTAACTTTTTCTTTCAGTGTTCTGAGATTTCTTGTGAGGCATTGATATCTTGTGCCACACTGTGCTCTAACCATAGCATTCATATACTTTCAAATGTTTTTTATTCTATAAATTTTTTTATAAGCGCTCTTAGGAGTCATAAGTACCAAATGAACCACACATTGCCGTAGATCTTATGGGAGGCAACTTCTCCTGCTGCTTGCTTTTTTCCCTTTTATTCTTATTAATGATAGGATCTTGGGAACTTAGAGTAACCATGTGAACCAGCACATGTTCTGCAGTAAGATTTGATATTCAAGATATATTCAGACAGAAAACTTGAAAGTACATTTGCTATACATCAAATGTAATCAATATGCTGTACATTTTCACATTAAATAATTTGATACTTTGGAGAATTCTGACCTGCCATGATTTATGTTTTTAGATACCAAACTACTATAAAATTATAAAGAAACCAATGGATTTATCAACGGTGAAGAAGAAGCTTCAGAAAAAACATTCCCAGCATTACCAAATCCCAGACGATTTTGTGGCTGATGTCCGTTTGATCTTCAAGAACTGTGAAAGGTTTAATGAAGTATGTTCGTTTCCAACCTATAGAGTATTGGCTATTAGTTTTTCTTTGCTTGTTGGTTTTGTTTTTTGTTTTGCTTTTTTTGTTTGTTTGTTTTCCTGTTGAAGAATCACCTAATTTGGTTTTCACCCTCACACCTTTTTTTATTCTATAAAAGCAAAATTTGCTTCCCCCCCCTCTCAGCTCTAGAGAAGAAAGATTATTATGTATAGTTACGAGTATATTCCTAAATATAAGACACTGTTACTGAATATCCTTTCCTAAGGAAGTTGTGGTTGAATAGGAAAATAGTCTAAAGTAACTTGGTGAGATATGATTATGTATGCCCACATTTGGGGCACTTACAGGAAACTTAACAGTGCGATTAAACTGCAGGCCTCAATATGTAATGGTGAGGGTTTGGTTTCTACGGTGAATCTTTGTTAACTATTTTTCTGAAGCTAAAGATGCCTTACCTGTAACTGAAGGGAAAAAATGTGACATAATTTCTATCGGGAAATTTCTTTTTGTTATTTTTAGAATAAAGTCAAGTTTGTTATTGTTATAGGTTTTCTTCACTATAGGAAAAGGAAATGGTATTAGATGAGAATCCAGGTCTACCCATAGCAGTCTCTAGAAGCATCAAGGTGCCACTGTAATACACAAACCAAACTCTCCATGAAATGTAAAGTGTAGTCAACTTGATCTCAGGATGCCACAGAATAAAATACATCTGTAAAATCTTACTTTAGATTTACAAGTTACGATTTTTGTCTTTTTAAAAATTTAGATTATTTTCAAATGGATATGCTATTGTGTACTGTCTTTGACAGAAAGATACGTTCTGCCTGTCAAGAGTTCATTTGTGGGTTAGGCATGGTGATGAGGCAGAGGCAGGCAGATCTTTGTGAGGTCCAGGCTAGCCAGGGCTATATAGGGAGACCTTGTCTCAGAAAACAAAACAAACAAAACAAAAAGTTATTTTGTGATTAATGTATTGCCATAAAGATAGAATTCTGATTATCTTGTGGAAGGTTTAACCATTTTAAAAATAGCATTCTAATTTTCTCCTGAGTAGATTGATGCCTTCAGACAAGTTTCTACTAAGATTGACCTCAGTAATTTAGAATGAGACTGTTATTAAGGTTTCAAAGTGACTTTCTTAACAGTTGTATAGAGAACGTTGTTCCGTGTTCAGCAGAGTTTTAGATAGCGCTTAATCTGGTGTTAGCAGTCTGTTCTCCCTAGTACGGCTGACTTTCGTCACCAATCCTATACAGTTTCTTAACTTTAGAAAGGATTATAATTTCCCTTTTTTTTTTGACTCTGGTGTCCTTTTTAGATGATGAAAGTTGTTCAAGTTTATGCAGACACACACGAGATTAATTTGAAGGTAAGCTCTCAGACCGCGCAGGCTTGGCGAAGGCGTGCGCGTTGTCAGTAGCTGAATGTCCCTGTCTTTTGCTTGCAGGCTGATTCAGAAGTAGCTCAGGCAGGGAAAGCAGTTGCATTGTACTTTGAAGATAAACTCTCAGAGATCTACTCAGACAGGACCTTCGCTCCTTTGCCAGAGTTTGAACAGGAAGAGGATGATGGTGAAGTGACGGAAGACTCTGATGAAGATTTTATACAGCCTCGTAGAAAACGCCTAAAGTCAGACGAGAGACCAGTACATATAAAGTAAAATGACGTGGACTTAATCAGTTGTTTTTAAGAAGAAGGAAACAAAACAAAACACCCTTTTATTTAAGTGTTACTGGAATATCCTGTGTACAGTGGTTTTACCTCCTTACAGAAGCTGGTAGCTTTCATACAGTATTAGATTGAAATAATGGAAACAGAAAACATTCTTGTCAAGAAAAGGGGAGAGAACTCTGTTTGCAACTTTAAGAACAAAATTAGAAGTGAAAAAGTTTGGGGATTTGCTACAAATGAAGATATTCTCTGGCTGTTAGAAATGTAGATGATCATGTGTGTTAATTGGTGCAGGATACTGAGTCCAGCAAGCCTACAAGGCTCATGTTGCGAGATGTGTCTCTGCTAGAGCACACAGACACTCAGACAACTTAAAAGCCTCCCCTCCACAGACACAAATGGGTTGTTTTCTGGTTAAAAATGAGTAGAACAGATTCCACTTGAATGTCACTAAAGATGCATTGAATCATGCCACTGTATTTTCTCTCATTTTGATCTATTGGGCCTTAGTTTTTAAATTGGTTTAAAGACCTCAGCGGTAGTTTTATTTTATTCTTGGACGTAGGGTCTAGGAACATAACCATTGATCATTTAGTCAACTTCAGTGGTGTACTAAAACGATGACTTTCAGTAGTGGATCATACAGATTTATGGAAGTCATTTCCAGAAAACCCTTCTAACTAATTACACTTACTGGTCAAATCATCTGATCACGCAGTTAGTTATTCCCTCAAAAGGCAGAACATTTATTTCGGAATTTTCTGTATAGGTAAATTAGGTTGAGAAGGTGACAACTTTAACCAATCTTTCTTCATACCAGTTTCCAGTAGACCACTATTGGTAAACAGAAATCTGTCAGCTACCAAATGTGTACAATTTTCTGTATTTCACTTTGTCTTATTTGTAAATAGTGAGCTCAGACTTCTGGCAGATCAGCAACATTTGCTGAGCCTGTTTTTTAAGCTAATGTGTATTCTTACTAATGTTCCTATCAAGAATGGATTTGTAATATATGCTGTCTATTTCTAATGTTCACATTCATATTTTGAGGTTCTATCTTATTTTAATAGAGAACAGACGTCTCAAAATATCTTCAGAAGCAGCTTATTATTGAAATATCAAAATATTGAAATAAACCCGGTGGGGTTAAATTAACTCATCTGTCCACCAAGTGGGACACGTGCATGGACTGGGGGCTTTAAATGACTTAGAAGAGACCTTAAGTAAATCCTGAAGACGAGCCGATACCCACTTGAATGGTAATTGGAGTAAACCAGCGTTTTTACTGCTGATGACAGGAGCAGAACCTGAAGCAGAGATCTACTGGCTCTGGTTTACTTTCTTCCCTCTTCGCTGTGATGCTCAGATCAAGTGTGCTCTAGACTGTGTGCGCCTCTCCGCTGGATTAAGAGTTGTAGTCCTACTTCTGTATGGACACAGTAGAATATAAAGTGACCAAAGTAGAATTCAACATCAGAAACATTTCAGGTGTCAGCAGATGTGTGGCAAATCATTTGCCTCTTAAAAAATTCAAAGTAAGCAGTTCAAACTGTAGACCTCCTCAGAAAACTATTTGACATAATTGTCGAAGAAGTGAATATTTTTAGTGTGCATTGAATCAAATAAAGTGCTCTAAAGAAATTATTATACAGATTCCTTTGGGTTGTTTTTTCTTAAGGGACTTGGGTAAAGAGGAGTATGATTTAGATTTTCTCATATTGCACTTAAAAAAGGCTGGTCACATTATTGCCTCATCTCCTGGCCTCCAGTTAGCTTTTCTCTTCTCTTATAAATCAAACTCTGGGGTTTTTTTTTTGGGGGGGGGGTGTTTTTTTAAATGCTCCAAACCATTTATCATTTTTTTTGAAGTTTCAAGTTTGTTTTTTATGAAGGGAAGAAAATTTATTTTTAAAATGTTTTACTTTATGCCTATTTCTTTTCTTTGATATCCATGATTTGAATTTGTAAGTAAATGAATATCCAAGGGTACGTTTTTAGCAAGTGGGGGAGTAGGGGGTTGACGTCATTTTCTGAAGCCTCTAAATTCCAGTGTTTTATACTTGCTTCCAATATTAATCCTTTTCAAGATTCTTAGCAATAAATTACAAATAATCTGTTAAGCAAACACAGATTTTTAGGCGTATGTTTCTCAATATTTGAAGCCCTGAGAGAGAATGCGTTATGTAATGACATTCTCTTGTTACTTGGTATTTTCTATTTCCCTTTGTTTTAAGACCATCAATTCAGAAGCTTATCCGTTTCTGTTAGCAAAGGTACCGTACTGCTGAGGAATGGATTGCTATCAACAAGACACTCTTAAATGATAGTCAGTTTAACTTCTATAAAGCCCTTTTTTGCACACTGATCATTGTGTTTTCTAGGCTGTTTAGCTTTTTAACATACATATGACTAAAAAATAGAAAAACTTAATTCTTATTCAAATTATCTCATTTCCCTGTTTATATTTTTAAAATTCAAATACAGAATATCTGTTAACTCCTAGATGTGGGTATGATATTCCCATGTATTCTTTGTTAGAACCTATACCTTAGATTTGGAAAAAAAAGTCCATAGAATATTGAACCCTTAAAATCCTTCAGAGTTCTTGATGAACTTAGGATCATTTTTCCCATCACAAAACTAAGAATAAATGTTTCTCAACCTGCTCTGCTGGCCTTAGTTTACATATTTCAGCTGCTTGAATGAGTGAACAAACTACTATATCAGGCACAGTGTTAGGGTCAGGTTAGATATGGACCTTGTTCTGTATGCAAACATCAAACTATTACTACAGAGCTATGATAAAGCATTAGATCCCCTTTAGCCCTTTAGAATCAAAGGGTTTTTTTTTTTTTTTGCTCCCCCCTCCCCCCACTTCTGTTTCTTATGAGGGATTTAAGGTCATTAAAAGTCCATTCTCATTCATTTAACAGGTTTGAGTGTTTTTGTTTTGTTTTGTTTTGTTTTGTTTTGTTTTGTTTTGTTTTTTTAGTTAATCCAAAGACATAATGCTTTAAAGTGTGCAAATTATAGTTTTATCAATTACCTCAGCAGGTATCCTGCCATGTAACTAACTATTAGTGAGTTAATGTTAGTAAGCTAACAGATTCAGGTCTTCCAACTATGCCCTTAAGTTGTGGCTTACCACTTGTTATTGAACAGTTTTCTCTGAAATGTGAATGGGGAATAGAGGTTGTAGTCCCCTCTCCCTTTGCCTTCACATCTGGTACCCAAGCCTCATTCACACACAGCACATAAAGTACAGAAATTCCATTTTCTTGTAGCCAGCATCGGATTGGATGAGTAAGTAGTTTTGTTAATTAAAACATTAAGAAGACAAAAGACTACCCACCCTAACTCCCTGAGTTGCAAGAGCTTCTTTGAGCTGGGGAGATGACATGGGTAAAAAGCACATATTCCATAAGGGTGCGGATCTGGCTTTGAATCCCCAGCACCGCACACAGGTGGGTATAGTAGTGTATGTCTGTAGGCCAGTGCTCCTACAGAAAGGTAGGAGAGCTAGTCTCCAGAAGCCCACTGGCTCGCTAGCCTGGCATAGTCAGTGCTGAATCTCTTTCTCAAAGCTGGAAGGTGAGGACTGGCACCCGAAGTTGTCCTCTGACCTGCACCCTAGCACCTGTGCCCTCACATACAACATGCAAACTTACAGACTTCTGCACAGGCACCCTGGCGTACATGCCATCACACAACTTGTGAGTGTATGCACCATGCATGCACTCTCAAAACATGCAAGTGGATACACCATTTTTGTCTCCTTACTAATTATCTGCTGAGGTGTTCAAGATTTTTAAAGTGTATTAAAGTTGGATCATAAACCCAACCTAGATGTTCACTTGTTTTCTCAGTTATTACTTCCTGATAAAGCAATAACGCTGCTTTGAGTCTGTTGCCTAATAGCATGTCATAATCCTCCTGGATGGTGATTTTATAGGAAAGTTTGTATGTATATCACCCAATCTATCTTTTAAAAAAAATTAAGAAATTTAAATGTATGCTGGAAGTAATGACAATATATTGTGGCATTTTATTTTAAAAAATTGGGGAAAGTTGAATATTTTTTTAAAAGTAGCTGTTTGAGTAAAAATGAAGGTACTTTTTTAAGGAAAAAAATTTATATGCCACAGTTTACATAGACATTTCCAATTTCAGCATTTACTCTTGGATATAATGGCTTCTTTACTTGGCTAAAATGCATGTTTTCCTTGGTCAAAAGTGCATCTCTCTGATCTTAGTTATGTTTTCCTTACACTATCCTTTATATATTTTTATTGTATCTAGAAACAAAATTATCTTTAAAAAATAAGCTGGGCATATTTGTCAAACTACAGAATGTTTAGAATCAAGGTTATCCCTTTTCTAGCAAGTGTTGTTTTAAACTGAAAATGATACTGTGTTACATTCAAAGAGATTCCTATGACGGCACCAAAATGATTTTTAAGTGTCACAATGCTCCATTTGTGACCTAAATTTCATTGTTGAGAATGCCTGCTCCTGCTCTGAAAAATGTAGGCATTTACTGTTTGAACACAGTGAGCTGTGGATGTACGCCCAGAGTGCAAGGGGCGTGCAGTCGGAAAGCCTGTTGATCTTCTGCGTGGACATGCTCACACACAGAAGGGTTAAACTCACAGCCTTACGAGTCCCTTGCTTCCAGTATTTCAACTGGTCTCCCTCATTACTACTATTTTTGCACATAGTTAAACTACCCTTCAGAATGGTCCTTAAAAAGTGCTGTTTCTGTGGTATTGTATTCTCTAAATGATCATATTTAATTTTTTAAACAAGGTTACAATTTTTAATTGTTCTTCTGTTCTTGTGTTTTTTGCTGTGTGTAATAAAAGCAAGTTTTTTCTTTTTATGGTTATTTAATGCATTAGCTGCCTGTAAATAATTCTTGTTACAATGCTCTGGAATGTGTTGTAGAAGTTGTACTAGATTAGTTTGAAGCCTTGTTTAAAAACCACATTGTTTTGGCTATTTCTATTAAATTAGAAAATTGCAAAAGTTTTCAAATGAATTTCCTTTCTTTTTGAGACCTAATTGCAGTTCATTAAAGTTTATATTTTGCCAGACACTTAATATGATAAAATACAAGCCCCTGCCTTCACAGTGCTTGTAGACTGTTAATAGTATTGTGATCAGGATTGGCACAGGAGACCTACAAGTGAACCACCAGGGATCAGTGTTTTTTTGAGAAGGGGAGAGATGTTGGTGATGTTGTTTAGGCAAGTGATAAGGATAAATTGGATTTAGCAATAAGGAAGCCATAAAGTCGGCCTGGGGTGTAGATCAAATGTCATTAACTTTGCCAGCAAAGTGAGTATGGTGGATGGAAACCTAGAAGCCCTGGTCTGTCCTCAGGTTGTACAGAACTTAAGGTCATGAATGACCAAGCTAAACAGGAGACTGGAAATTATCATTGTTGCCCTCTAGATGGGCTTTATATAGTACATAAAAATGGCTTTGGGGCATTCACTACATAGACTTGGTTTGAGCCCTAATTTTGCCATTTGCTTTTGTGGACCTTTCATAGTCATCTAGCTCACTGGTGAGACAAGAGTCAGCATGTCTAGCTTGTGGAACTCGGGGAACAGAGGCTCGGCCTAGCGCAGGGGTGACTGTTAGACCAGCCTGGGCCATGTAGTGGGACCCTGTTTCAGAAACATTTTGAAAAAGATCTTTCACAGTAGACATTTTAAATCTGCCCTCAGCTCTTACAAATTGATAACTTTTTTATTAATTTACTTGCTCTATAAACTTCAACCTAACAACGTTAATAAAGTTTTGGGGTTTAAGATGAAGAGTAATGGAAAATGTTCTCTAATTTCCCCCTTTTTGTATTACATAGCTGCAGGTAGTAATAAACACATTACTGTTTGAGGTGCATGTGTGTTTTTTCTCATTTGTAAAGATGTTAGTCATCGGGAAAGACAATACATAGGGATTTTATAAATTATTTTTAAAAAATTCAAGTGTAAATAGTCTCAAAGTTCTACCATAGTGTTAATGTAGCATTTGGCTTGAGTCTAACTGTGAGATAATAAAACTAAGACCTTTGATCTTTATTTTAAAAAGAACAAAAGTTAATGTAAAAGGATGGTGAGACTATTGTAGGTAAAGCCGTCAAGTGCAGGGTAGGAACCTTGGCTTTGGCTTTCTTCTCTTTTGAGCTTTTAAGCTAGACTCAAAACTCTAGGAGCAGGTAATCCTCTCACCTCTGCCTCCTGTGCAGCTGGGACTGCATGGGCTCCGGACCCTGAATTCCAGGAGCTTGGCCACTAACGATATTTGAGGTGCATTTCAGAAGGTTTCTGTACAGACTCTTTTCTTTTTTTTTTTTTTTTTTTTTTTTTTTTTTTTTTTTTTTTTGTTTTTTTTTTTTTTTTTTTTTTTTTTTTTTTTTTTGGTTTTTTTGAGACAGGGTTTCTCTGTGTAGTCCTAGTCCTGGCTGTCCTGGAACTCACTCTGTAGACCAGGCTGACCTCGAACTCAGAAATCCCGCCTGCCTCTGCCTCCCAAGTGCTGGGATTACAGGCGTGCGCCACCACGCCCGGCTCAGACTCTTTCTTGATACAAAGTAAAGTTGATTTTCTAAGGGTGTGACAGTAGTTGTATACTTAGAAAATGCCTTTTCCCTTTGGTGAAACATTAAAATTCCTGGAGGTACAATGTCATCTGTTTGCCAGTTGCAGTAGTTGGGTCAAAGTGGCCTGTGTGTATGGCGTCATACTTGATGCAGAAGCATCAGATTGCATCATGAGTCTTGATGAATATTGTACTGGCTCAGCTCCTGGTAGTCTTGAAAATATGCACTTTTGAGAATATTTATTCTTTGACAATCTCATGCATGTGTATCTTGGTCATACTCAACTGAATCCCCCTTCCATTCTCCTCAGAGTTTTCCTTGCCCCCTTCATTTTTAATTTTGTAACTCACTGAGCCCTGTGAGTGCTGCCTGCATGTGCGTGGCTGTGGGCCTAGCCTCCAGAGCGTGGGGAGTGTAGCAGCAACCTGAGGGAAAGTGGTGGTATAAATATTTAGAAGGCAGTTTGACAGTGTGTCCGTTTAGCAAAACAGCAGTCGTAATAAGTTCTCAGACCTGTGATCTCTACGGCCTTGGGCCTTTGACCAATTTTTCCTTTTTCTTTCTTTCTTTCTTTCTTTCTTTCTTTCTTTCTTTCTTTCTTTCTCTCTTTCTTTCTCTCTTTCTTTCTTTCTTTTTCTTTCTCTCCCTCTCTCCCTCCCTCCCTCCCTTTCTTTTTTCTTTCTTATTTCTTTATTTTTGTTATTTTTGAGACAGGTTCTCACCATGTTGCCCTGGCTGTCCTGGAACTCACTCTGTAGACCAGGCTGGTCTTGAACTCACAGAGATTTGATTGCTTCCACCTCCAGGGTTCTGGGATTAAAGCCGTGTATTGCTCTACCTGGCTGTTTTGTTTTGTTTTTTTGTTTGTTTGTTTTTTGTTTTTTAAAGATTTATTTATAATATGTAAGTACACTGTAGATGTCTTCAGGCACTTCCTTCTTACCCCGGCCTGCTCGGTTGCTGTAGCTATCTTCAGACACCCCGGAAGAGGGCATCAGATCTTCTTATGAATGGTTGTGAGTCACTGTGTTTGCTGGGATTTGAACTCATGACCCTTGGAAGAGCAGTTGGAGCTCTTAACCGCTGAGCCTTCTCTCCAGCTTGAATGCATTTTCTTAACTGAGGTTCCTTCTTCCCAGTGACCTGAGCTGTGTTAGCTTGACATACTAGCCCTAAAGGGGAGCACATTTGAAAGGTGCCATCTGTTGCAGCCCCAGTACCATGATTGATTACTGGGTTTGTCCCTCTGTAGATGCAGCCTTTTTTATAAGGCACCTCAAAAACCAACAAGTTAAGCTTGTTGTGTATAGCATGGGTATATGTGAGGCTGAGGAAGGAAGTGTCTGTTGAATGCAAGGGTTGTAAGTCATGCTGAGCAACATGGTTAGACCCTGTGTCAAAGAACCAGCCAGTCAAAGGGGCTAACATAAAACGACACTGCTGTGCCAGACGGACAGTAAAGGACTCTGAAAGGACTAAATAGAAATCCTTGTGACAGCTTTAAGGACACTAACAACACATCCAGAGAGGAGAAAAGGAAATAAAAATATATTCAAAGAAATAATGGCTGGAAACTCCAGGTACCTGTATGAACCCAAGTGGGATTAAGAGATCCACAAATCATATAAAAAGAACTTTAGAAGTCAGACAGGAAATCTTGGAAGTAGCGGGGGTCGGGGTGGGGTGGAACTCCATGTTTATTTAAACAATGGAGCTGGAGTAAAGGCAGGACCCACGCTGGCCTCAGATTCACTGTGTAGCTAAAGCTGGTCTTGAACTCTGCTGCTTGCTGATCTTATGGAGGGATTTTCTCAGTGAGGCTCCTCCCCTCAGATCACTCCAGCTTGCATTAAGTTGACATAAGAACTAAGGACACTCAACTCAGGTGGCTGGAAAACTGTGCTGCACACCTCCTGCTCCAACAGCATTCAAGAAACAATATTATTTTCAAGGGCTAAACATGCTTCAGGAGAGACTCTATTACCCTATAAAAGAAACCTCAATGAATGTAAACCACACACACACACACACACGCACATACAAACACATACATGCAAACGTATGTATGCAAACATGCATATGCACACACATATACACAGTGTGGAGGCCCATTTGATTTTACTCTCTGCTATTTTATCTGACACAGGGTCTCATGTAGCACTGACATCGCATGATCTCATAGAGATCCTCCTGGCTCTGTTTCCAAAGTACCAGTATTAAAGGCATGCACCATGACACCTGGAAGACGTGTGTGTGTGTGTGTGTGTGTGTCTGTGTGTGTGTGTGTGTCTGTGTGTGTGTGTCTGTGTGTTGGGATGTAACTAGTATCTTTGCACACACTAGAGGACAACTCTACCACTACCTAGCTGCACTCCTGGCTCAGCTTCATTGCTGAATTCCATCAAACACAGAGGTAGGTTAGTAACAATTCACCATAAACACTTTGTCCTTTATAAGTACTGTGTTTATTGATTAGTAGGCTTAAAATGATTATGAAGGCAGTAGGAAAAAGAAATGCTCTAATTTATTATATGAGATTACTGCTGAAAAAAAAAACATCTTTAGAAAGACTACTCAAATATGTCTTGAGGATGTACATACATTCTCAAGGAAATACTAACAGATCCAGCAACATAAGACCGCTGTACCAGAATTGTGATGGTTAATGTCTTCAACTTGGCAGGATTTAGAATCACCAAGGAGACAGGCCTCTGGGCTAGTTTGTCATTTAGTCAGGCTAAATACGAATAAATATTGCCACACATACAAAGACTAAATACAAACTGAGTTGAGTTAGCACCATCCTTCATATGCGACGTGACTAGCTGTCTCAAGCTGCTGCCACCCTGACTATTCTCCTGCAGGACAGCGCCCTTCAAAGTGAATCAATACAGAGCAAGTAGTATTTATGCTGGGATGCAAAGTTTTTTTTCCGTCATCTGAAAAATGCACCATATGACATTTCAGTAAAAAGCATTTGTCAAAATCCAGAGCTATTTTATGGTGAAACATTAAATAAGCTGGGACTAGGAGCTGAAGACTGAAGAATCTCTTCCCTCTTGCTGTGACAGACTGAACACTTTCCTTTGAAGACAGGGTCTCTGCTCTCACTGAATTTGAGTTCAAAGTTTCCAGTATAAGGCTGAACACAAGCAGTGAGAGCAGAAACCCTGGCTTCAAGAAAGCCTCAAGGCTGCAAAGGACACATGAAAGTCATTTTATTTCTTTGTACTTTGCAATGAATGAACATTTGAAAATGAGATTAAGTGAGGCTTTGTTTTGTTAAAGGAACAGGCTACACCTACTAGCCAGACTGCCTGCGAGGACGTGCTGCTTTATGCCAGGGGCTGACGGTTTCTGGGCAGTAGAGAGTTCCACAGGTCACAAGATGAAGATAGGTTGTGTTTGAGTGGCAGGGCTGATGATGTAAGTTATTCCCTAGTCTGCACCTCCTAAGCCGCAATGGCCTGGACCTTAGTCCACACCAGGGCAGGCAGGTTCCTTGACAGGAGCTTGGTGTGTTCATTAACCTCACACATTCTAAATTCTGTGAAGGGTGAAGACTCTGTCAGGCTTTGGCCTCTACAGGGCCATGGTACCTGTGCTTCCACTAGTCAACTGAAGCCTCAGCCAGCCTGGTGTTTCTCCAAAGGACAGTCTGTGGTAGTGACACAGTAGCCTTCTTGACTCCAGGACCCACAACTTCTGCTCTGTCCTCCAGCAAGACTGGAGAACAGCAGAAACAAGAAAATGCAGATCCAGTCTCAGACATCAAGGCAA
The DNA here is from genome assembly GCA_964023405.1 of Apodemus agrarius. Classification (NCBI taxonomy): domain Eukaryota; kingdom Metazoa; phylum Chordata; class Mammalia; order Rodentia; family Muridae; genus Apodemus; species Apodemus agrarius. Next base: position 59,191,924 of record OZ030007.1, on the reverse strand, counting down.
GAGGAAGAAGGGACAAGAGGAAGGAAGTGTAGTGGGGGGCATTGTCTGAGCATGTGCAAAGATTAGATATGAGGGGCCCAGCAGAAAGCGAGGAGGATTGTGGGTTCTGGGGAAGGTGGATGGGAAGCGAGATTCTGTTTTGGAGAAATCTTTTTTTAAGCAAACCAGAGTAAACTCAAGAGTTACCTGAGTCTCTCGTTATGACTGTACAAGCTCTGAGTCTCAGATTGGAAAGCACAGTTGAAGCTGGCTTTGGTGTCTTCACATACACTGATCACACCAGTGGGAAGGCCCCTCCTCTGTTTGCTGCTGCCTTCATCCCCAGCCTTTCCCATAGGATGGCTCCCCTCAGGCCTTGTGTCTCCTCCTCTTTGCTTGGCCTAGGCTAGGCCTACTTCTAAACGTTGTGAGGCGTACTCTGCTGGGAGCTGAGGACTGGCCATCTCTCCTTCCAGACTGAACATCCCTGCAGGACAGAACAGCTCTGACTTGCCATACCACTGAGGCCCACCACATGCAGAATGCTTTCCAATCCTGATAAAAACAAATCTTACCAATCAAGTTGCTGGTTCCTTTTGTTGTTTAAAAATTGCATTTGTGTGTGTGTGTGTGTGTGTGTGTGTGTGTGTGTGTGTGTGTTGCTACTATGTTTCCAACCCAGTTCCCCAGTAAAAGAAAGCTCAACTCAGCCAAGCTACAAGCCTAGACTGGGCAGGACTCCCACTCCACTACTCTGTTTCAATCTATTTTATCCCATACAACTTGCAGTTTCTCTAGGCCCCGAGCTTCTCTCCCTGCCGCCTCTCCGGTTCTCTTTAACCGTTTCTCTCTCCCCGTTTCTTCTCTTCTTCACTCCTGTTTCTTCTCTTCTTTTCCCTCTCATTGCTCCTCCTCCTCCTGTTTTATACCCCGTAGCTCCTCCCCTAGACTCTGCTCCTCCCACTTTCCTCCTGCCCAATCATTGGCTCAAGCCTTTATTTGAAAAGTCAAGGTGGGGAGAAGGTTCACAAGGCAATTCCTCATCTGCAGCCCCTCTGAGGAGTGGAATTAACATCAAAGTACGAGCCCAGGGCTATCCACAACGTGTGTGTGTGTGTGTGTGTGTGTGTGTGTGTGTGTGACTCAGAGGACAACTTGTGAGACTTGATTTTCTCCTACCACCTGTTGGTCCCAGAGATCAAGCTCAGGTCATTAGGCTTAGCCATAAGTACCTTACCTACTGAGCCAGAACCCCCAGGTCCACCTAAAGTTACTGACCTGTAATTAAAATAGTATCATTAGTTGTAAGAGGTAACCTTGGTTTTACAGGCCCAGACTCTCCCTCAAGTCTTCTAGAAAGATTGTGATGAAAGGGGTGAGGGCCTGAGAGCACAGCCTTGCCCCTGCTCCCTCTCAGGAGGACCGCTCTCTGAGCTCTGGTCAGCCTTCAGCTACCCGCCCGCTTCCCACCCCACCCCCCATGCCCACCCCCACCCCCACCTTGCTAGGGGGCTGTGCTGTGCCTGCCTCCCCATCTGCCCCGCCCCCTTTCGTCTTTCCTGGGAGCTGGCTGCCTTCACTTTACACCCCTTCTTCTCACATTTTGAGCCCAATTCTTTCACTCCTAGAGACAGACCAACAAGGAAGGAGAAAACTGGCTGCAGCGCGTTGTCGCCTGAGTGCCACATGAGGTGACACACAATAATAAGTGCAAAGTTTAAATACAAAAGGAGAGATCAGTAACTCATTGGACAATTTCGTTTTGATGAATTGGGAAGTGTTCTCTGAGTGGCAGACCCTCCCTCGGTGGGGTGGTAGGTGAGGACTGCCCTACTCTGCAGGCGACAGAGTCTGAGAGGAGGACAGCTGGCAAGCCCTCCTGGAAGAGATCACGGTTCCATTTTCAACAGTCAAAGGGCAAGCGCAACATCAGCACCGCCTCTCCATCACATCAGGTAGATGGTCTCTACCGAGAGGGCGGCCAGAGGGTCTTATGCCAAGATAGGACTCCCTTGGTGTCTGGCCAGATGCCCAGGTTGGAAACAGGCAGGATTTCATTCTTTGGTAGAGTCTCAGGTACCAAGTCCAGAGGCAGACGTGGAAACAGAAGCCCTTCGAGAGGGGCAAATGAGCCCGAGGGAACCTGCTGGCTGCCTAAAGAGCAGGAACTGGTGGCAGGTTCTGACCTTATTCCAAGAACATTTACTACTCATCACCTGTCTGCTAGTTAATAAGTCAGAGCCATTCCTACTTGGAGAAAGTCTTTGTCTGCCTGGGTTCCGACCCAGGCATCTTCCATACAAGTGCAGATGCTAATGTGGGATTAGTGTTGGGGTGTTAATACACACAGAAATCCAGTCATCCTATTCATGCACGGCAAGGGTTCCAAACTCCTTCCATTTTCATTCAGCAAATCTGCTCATCGCCACCCGTGTCCCAGCAGGCTCGCCTCACTGTGGTGATGGGGGCTTGGCACAGCAGCGAGCAGGAGACCACAAGGTGTCTAGTTTATGACCTCCCTGCCCTCCAAGGATGTGTTAACAACAGCCTCACTTTGGCCCAGTGTCTCAGTTTCACAGTCCTGGGGTACTCGCTTCTGACTAAGATGGTTTCCCAGGGGCAACCCCAGTTTTTACAGCCACATCTTCCCAACTTCCACGAACTGAGGCGGTAGTGAGCAATGGACACCAGACTCGCGTTGTCATTATCCTCCAAGCTCGTGAGCCTTTAGATGGTGACGTCAGCCCAGTCATTAGATGCTTTGTGCTAGGCGCTACTTGAACATAGCCACACCCCCATTTCCCTTCCTTCTAACAAGATCTTAATACGTAGCTCTGGCTGGCCTGGAAGGAGGATAACCTTCAACTCTGAATCCTTATGCCTCCATCTCCCAAACGCCGGCATCACAATGATGCGATGCCACACACAGCAGGCAAATACCGCGAGCCTTTCCATCTTGCCAGATATAAAGGAGTTTCTGCTGTCAGCACCATGTTACCAATGAAGAAATAAGAGATTTGAAGGCTCAGTTCACTACAGGCCTTGGTCTGAGTAGATTTGAATCCAGTTAACTTGGGTTTGAGTGTGTGCCTCCAGCAACCGTACCACCCTGCCTTTGGGTGCACTGAATCTCTATTAACTTAGTGTGAATTCACTTTTCTTTTCTTTTCTTTTCTTTCTTTTTTTTTTTTTTTTTTTTTTTTTTTTTTTTTTTGGTTTTTCGAGACAGGGTTTCTCTGTGTAGCCCTGGCTGTCCTGGAACTCACTCTGTAGACCAGGCTGGCCTCGAACTCAGAAATCTGCCTGCCTCTGCCTCCCAAGTGCTGGGATTACAGGTGTGCGTCACCACCGCCCGGCATGAATTCACTTTTCTGAGCATTCCTCAGGGCAACTGTCTTAGTTACGGTTTTATTGCTGTGAAGAGACACCGTGACCAAGGCAAGTCATATAAAGGACAACATTTAATTGGAGCTGGCTTACTGGCTCTGAGGTTCAGTCCGTTGTCATCATGGCATGAGGCATGGCAGGCTTGGTGCCGGAGGAGCTGAAGGAGATGGGAGTTCTATATCTTGTCCCAAAGGCAAACAGGAGAAGACTGCCTTCCAGGCAGCTACGAGGAAGGTCTCTCAAGGCCCAACCTGGTCTGCTAGAGCCCCAGTTTTTCTTTTATAAAGATTTATTTATTTTTATGTGCATTGGTGTTTTGCCTCCATGTATGTCAGTGTGAGGGTGCCAGATCCTCTAGAACTGACTTAGAGACAGTTGTGAGCTGCCATGTGGGTGCTGAGAATTGAACCATGGTCCTCTAGAAGAATAGCCAGTTCTCTTCACCACTGAGTCATCTCTCCAGCCCTGAACCTCAGTTTTTCTAGCTGTGAGATGGAAATGATAATCCTGAAGCCTGGGTTGAGGAGATTATCCTGTGTAGAATCCTAGGCCCAGTCCTCAACAGATGTTAGTTGTGTTTGTCAGGAGACAGCTTGAGACTGTTCTTCCACTCTTCTGTCCCAAGATATAGCAACATCCTAACTCAGGCTAAATTGAAACTCCTTGGAGCAGAGAACGACCCTGACCTTTTTACTTTCCTGCCTCTACCTCTAAGTGCTGGGATCACAGGCTCCAACCAGCCTGGCTATCAGTTGCTTTTTCTTTTTGTTTTTGGGTTTCGGAGAGATGTAGCCTGTGACCCAGGCTGCTTCCATTCTTCCTGCCGTAAACTGAGTGCTGGGACTATAGGTCTGTGCTGCCACACCCAGATCCCAGTTCTTGTTAAACTGTCTTTTGGGATTGTCGGGCCACAGAGATCACATGGCTGAGAAAAATGTTGAGATTTATTGCACATGTAAGAAAATCCACAAAACATATTTGTACAGAATTAAGAGCAACTGAAATATAAGCATCTAGCAGGGCCCAGGCTTTGAATTTACATAAACAAACCATGTAAGATATCACCATGTTCTGTGAACTGCCTTTATATAGCATGATATTTGAGAGTGGAGCTAAGCATTCCTACTGTCTTCCCTTTTTAATGCTGTATAGTAGTTCACATTTATGGACGTCAGTGTCAAGAGATGCTGCTTAGGGCTTGAGGTGTATGAGTGGTGGAACGTTTGCCTAGGACTCCGCTGTGAGGGATTTGATGTAGGTACAGTTACGGTTTACAGAGGGCCTGAGAGCTAGAGTTGAGCCCTTAACTGATATTCATAAGGCGTGTCCTCAGCACTGCAAACAGACAAAAAAGGGATATTGCTTTGTTCTGGGATACACATTGCAGTGTATGCTTTCAAAGATTTCTCCTGGTGTTAACAGCAGTAACCTCATCACCTTGATTCTAAGATACATTGTTACAGAAATGATGTAACATTTCTGAGTAAGGTCTACCTCTTTTGTGTTTATTTTTGGAGACAATGTTTCACTCTGTACTCCAGAGTACACTGTGTATTTTACCCTGGCCTTCAGAGGCCAAACCTACTCCATATTAGAACCAGTCTCCATCTTAAGAGAAAAAGCAAAAGGGAAGGAAGGAAGAAAGAAAAAAAGAAAGACAGAGAGAGAGAGAGAGAGAGAGAGAGAGAGAGAGAGAGAGAGAGAGAGAAAGAAAGAAAGAAAGAAAGAAAGAAAGAAAAAGCCTGAGAACTTGACCTGCAGGTGAGTCCAGGAAGGGCTGCAGGGCTCGTCCCTGGCCGGGTGACTCCCTCGCTACTTCCTAGCAACAGTTAATGAAAGATTAGTTTGATTGTTTCAGATGTACTTCCAGACCGATTGTATTCGGTCTTACTTCAGAGCACCCGTCTGTCAGCTTATAATAATCATTCAGTTAGATGCTTGCCAGGGTCGACACCCCTCTCTCGCTCCCATTTCCTATAAAACCTTGTCCTGATGTGAGTTCCGGTCTGCTTCACCAAACCATCCTGGAGGTCCTCAGCGTGTAAGCCCAAACTCGGAGTTTGTAATAAAGAGACCCTAATGTGATCACGTCCACGTCAGCTCCTGGTTGGTCTTTGGGTCCAAGAACCAGGCCCTACAGCCTCAGACCCACAGCCTCAGCCTCCTAAGTGCTGGGATTAAAGGTTGGCACCACCACCTGTGGGCTTACAGCAGCTTAATTGGTTACACATTTGCCTTTTCTCAATAATACATCAATATCATGTGCACCTGATGTAGAGATTCTGCAGTTCCTTGGATACCAGGACCTGTAGTGCCTTTGTAGGTGGTGCACATCTGTGACCTGGCACAGTAAGGCAGGAAGATCCAGAGTTCAAGGTCATTTTTAGTTACCTGGTGAGTTCAAAGCAAGCCTGTCTGTTGTTGTTGTTGTTGTTGAGACAGGATTTCTCTGAGTAGCCTGGCTGTCTTGGAACTTGATCGTTAGATCAGGTTGGCCTCAAATTCACAGGGATACACCTGCCTCAGCCTCCCAAGGCGAGGTGTGTACCACCAGGCCAGCTGAGACCCTGTCTTTAAAAGGGGGCGGGGCAGGATTTAAGGGAAGCAGCTGGGAATTCAGCTTGGTTAGCAGAGTGCTTGTCTAGCGTGCACAAGGTTCCATCCCCCACCACAGCAACTTAACAACATGTCCCGGGATCGCAACTGCACTCCAAAGTGGTGTTGAGGCAGACTGGGCTGAGGGAATGCTGCTTTCCAGATCCCCCAGAGCCCTGAGCAGCATGGCGACGGACTAGCTTGTCACATGCGTTTCCCACATTTAGAATTAGGAAGCCTGAGAAGGGTGGCTGCTGGCCTCATTTCACAAGCATCTGGCAGGATGCTTGCTCTCTGGGCATCTAATCAATCAAACAAACAAACAAATGGAGACTCATAATCCCCCCTGCCCTGCCTGGACATCAGTTACTGCCGGACTAGGCACTCCCTCTCTCACTGAGGCCAGACAAGGCAGCCCAGCTAGGGGAATGAGATCTGCAGGCAAGCAACAAATTTGGGGGCAGCCTCCACTCTAGTTGAGTTAGACTGTGAGCCTCTGCTTGCTGACAAATCACATTTGGACAGACCTAACTTTGGGAAAAAAACAAAACAAAACAAAACAAAACAAAACAAAACATTTTTTTTTGTACTGAGTATTGAGGATTTCCCCGCAAAGCCTTATATAAACTAGGCAAGTCCTTTCCCATGGAGCTGCACCCCGATTACCTACTATCACAGGTCTTTACTGGCTTTATTTGTGATTCTAGAACTGAGCATCTGCCTTACTCTGAATGGGCAAACTCTCTCCTCCCCGCCCTCTCCAGGGCCTTACACAGTGTCATAGTCGGGGTTTTACTGCTGTGAACAGACACCATGGCCAAGGCAAGTCTTTTTTTTTCCCAAAGATTTATTTATTATTATATGTAAATACACTGTATCTGTCTTTAGACACAGCAGAAGAGGGCGTCAGATCTCATTATGGATGGTTGTGAGCCACCATATGGTTGCTGGGATTTGAACTCAGGACCTTTGGAAGAGCAGTCAGTGCTCTTAACTGCTGAGCCATCTCTCTAGCTCCAAGACAAGTCTTATAAAGACAACATTTAATTGGAGCTGGCCTACTGGTTCAGAGGTTCAGTCCATTATCATCAAGGCAGGAACATGGCAGCATCCAGGCAGGCATGGTACTGGAGGAGCTGAGAGTTCTACATCTTCATCTGAAGGCTACTAGCAGAATCCTGGCTTCCAGGCAGCTAGAACTAGGGTACTAAAGCACGTACCCACAATGCCACACCTACTCCAACAGGGCCACACCTTCTAATAGTGCCACTCCCTGAGCCAAGCATATACAAATTCACAGGATAGGTAAGCACTGTACACAGAGGCTAGCCCCTGAATGGCAGGTTATATTTATAGCCAGAGAACAGGAAGTGAGTTGCAGAATGTGAAATCCAGGCCCAGAGACAGCTAGTAACAGCTGGAGAGTTCCTTATTTGAACAAGGTTTGAACAGTTGGCTGCTTTTGATTGGCTAAGATTCTGTGACCTATCACAGGAGTGGGTTGTACTCTGTTCTCACAAGTTAGGTTGCACCTAACTTGAACACTTCTGTGTTCAGAGAACAGAGAACCAGTAGGTAAATTTAACAGTTTCTTGAAACATCAGTAGCTTAAGGGGTGCCTTCATTGCTAACATCTCAGATCTGAGACCAGCCATACTCAGAACAGGGACCACATATGCAAAGGCTTGCCTCACTCATATATATATATATATATATATATATATATATATATATATTTTTTTTTTTTTTTCTTCCATAGGCCTTTGAAAACATTTACAGTGTAGTAGAAATAACCATATCAACAGCCAACTCTGGTGACAGTATTGTTTGTGCTGGAAATCTCATCTAGTTAGGAGATTAAAAATGTGTGTGTGTATCTGCCATAGAGATCTAGAAGCTACTATTGCTCAAGGCACTGACTCATTACATACTTGGACCCCTGGATGTCTTGTGTGTAACTAAAAGCAAAATAAAAAGCCCAGCAAGACATGGAGTAGCGCCGGGCGGTGGTGGCGCACGCCTTTAATCCCAGCACTTGGGAGGCAGAGGCAGGCAGATTTCTGAGTTCGAGGCCAGCCTGGTCTACAGAGTGAGTTCCAGGACAGCCAGGGCTACACAGAGAAACCCTGTCTCGAAAATCCAAAAAAAAAAAAAAAAAAAAAAAAAAAGACATGGAGTAGCTGGAGGGGCTTACCTTGCAAGGCTAGCAACTTGTGTTCTATCCCAGGAACCCATGTAAAGATAGCTGGAGGGAGCTGACTCTCAGGTATCTGCTGACCCTAATTACTGTAAAATAAATAAGACTTCAGGCATCTCTATCTCCATTTTGTACCTTGTCTACCCTACTGCTTCATTTTGGAGGTTCTAGCAGGAGAGTTACATCACCTTGCACACCTTTATCAGTGAACAGAATGGAGTAGAATCCTGATGGTTGCAAGGTAACCATAAGCACAGGGAACACACACACACACACACACACACAGTGGAATTTATCACTTGCAGCAGGTGAGGGGAGCAAGGGCGTCATTTTCAAAGCAATGCTGTCCCTGAACAAAGATGGAATGTAATTTCATTCAGGGTGGCTATTCACGTAGGGGTTAGCCCGTTCCTAAGCAGGCTCCATTTATGGTCATAGAGATTGAAATGATGGACAGGATGCCTTTATGTGCGTTTAGTTTGCACCATAAAGTTTCAACTGACAAAGGAGAGGAGTAGCCCTGACTGTGCCCGCTGTGCACAGTGGGCCCCTCAGTGTTGGGAGACAGATATGTGGAGTAGCGAGGGAGGTGGAGGAGCCATGTCCAGGCTAGACCAGATGCATCAACCCCCACAGTCACTGGGTGACAGTGTCACAACCAGGTGGCCCTTACTTCCTTTACCCCCATCTGTCCCGCACGCGGCATGCTCATCATCTAAGGCTCACGGGTATTAGAGCTAGCACGTACCTTCAGGACTTCAAGGCTCATGACAGAAGTAACTAAGATATTTCCAAAGTGCCAGGAACAGCAAGCCGATCAGTAGTATCTGGGATGTCAAAGTTGGCCTGCACCCCTTTCAAGCAGGATCAGTTGTATCACGATGGACACTGCCTTGTTCCTTCCAGCAGTCACAACGTCCCTGGTTTCAGAGCCGGACCTCACATAACCGTTAGTCAGAGCAGGGTGTGGACTCTGCTCGCTCCTGGCCTCTTCCTCCCTATGACACTGAGACTCTTCCCAGCGTCCCCAATGACAAATTAAGGATGCGCTGCTCTGTGCTTCCTGATGCAGCCCCACGGAGTAGATTCCTTCCCTTCCCCCCTCCCCCAGCACAGCTTCTCCTGGGAGTCATTTTTGGGGTGGGTGGCCGGATCGAGTCGTTCCCCGCAGTCAGCTTCCACTCCCACTTTGGCCTAGGACTCATGTGGGCAAGGTGACTCTCTGTTAGGAAAACAACCTGACTGGACAGGAGGAAAAGCCCAGAAGCTACCCCCGGGAAGTGCTCAGGATGGGCCCCTGCCTCTCCCAGGCAGCCCAAAGGAGACTGGATTGTTTCTAAAGGCAGAAACTCTTAGGTTATCCGGTATGGCCCTCGCTTCTGCCTTGTATGCTGTCTGAGCAGACTGATGGCAGGCACCGGCTGGAGGGAGGAGGAGGTGACTGGAGAGAGACAGGATGTCACTTCCTAAGCAGGCCAGAAAGGGGTGCCCAGGGAAGCAGGCTATTCCTAAAGACCCCTTCTTTTCAACTATAACAAATGCCACCATAGCTGGGCCCCAGACACACTCTGGTTTTGGGTATGGGCTCTGCCGCCTTGCCTGGATCCTGCTTACAACAGTGCTGCTGTCTGAGCTCAGCACAGCCAGTGCACACCAGTGCTGACCCAGGGCTTCTGAATGAGGATGGCACTGCTCTTGGGGACAATCCTGAGCAGGAGGAGGTGAGCTGTGTCCCCAGGGCTTCCTCTCGCTTCGTGGGAATGAAAGCGCACGTCTTGGTGTCTACGGCTCTTCGGTAACCTCCGACCTGGGTAAATCCGGTTTCCGGTCTGAGATTCTTGGCCTGTGAGGAACACCAGGTCTTAGCGAGTTCATTTGAAGAGTCTGAGGATGAAATGAGAAAGACTCACGAGAACTCTGCAGAGTTTAACGGTCTCAGTGGTGGCTTTTCAGTCCCACCGGGCTTTCGGAAGAAATGAATGGTTAGGGGTTCTCCTGTGCTAGGGGAGACTAGGGTTGCTCCAGGCTGAATGGACCGTTAGATTACTGAGTTGCCTGGGGTTGCTTAGGAGCCTCTGGGAGCTTTGTCTGGAGCCTTAACAGTCTGAGGACCAGCTGGCATTTGACCAGGCATCTGTCCGCTGGCCTGTGTTGGCTGTGGCCCACGACCTCCTCAGTTGGCTTCACCCCGAGTTTCTAAGAGACAGGTTTGGGGAATGGGGCAGAAGAACCAGTCCTGGAGGGCAAAGAAAAGAGAACCCGAGAGCAAACAGTTGCGACGTACAGACGGGAGGCTCTGTGGAAACCATCTGACCTAAGTTTCAGACCCATAATCACATGTGAAGTAACATTCCAATCTGTGTTATCTTGGACGAGGTCACCTTTGTAATACTCTGGCTCCCTGAAACCTCAGAGTCTCTATGTTGAATAATAATTATTTTTTAATAATTTATTTTTTAAATTTTACTTTATGGGCATTGTTGTTTTGCCTGTATGTATGGCCATGTGAGGGTATCTTATCCCTTGGAACTGGAGTTACAGATAACTATGAGCTATCATGTAGGTGCTAGGAATTGAACCTAGGTCCTCTGGAAGAACAGCCAGTGCTCCTAATCACCACCACCACCACCACCACTAGTGTGGGGGCACACATATGTTTCTGCACACATGTGGAGGTCAGAGAACGACTTTGGGAGATCAGTTCTTTCTTCACACTCTGGGATCCAGGGACACCCTGGACACTCTGGCTGCCATCACTACATGGTGGGCCATTCTCCCTGCTGAGCCATCTTACTAGATGTTTTCTCTACGTCTCTAGTACAAAGATCGTGTTCGTTTGTGCTTTATGTGAATGAGTGCTTTTGCCTATTTGCCTGCGTGTGCAGCTCATGCAGTGCCTTCAGAGGCCAGAAGAGGGCACCAGATCCCTGGGACCTGGAGTTACACATTTGTGAGAGACCAGTGGGTGCTGAAACGGAACTGGGCCCCTGAGAGAGCAGCCGGAACACTTGCTTAACCTCCCCAGATCCTGGCAGTCTCAGTATGTAGTCCTGGCTGGCCTTGAATTCATGATCCTCCTGCCTCAATCTCTTAAGTTCTAAGATATCCCAATAGCCCCACTCCTGTCTAAAAGCACTTTTGTTGTTGTTGTTGTTGTTGTTAATCTGATAACTATAGTGCATCCACTTACTGAGTTTCTATATCCTCAGGGGTGGGACCCAGGAAGAAGTAAAGCAAAAGCCTCTGGAAGCTTCCTGGAGGACCAGAGTAATCGAAGCCTGGGAGACAGGAGGCCAGTCTACTGTAATAGTGACACAAGAGGGCAGGCTTTCAAAGGGCCTGGAGATGGTCTGCGGATCCTGCTGCAGCAGGATTCCGTAACATGGGCTCTGACCAGACCAGCCTAGTCCTGAATTCCAAATTCTCATACCTCAGTCACCCAAGTGCTAGGATTACAGGCACAGTTCACTGTTCTTGCCTACAAACGTTTTCTTTTTCTTTTGTTTTGTTTTTAGTTTAAATGATACGTTTCTGAAGAGCACTTTAAAACAGCAAGCAAAGTATGCAATGCAAGATACTATTAAAGATTTCAAAATACCCGAAGAAAGTTCAGTTGATAAGTGCGCCTGTTGCTAAGTCTAACAACCCAAATTCAAGCGTCAGGACCCACATTGGTGGGAAGCAGACAACTGACAACTTTATTTCGGGGAGAAAAGTTAAAAAGTTCCTAGGGAGAGGTAGTAGCTTAGGTCTTCAAATAACCTGCGTGAAACAGCCAAGACAAGATTATTCTGGGCTAGAAACCCTTAGGGGGTGAGATACTATTACAATCATCATCATGGTTGTTTATTGCCATAATGATGATGATGAGGACAACTCCGACGCCAACGCCGACAATGACGACAATGACTGCAAGGGACTGCCACAAGAGATTGGAAATAGTTTCAATCTAAAAATTCTTAGACTGCAAGTACAGGCCAATTTACGCCACTGAAGGAAGCTGATGTTTGTGACTGTTGCAGTCTCCTGCTGTAGCATTTTTGGAATTCAGGGTTGCATCCGGGCAGAGGCGCCTGCGGTCCTCTCAGAGGAGCACTGGCGCCCTCTCGTGGACAATACTGAGCGGAACGCCAATGCCTTGCAAAGGCGCGTTGGCGGTGTGGCCGCTAGGGGAGCTGCAGATGTCACGGGCTGGTGAGCCAGGTTTGAAGTGTTTGGACAGCTTTTAGAGCGGGCACTTAGGCTTCTTTCTGCCTGCCATGTGTTTAGTCTGGGGCGGGGAAGTCTTATGATACAGATGGAACTCACTGGGCAAAGTTTTGTTTTGCTTTGTTTTCGGTCGCTGTTCTAAGAATATAAAAACATTTGCCAAACAACCTAACCCCTTTGCTTTTTCACAGTTTAAAATCCACTGATATCTTGACTGAGAATTTGGAAAAAGGAGATAGCGAAGGACAGGAGGAAGAGTCAGGGGCTGTGCTTGTCCTCTGCCACAGTCTGATGTCCCGGTGGCCCTAGGAATGGGGTGATGCACAGGGAGGCACAGGAGTTGAGGTCTCCCTTGCAAGCTCCCCCCACCCCCACTGTGTGCAAACTGATAGTTGGGAGAGTTTTCAGACAGGCCTGGCCTGGCCGTGGTGCGGGAGGAGAGTCTTGGCATTTTTAAGCTACACAGACTTCCCACATAGTAGGTGTTTTTTAAAAAGATGTTTTCACTGGCCCTGCACACAGTGGGTGTTTGTTTCAGACAAGGGGTGTTCTGTCAGACAACAGAACCTCGGGATGGGCTCTGATTCAAGGCCACTCTTCCCACAGCAATCTCACCATAACAAAGCTGCTCAAAAAACAAATGAAAACTCCTCAGGCTGTACTGAAGGGTTTTAAAGACCATTAACTGAAACTGACAATGGGGAGATCACACCTAGATGAAATCTGTCAGACTAACAATTAACTGAAGAACACATTCACATCCAAACAGACAACCTGATTAGACAAAATAAAATGGTTACAAAGGCAAGTGCTGGTTGCAATGCCATGGTTGCTGGACTATTGGGACCTGGCTCACAGCCAGCCATCTTTGTGATGTAGAATTTAAATAGGATAATTGTTAATGAAAAGAATGTCAAGAATATAATGATGGCTAATGGGAGACCTCGGAAGGCTTCAACTGCTCAGAAAATAGATCAAGAAATGAAGTTGAGAGGCTGAGGAAACAGCTTGCCACAAAACTGTGAGTGCGGGCGTTCAGATCCCCCAAACCCACATAAATGCTGGGCAGGCTTGGTGGCTCTTCTGTGATTCCAGCCCCGGAAGGTGGACACAGGGGTTCCCCAAAGCAAGCTGGCTAGCAAGAATTAGCTGTCTGGGAGAGCTCTGGGTTTGGTTGAGATACCCTGCCTCCATGAATAAGGTAGGACAGCAATAGAGGCTGGCTCCGGTCGCCAACCTCGGATCTGTACACACGCATGCGCACATGCATTCACAATATGAACCCCCCACGTGCAAATTTACACAATCCGGGCAAAGCATGCATATACACATATGTATCTCACACACATATGAAAATGGAAAACAAGAAAAACGAGAAGAAATAAAGTTGGCTCAAAGGCATTTCCCCTGAAAGATGAGTTTTCCCAGTCTGTGATGGCCACACCGGTCGCTCTTTCTCCTTACAGGGCTTGAGGGCCATGTGTGAGAGGCGCTGAGCTATTTCGTGCCTTATTCTCAAACAGAACAACTCCAGTTTCAGATATTGAGCTTTGAATTGAGTTTCTTTGTATTCAAATCTCTTTACTTCCCGTGCCTTCCATTGGCTGCTCCTTCCCACCCCTCCCCCATCAGGCCACACCCATTGTTCGCCTTTATAGATCCCTGTCTCCTCCTCGCCAGAGGCTCTCTCTGCAGCTTACTTCATATCTACACAGGCACAACCTCGAACTGCGTCTGCGCTGACTGTCCTGAACTGCTTCTTATCTAAAGCATCGGCGGCAGCGCAGCAGGCTGGGTAACCATGGCAGCGAAAAGAATTTAATGGAACAATATTAGGTCTGATCAGAAGCGCCAGGCAAGCTGGAGACCCGGTTAGGAGAACGGGCAGGAGTGTGAGGAAAGCACAATGGTCAGGCTCTTCTCCTGGGGCATGTCACAAGGGCCAGCTGGTCAGGACCTGCTGGTCCCTCAGAGTGAACACACTGCCTCCCGGCGAGGGCCTCAGAAGAGCGGCTGGGTGGAACTTGAACTGTCCTGTGTCTCTGTGTCACATCCTGAGTGCTCTGGGTGCAGGGTCGGGGGAGAATGGGCCTTGGTAGAAGGAGGGGCTCTTCCTCTTCTCTCCGCAGGGGCACACGTGGCAGATTCTTTGTGCACAGGAGGGAGGTTCAGAGGCGCGACGCCTACCAACCTAAGAGGTTGACCAGTTGACCTACTCCACAGAGGCTCTCAACTCCATTTTAGGCAAAGAGACTGCCTGGTTCATAGTCATAAGATTTTTCAGGCCTGGCTAGTATTGTCTTGGATCCTCCTGTATTTTTCCAGCTGCCACCCATAGATTTCTATATGGAACATAGTTTGTTTTGGTTTTTTGAGACAGGGTTTCTCTGTGTAGCCCTGGCTGTCCTGGAACTCACTCTGTAGACCAGGCTGGCCTCGAACTCAGAAATCCCCCTGCCTCTGCCTCCTAAATGCTGGGATTAAAGGCATGTGCTACTACTGCCTGGCTCTGAAGATAGATTTCTAAGCCTGGGGACGCTGGCGCTGGCTTAAAGACCGTCCTGCCTCACACTCTGTCCCTCCCTCAACTCACCCTCACTTTGATGGTGCTTATCTGGAGGGGTAGGTGGTGGGAGGAAGTCAGCACCCTAGCTCATTTTTGGCCAGGGCAGGGGTGGGGGGTGGCGAGGTCAGTTGTTTTTGCAAAGAGACTTTGAAGAGGTTTGGGTAAGTCAGTCTATAGCCATGGGACAACTTCCTGTTCCCAGATAGTCCTTCCACATAGCACAGCATAGCACAGCACAGCACAGCACAGCACAGCACAGCACAGCACAGCACAGCAGCTAAGAGATTAGACGTGCTTATCTAAGGTTGGGAGGGTCCCCATCCTCCTCTTTGGCATGTGCCTTGTGCATGTGCACGTGAATGCACACACATACACACACACACACACACACACACACACACCAAACACAGGCAGAGGAAGAGCTTCTCCCCCACCATCATTGCAGTCTAGCTGGCTTTCTTCCAGAACCATCTTTCCTTAGCCTTTAGTTTATGAGTTTATTTTCTGTATATGGGTACGGCCTGCATGTATGCCTATGTACCATGTGCATACATGCAGTGACTTCGGAGGCCAGAAGAGGGCGTCAAATGCTAGAACTGGAGTTCCAGATGGTGGGGAGTCACTATGTGAGTGTTAGGAATCGAACCTTCCAGGGTTCTCTGGATGAGCAACCAGTGCTCTAAACCACTGAGCTGTCTCCAGCCCCGCTTACCTTTCCAGTCGAGTGTCTTTTCACAGGACGAGAAAAGCACCTGATATTCTAGGCTGACTCAGATGCTGCCTCCCTCAGCTGCCTGCGGGCTGGCACTGCAGGCACAAGCCTGGCTCGGACTTCCTTTTGATGGGCCTTTAACCTTTTGATAATGACAAGCTCAGAGCTCTGCTTCCAGGCCACATCTGTGTCTGACCGTCTTTAGAAACCCGTAAAGCAGGGAGTGATGGAGTGGAGACCGCTCGCTTCCACAAGGACGCATGCGCAGGGAGTGACAGCCCCTTAGAAGCAAACGCAGAGGCTCGGGTGTTTCAACCACTGTCACCACAGCTGGAGGGTGGGGGTAGGTGTCAATTCGACAGATGTTGAAGTCGGGCTGTGCTTGAAGAGGTGGTTTTAGCTCATTCCTGGAAACTCTCGGGGTTGGAAAAGAGAGATTTAAACTTATCCAGCCTTTGTAGGAGAAGCCACGCTCCCCACAGCGCCTATGACTCACGCTTTTCATTTTGCTCTGTTCGAGGACCAATCTGGCATTCGACGTTTTGCCTGAATGAGTTTTTTTTTTTTTTGTATTCCAGGTGACACTAAGTGGTAATTTAATTTTAGCAATTTACCACCCAGGGCCAGCAGCTGCCAGATTCCACGAATTTTAGCTAGATTTTACCGCCTTGTTCTCTAAAACCCAATCCTCCAGTCAGCCCTCCAGTCTCCCTGTAGCCCTTGTTCCTTCTCCACTACTTGAGTCCTTGAGTACAGACATCAGAGACCAGCCTTGAATGACTTAGTTAGGAGAGGAGCTGACTTGGGGGGGGGGTGGACAGTAATGGGGTCTACAGGCCTAGCTAGCCAGGCTTAGAGTCTGAAAATCTGAGGACGCTTAGATCACCAGTTCCAAGGACCAAAGGCAGGCAGGCAGGCAGGCAGGCGGGCAACACACTTTTCTCTTCTGTCCTTCAGTTCTGCCTTTAGTGGATGGTGTCATGATTAACCCTGGTTGTCAGCTTCTCTACGTCTGGAATCGACTAAACCCAAGCTGCTGAGGGGTTCTCGAGATCAGACTATTTGAACCCAGAAGAGCTGCCCTAAATATGAGCCATACCTTCTGGTGGCAACTCAGATAAAAGGACACGGGAGAAGGAAGTTTTGCTTTTTGCCTGCTTGCGCCCCACTCTGTTGCTGTCAGCTTCTTTAGGACGCTAACATGGGACAAAGACCAACAGCTTTCCAGGGACTCCAGGACTGAGCAACTGCCAGATTCTTGGCATTTGTGCCACCAGGCAGCCATTGTTGGATGACATGGGCCACAGCCTGTAAGCCACTGTGAGGTATATGTATGTGTTCATTTGGTCAGCTCTCTTCCCTAATACAGATGGGGTGAGGCCTGCAAGAGCTGGCCAGGGGAATGTTCAAAGCCAGCCTCTTCTGGAAATGCCATCACAGACCAACCCAGAAATGATGTCTTACTAGGCACCTGGACATCCATGAGACCAGTCACACTGACACAGGGAGTTGATCAGTGCAGTCAGGTTTTGTCTAACCAGAGACTGTTGGGACCGACCTGGAAGCGGAGATAGAAGTGTATGATTCAGGTGAACAGGTTGGAGCTGGAGATGTGTGGGGCTTTGGCGTCATCTGTTTTGGGTGCTAACGAGGTCTAGAAAGCAAAGGACCAAAGGGAGGGAGATCTTTGCCCTGTGATGGACACCAGTGCCCATCGCCATCACAAGACTAAACAATACGTTCCGATGCGTTAATGGATTTTACTGTTGCACATGTAGATGTGGCCTGTGACCCCTTTGAAGAAAAGTTCTCAAAGCAATGGCATCAGGCTGCTACTGGTTCAGGGCTTCTGCGACCCTTTTAGATCCCGTCCATGTAGCTACCTAAAACAGCATTCATGGAGATGCCGATGAGTCAATACATCTATCTAGATCACGGGCATCCAGTGTGGCTACTGGAGATTTCAAAGTGGCTGAAAACCATCTAAAGCTAGCAAGAAGTCCTCAGCAGTCAGGCCGTGCCAGTGCAGAAACAATTCCAGAACCACTTATCAACACAAACATTTAGGGACACCTCTGTGTATTGTGTGTGTTGCAGTTTACAACATCTATATTGCTACCTGTCCCCCTTAGCAGGAATAGAAGATGTTCTGAAGGGTTTGATCAGAACGGGGGGAAAAAAAAAGATCACAGCTAACCTGGAACCTGATTTCCTCAGAGTGCCCTGGCGGCCCTGGACCTTTGCCAGGCATGGAAACTTGTCAGAGCCCCATTGACCACGCGCACAGTGGCACTCTCCCCCAGAAGTTTGTCTTCCAACCTGCTTTACCAGCCCTGAAATGACCCTCCTCTTCAGACATTATTGAAAGTTCTGAGTTTCATAGAGCCTAAAAGTATCAGAAATGGGTAGCGTTGCCTTCAGAGCGAAGCCTGGGGAATGGGCAGGCTCAGACTACAGGAGACAAAACAGACGTGGAAATGGGGGTGGGGGGGCCAGTCCTCTGGTTCCCCCTCTCGCTTTTGCATTAGAAGAAATAATCTTCTTGGTTCCTGCCACTTCTGTTTCAGCTTTGTGCTGAGATGGGGTGGGGGAGATACCGGTGTGAAGTCGTCATGTGGAGACCTTTAAAGGACGTCGCTTGACTCCAGCCGTGAGAGGCACCAGCAGAGAAGATGGACTTCAAGACAAAAAGCATTATCAGGGATAAAAGCGGGATCGTTCATGCTGATACGACAATCAAGGCATTGACAGAACAGTGATTGTCCGTGTGCACCCAACAGCAGTTCAAACACCAGGAGGCGTTGGCCCCGCCTCAGCCACTGACAGAGGAACTAGGAAAAAGCACAAGACTTAAAGGGTCTGCACAATGTGACCAACGGCTCTGTCCTAACTGATACAAGCATCACTCTTTCCATCTTCAGGACCTGAATGTTTTCTAGATGGTATGTTACAATCCCCATGACATAGACCACAGGGTCGGCCCTGAAGCCCATGCAGCACACATGTGTGCTCTCAGATGCCAGCCGTCAATGGCATACACCATGCTGGGAAACGGAGCCGCCTGCTTCTGCATGACCTGCAGAGCACTGGGGAATTCAAGAGCGAAGACAGGAGATACTTGACCTGCAGTGAGGGTGTGGACGCAGCATGCCGAAGTTTTTGGAAAGTAGCCAAAGCAGAGTTTCGAGGGATCTTTAAGGAGTTAAATGCTGACACTAAGAAAAACAAAAAACAGGTTGGGGGCTGGAGAGATGGCTCAGTGGTTAAGAGCACTGACTGCGCTTCCCAAGGACCGGGGTTTGAATCCCAGCAACCGCATGGTGGCTCACACCCATCTGTAGCTCTAGTTTCAGAGGATCTGACTCCCTCTTCTGACCTCTGTAGGCCTCAGCATGAATACAGTGCACAGACATACATGCAGGCCAAACACCCATACACGTAACGTTAAATACATAGATATAAAAAAATTAAAATCCATGCCGGGCAGTGGTGGCGCACGCCTGTAATCCCAGCGCTTGGGAGAGAGAGGCAGGCGGATTTCTGAGTTTGAGGCCAGCCTGGTCTACAGAGTGAGTTCCAGGACAGCCAGGGCTACATAGAGAAACCCTGTCTCAAAACAAAACAAAACAAAACAAAAAAAAAAAAACAAAAACAAAAAATCAAATCAAATCTAATCAAATCAAATCAAATCCCTGGCCCTAGCAAGTGTGGCTGCTATGTCACATGTTGGCCACTAGGTGGCAGAGAGGAGCGAGGCCTAACATTCCCTGAAGAAAGCGATCCTGAGATGACCTGCAGTCTTGGTCAGCACAGGTCCTAAGGGTGCAGGCAGACCACACCTGAGACGATCCATGCCAAGTGCCATAATGCACCAGTCTGGCATAGCACTCCTGAGATCATTCCTGCGATGACCCCAGACACTCAGACTCCTGGCACCACTAAAAGGAGCAAGGAAGTGGTGGCGAAACGGAAGAGAAAAACAGAAGGATGTGGGCACAATGAAGAGAGGCAGAGCTGGAGGCTCAGGAGCAGGGAGAAACAGCCTGGTGTGAGTAGTTAGTTGGTGTGGAAAGTGGTGACGCTACCTGGGACCATGGTGGGGTCCTGGCCAGTGCGGCCCGGGGGAGCACTTCTGGATCTGTGACCCTGTAGCAGCAGCAGCAGGGGTCTGTTACCACCAAAGGCCAGGCAGATATCCCTGCCACTCAGGGACATGTTGATGTCTGAGGGTTGTGCAGAACTGGCCCCACCCCTCACCTGGACAACGTGGAAGAGCTGGCCCCGGGGACATGAGAGCAGAAAGCTGACCCCACCCCTACACAGCTGCAGTGCTCCGGAGAATGCCCGTTCATCGCGCACAGTGTGGGAGTTGTGCGTGGTCCCTCCCACCCCAGGATACTAGCCAGTGTGGGAGACCTGGCTCTACCCCCCCAGTCTCCCATGCAGCGGGCAGAGGAGGGAGAGGTCTCTTTCCTCCTTACCCTTCACTCTGCAGCAGGCAGGAGACCTGAGCCCGGGGTCAGGAGAGTGGGAGAGCAGGCCCTGCCCACACTGCAGTACTCAGAGAGCAGGCCCTGCTCCTCGCCTGGTCCTCACAGCAGAGCTCACCCTAACGGGGTGGGGACGAGCCAGTTTTGAGGATGTGAGCTTGGGAGAGCTGCTCTTCCCTGGGCCGCACAGGAGAAATAGAGCTGGCCCTGGATGTAGGAGTTGCGAGTGATCTGGCCCTGAGGGTGTGAGTGTGAAGAGTCCGTCCTGCCTCTTGTCTGGTGGGTGGAGGCATGGACAAGGGAGAGAAGCCCTCCTCCTCCCTCGCCATCCGTGGCAGCAGGAGAGCTGGCCCCTTGGTCACCAGAGTGGGAGAGCTGGCCGTGTCCCACACCCGCTGCAGCACTCGGAGAGCAGGCCCTGCACCGTGCCTAGGCAGCAGGGTGGAGCTGGTCCTGGCGGGTTTTGCTTGTGAGCTACCCCTGAGGGTGGGAGAGCTGGCAGGCTGAGAGCTCAGATACCTCCCAGGCCCAGAGCCAGGGCTTGGAATTAGCCTGCCCCAGCATCCACCCACCCATGAACTGCTGAGAGCAAGAAGGGGCTGCTCCTGCAGAGCCAAACACAGGATCTCCATGACACGGCAACAACAGGATAGCCAAATGGAGTCCCAGTGCCCCACTCTCTCCCCTCACAACACATACAATAAATTCAATTATATATATGCCTGTTAGCTATTTGTATATGCATATCCACCTGGAGGCAGGGACTATGTCTGCACCACTTGGTTCTGTATGCCCCAAATTGAGTTCTCAGTATTTTTTATTTTTTCGAGACAGGGTTTCTCTGTGTAGCTCTGCCTATCCTGGAACTCACTCTGTAGACCAGGCTGGCCTCGATCTCAGAAATCCGCTTGCCTCTGCCTCCCAAGTGCTGGGATTACAGGCGTGCGCCACCACGCCCGGCAGTATTAATTTATTGATTTATTAACTCTTAAGCTTTAGCTACACCCAGTGATAGCCTCTGGCTGCCTTTGGCTCCTCCTCCACCACGTCTGCCTGCACACTGCAACGCTTTCTGCCACGATGATCATGGACTGAACCTCTGAGACTGTAAGCCAGCCCCCATTAAATGTTAGCTTTTATAAGAGCTGCTTTGGTCATGATGTCTCTTTACAGCAATAAAACCCTAAGACAAATGGTGTCCTAGAAAGAAAGCAGTGGTGTCCGTTTGTCAGCCTAACTACGACACAAACTGCTTTGCCTGAAGGAAGCCACGCCCTACAGCCTCAGCAGAGGCTTCATGAGTTCTTCCCACTGAGAAATATAAGATTTTAGAAAAAATGCACATTTAAGATGAAAACTTAATAAACGTTAATATTTAAAACTAATATACTTTCAAAAAGTGTATTTGGGGGGCAGGGGAGATAGCTCAGTGTTAAAAGCCCTTGTCGCTCTTGCAGAGGACCTGGGTCAGGGCTCAGCGCACGCATGGTGGGTTAAAACCACCTGGAGCTCCAGTTCCAGGGAATCCCATACCTCCTTCTGACTTCATTATGACGCACATACATACACGCAGTCCAAACTCTCATATACAGAAAATAAAAAATAAAACTAAAAATATTTTTTAGAAAAGTATGTTCTGTTTTTTTTTTGTTTTGTTTTTTTTTGTTTTTTTTTTTGTTTTTTTTGTTTTTTTTCTAGACAGGCTTACACTACCCTATTCAGGGTGACCTGGAAGCCCTGGGCTCAGCCTCAGAGCTGAGTAGCTGGGACC
Source organism: Apodemus agrarius (assembly GCA_964023405.1). NCBI lineage: Eukaryota > Metazoa > Chordata > Mammalia > Rodentia > Muridae > Apodemus > Apodemus agrarius. Next base: position 59,170,018 of record OZ030007.1, on the reverse strand, counting down.
ATTGAGGTACCCCACTTGTGAAGGTTGATCTCAAATGTCAACTTGACAGGAGTCAGAATCACTAGGAGGCTCATCTTTGGATTTGTCCATCAGGGCATCCCTGAAGTGGGTTAGCTAAAGCAGGGAGACTGTCCTCAGCGGGTGGCCCCTATGTAAAGACATGGGTGGTAAACACCATGTGCGCCTGCCTGCCTTCATCTCTTCCTGGGTGAGTGCATCGATTCTGCTTGCTATCTTTGGAAGACTCAGTCCTCTTCCCTACTAAGTAATATTCTAAACGAAACTGGTCATTTTTCTGTCGAGTAGGGAGACAGGCTGCTCCCGCCACAGACTGATGCCGCAGCTTTGGTTGTGCTGGAGGGTCAGCTCTCCCTTCAGTCTTCCTTACAGCTATCCCCAGGGAAAACGTCAACACTGAATGTTTCAGAAATGTTAGGAAAATCATCTTGACTTCACTGACCTTATGACCTGCTTTGTCCTCCCACTGGGGCCCTAAGGACCATACCTCAGAACTCACTAATTTGAGGAAACCGAATAGACAGAAACCTTTCGCTAGAATGGATCCTGATTCTGGTTTATTTAAGTAGAAAAAAGATTAACTGAACAGATAGTGAGGCCTGCAGAGCTTGACATGTGAGGAGAACAGAAAGAATGGGAAGGAAGGAAGCAGTATGCTCAGCTCAGGACGTGTGTGTGTGTGTGTGTGTGTGTGTGTGTGTGTGTGTGTGTGTGTGTGGTGGAGTGTGTGTGTGTGTGTGTGTGTGTGTGTGTGGTGGAGTGTGTGTGTGTGTGTGTGTGTGTGTGTATATGGTAGTGTATGTGTGTGTGTATGGTAGAATATATGTGTGTGTGTGTATGGTAGTGTATGTGTGTGTATGGTGGAGTGTGTGTGTGTGTGTGTGTGTGTGTGTATGTATAGAGTATGTGTGTGTGTGTATGGTGGAGTATGTGTGTGTGTGTATGGTAGAGTATGTGTGTGTGTATGGTGGAGTATGTATGTGTGTGTATGATGGAGTATGTGTGTGTGTGTGTGTGTGTGTGTGTGTGTGTATGGTGGAGTATGCATGTGTGTGTATGGTGGAGTATGCATGTGTGTGTATGGTAGAGTTTGTGTGTGTGTATGGTGGAGTATGTATGTGTGTGTATGATGGAGTATGTGTGTGTGTGTGTGTATGGTGGAGTATGTGTGTGTATGGTGGAGTATGTATGTGTGTGTATGGTGGAGTATGCATGTGTGTGTATGGTAGAGTATGTGTGTGTGCATGTGTGTGCACAACAGGAGGCAGTCACTGCTTCTGGAGACACTACTCATCCCAGGGTGTGGCATCTTGTGTGTTTCAGACACTCCAGCCATGGTCTCTGCTGCTGCGGTTGTCACCTGGGAAGACCTGGGCTGAGTGTGAGTGAGGCGTTGACTGGCCGAGCTTTCTGGTTTCTGTGGGTGATGCAGCAGCTCAGCTTCCCCCCAAGACATGTGGGACGGGGATTCTCTACAAACAGGACTGAGTTTTGGATGCTAAGTCTCAACAGCAGTTGACAGGCCCTCCTCAGAGCCACCATGGGCTGCTTCAGCTGCATCTATCTACACGGCAAGAAACAGCCACATGTCCATCACTGGAGAGAGATAAGTTAAGGAAGTCACCAAGAAGAATGACCAGAGAAGGGACCTGGGGAGACGAGCCTTGAGATGGCCCAGGGTTTGAAGGAGACAGGAACCTCAGGAGCTGGGAGGAGGAACGCTCGCTGCCTGGGAAACCACAAGGGAAAGAGCTTTGAGAAGCAGGCAGGGTTCTGGGTATTGAATTGTGTGGAGAAGTTCAAGAAAACTGAGTTCCAAGAAATGTCCCTCTGTGAATCCTAAGCACCTGCAGTCCTGCTCCTTCCCTCTGGTCCCCACTGCACAGGGAAGGGGACCACTGCCAGCTCTCCCAAAGCCAGGGGAGATGCAAGGGCCATTTATTTCATCAAATGTAGTTCTCTGGGGAAAAGGGATATGAGGCATATTGAATACCACTCGAGAGCTCACGTTACAAGCTGAGCCTTGGGCCGGGGTGTGGGTGGCCCAATTGGTGGGATGTTTGCCTAGTGTATGAAGCCTGGCTTAATCCCCACCATCATCACATAAACCTGTTGTGGTGGCTCATGTTTCCCAAGTGGATGCAGGAGGGTCAGAAGTTCAAAACCATCCTCTGCTACATCGTAAGCTTGGAGCCAGCCTGGGACACAGAAGACTCTGTTTCAAAAAAAAAAAAAGGTCTTATCCAGAGAAAAAACAATACTCTGTAAGACAGAAAAAAGTGAAAGCACACACAAAGCAAAATGCAAAGCACAAATGAATATATTCCTATCTCTTTTCAGCACTTGCTTCACTCCTCTGGGATATTGTCCTTGAGAACTCTGGCCTCCTGTGCGCCCTGTGCCCACGCCATGTTCCTGTCTTAGTGCCTCTGGGCCTGCCGGAGGCCTGTTCACTTTCAGGTTCCCACCGGACAGCAGCCGATCTGTGGCGCCCCTGGGACTTGGTATGTCTACTCTTCCGTGTGCCTCTACCTCTCCATCTTTCCCTTCCATACATGCTCGCTGATCTTGTCGACTAGACGGGAACTCACAGAAGCAGGAGCCTGTTAGTATAATTTACCAACACAGGACTTTCTCACAGCGGTATCCCCAGCACACAGACCTTAGCGGATGCTTGATAAACCTTGGTGGAATGAATGTGCAAATTAGCATTTGGACAGCTCAAAGCATAGCGTCGATGCCTCTCCTGGAGGATGCAGCTGGATGGGGGGAGGGGCCACAGAAGGCGGGAGGGGCTACCGAAGCTTGTCGTTGGAAGATGAAGTTCTGTTCAGGCTTGGGAAGGCAGGCAGGGCAGACTGGCGGGGCCGGGGGTGCCAGGTTAGGCGGTTGACACCTTTTGAGTGTGACGGAGGCAGGCTTTGTGTCACTGGAGGGACCTGTCTATTTTGGGTAGTATAGGAATCTTCTATGTGTTTTAGATATTGGTAAGGAAGCATGCTTCTCCCATACCCATGCTGGGGTTGTGCTGTGGGAAAGGCGGCAGCAGAATAGCCCCTTCCTCCTGGACCCTTCTCTACCACTACGCCCGTGTCACTGCTGCCACCCCACAACGGCTGGAGTGGGGTGCAGGCGCTTTGCAGGAGGAGCCGGCCCGGCTGCATGTCAGGAGCACCATCTGCACCTGCAGGCAATGCAGCCGCTTCAGCCCAGTCAGGCAGAGTTGATGTAAGCTTAGCAAATAGCGTTTCCAGGAGCTTTGTAAATTTCCAGTCTGCTGGGCCGCAGTTCCTGCAACCACCACCAGCCAAATCTAAACCGCATCCAAGACCTGAAGGGTGATCAGCACATATAGGGACTTAGCGCAGAAATGGAAAGGAGTCTGGGGCTCAGGGGTCTCCCCAGCCCCCCAGCAGACTCTTCCTAAGGATGAGACTGATGCTCCAGCGGGAATTTTGGTGCCGTGAATAGGATTTGTTGTCAAACCTTCCCAAGTGTGGCTGTCTGCACACATGGACGTGTCCTCCAGACGCTGCATGCAATCCAATCTCCGTTACTTTTTTAAAATTATCATCTTGTTTCGGAGTCACATGTAATAATTATATATATCCATGCACAAGGTGATACTTTGATTTAACACAGCCTTTAGTGCATTTTTAAAGAATTCTCTAGTAAGCATTCCTTTTGTCAGGTTTAAAAAAAAAGCACGGCCTTGTCTTTCATATAAATTGAGTATAAATGTGGATGTATTTCTGCGGATGTGTTTGTGTCTGCTGTGTGCCTGTGGTGAACGTCATTCTTCTCTTTTGGGAAATGCAGACGAGGTTAGCTCCTGACTTCTAACATTCCCTTTTAATTTAAAAGGGAGGGGGAGGGGTTGACTGGCAGGTACGCAGTAGCAGGAATTAAGATTTCACTGTCACTGTGCTGCTATACATATCATCTGCACAGCAAAGGCTAAGCAAGACTGCACTGCATTCTGGGACGAGCACACTGGTAACTGTGTCTCGGATATGGCTTCCTGAGATTTTTGTGCCCACAGAGGTTGAAAATGTTCACTAATTGAAGAACCAGGGGACTTGATTGTTATTCTTTAACAAAAGCTTGTTATAGAAAAGATGCATTTATAAATACGTGATATAAATCACCCGGGTGGCCGCAATGTCCCCAGTTCCTAATCTATTTCGCTGAAACAACCACCGCTCCCCTCATTTCCATATTAGCTAACAAGCGGCTTTTGTAGAAATTAGCTTTCCAGATGACTGTGAGCTTGACTTTGGGAACATTAATACCTTAGAGTAAGAGACTTTAATTAATTAAAAAAGGAAAACACTAAACAAATCCCACTGTCTGTTTCTACAGTGCTGGGGCCTGAGCCCAGGGCCTTTTGCTCGGTATGTGGGCGTTCTGTCACCCATCGATCGGCATCCCCAGCATGGGAATAAAATGTTCACACAACAATGTGAGCTACAAGGATAGTCTGTTTGGCCTCCATGGGGCTGGGGGGAGGTGGTGAGGGGGAGCTGGGGGCTACGAGACTGGGGGGCTGGGGAGTAGGGGGCTGGGGGGCTTCAGAGTGGGGAGATGGGGGCTAGTGGGCTGGGGCAGTCCTTTAATTATGAATCAAAGGAAAAGTACATGAATTTGAATTTTTGAGGAATTCCCAAGCTGCATATTTTTCCTCTAGCAAAGGTCCCCACCTTGCTTTTTTGGGGATTGTCTGTCCATCCTCTAGGAGGGTCCCTGAGGCAGAGGCGTCCTTCAGCTGTAAAGAGTTATTGAGCACTAAAGCGGGAAACAGGACCCGTGTCTCCTGTCTTATCCCTGGCTTCTCCTGTGGGCTACACTCTCGGCGAATGAATGAATTAAAGAGTGACTGACTGTGTGAAGCCCAGCTTACCTGTGTCCCTGCGCTGGGTGCTCTCAGGAGGGAGAGACAATGAGCACGTGGTAGAGTTAGCCTAGGATGGACGAAAGGAGCTTAGAATTCACAGCCCCAGCAGCAGAAAAGGGCTGGCCTGGGCCACGCTCTTCAGCTGGAACTTTCTAGCCTTGTCTAGGCCTGGTGCATCAACCCTGGGAAAGGCGCTCGGGTGGCTAAGCAGGGACTGTTGTGTGGCTCTCGGTCCTCCCAGGTAAGGGGGGCAGGGAGACCAGAAGGAAGTGGAGCTCATCTACAAAGTGATTGTTCAGAGCTGGACGGGGGCAAGGGGGTGGGGGGTGGGGATGGGGACTGTGTGTGTAGGGAGGCTGTTCCTGAGACCATGAGTCATGTGCTTCAGAGGCCAGCAGTCTTTCCATTGGCTAAAGTGAGTCTCCGTCCTTGTAACCAATATGCTGAAGATAATTTTCATTTCCTGATTATGAATCAATGAGACTAACATTGGTTTTAAGAGATATATTTCAAGGCTGGTGAGATGGCTCAGCAGATAAAACTCCACCAAGCTGGATGACGGGCGGTCCATTCCTGGAACCCACGTGACTTTGGAAGCTCCCCTTGTGACCCGGACTCACTGTCGGCCGTGACAGAGCTGACCGAGGAGCAGGACTGAACCAGATCACGGTGCTCAGCGCTCTGGAGCCTTTGCAGAGAGACGACCAAATCCTCAGGACACTTCAGCCCCATAGACGGGAAGGAAAGAGAGCCAGGAGGCTGCGGGTTTAGACTCTCCCTCCCACGTGCATTCTCACCTCAGTAGATCTACACGTGACAGCGCCACCGAGACAGCCCCGGAGGCTTTGACTCCTCCCCCGGCTCCCGGAGCTGGAGACTGAGCCCAGACCCTTTTGCATACTGGACGAGAAGCACTCTACCTGTCGATGAACGCGGCAGCACTGATGCCTTTAATGGGGCCTCAGAAAACAGCACTTGAGAGGCAGAGGCAGGAGTATCTCTGTGAGTTCAAGGCCATCCTAGACTACACAGTGAGTTCCAGGACAGCCAGGGCCATATAGAGAGAACCTGTCTCAAAAATTCCTCCCTGGAAAATTTCAAATCTAGTTTTGCGCGGCTCTTTCAAAATGTCTTTGACATTTTCACATCTTTTACATGCTTTTAAACAAAATCTTAATCATTCAGTTTTTACCAATGAAGACTCAGGGTCCCAGACACTGGGGTAAAAGCCGGCTAGCTCAGAGAGGCAGAGAAGGCACAAGCTGGCCTTCTTCCTCAGCCTACATCCCAACAGGCACACCCTCTCAAGCTGACTCAAAAAATATCCGTCGAACTGAATGTCCCGCCCTTCTACTTCCTGTGTGACTCTCTAGCCCGTCCTCCTGACTTTCTTATTCTCTTTTTTTTTCCCTATGTTCACTTCCTGTCAGCTGGTTGCTTGCCCGGCCCCTTGACCTATGGTTGACTTTATTTAATCCTGATTACAATATTCAATCAGAAGGCTATTGGATTATAGGCGTGGGCTAAGGCCCAGCCACACCACAACTAGAAACATGCATTTCCAATAAATAACACAATCTCGGGGTTCACAGTGTGATCAAATTTCTGCAACAGGCATGTGCAAATTTTAGAGTCACCTTTTCAATTTTTGTCAGACAAGCAAAACAAAAAACAAAACAACAAAACAAAACAAAACAAAAAACCGCAAAACAAACCCAAAGTAGGCTCTTTTAAGAAATGTGTGGGTGGGCTGGAGAGATGGCCCAACATCAAGAGCCCTGGCTGCTCTTCCAGAGGTCTTGAGTTCAACTCCCAGCAACCACATGGTGGTTCACGACCATCTGTAATGGGATCTGATGCCCTCTCCTGGTGTGTCTGAAGACCGCTACAGTGTACTTATACATAAAATAAATAAACAAATACATAATAAATAAATAAATAAATTAAATAAATAAATAAATAAATAAATGTGTGACTAAGCTGGGCGGTGGTGGCGCATGCTTTTAGTCCCAGCACCAGCCAGGGCTACACAGAGAAACCCTGTCTCAGAAAAAAGAAATGTGTGAGTGCGTCATCACAAGCTGCAGGTCCGTCTGGGACAAGTTTCAGTAGGTTAAGAACTGGCATCTTTGCAGAATTCAGTCTATGCTTCGCAGTCACCTGCCCTGTGAACTTGGACCTCTATACGCTTTTCTCAGCTCGGCTGCAGCTTTCATTTTACAGGTTTCACATGTATTGTGTTGGGATTATTTCTTAGTAGCTCATATTTTCGAAGCTATTGTGGAAAGCCTTTTACCGGTGTCATGGGTGCAGCAGTCCTGAGGGCCTGAGACCAGGGAGAGGGTCTGCCTCCTGCTGTAGGCAGGAGAGTTGGCCCAGCCTGGGCAGAGGGGCGAGCAGGAGAGCAAGCAGGAGGAACTGCTGAGCTGCCATCCGGTTCCAGAGCAGGCCTTCGAGCTGGCCCGCCCCGGCACATACCCCATCTGTGAGCTGCCGGAGCACAGGAAGGCGCTAATCTTGCAGAACCAAAGCTGCAGGATCTCCATCACAGGGGTAGCAACGGGCTATTAGAGGAGTCCTGGTGACAGTCTTGATAATGTAGCCCAGCCAGCGTCCTCAAACTAGACCAGTGACTCACTGCAGTGAGCTTTTGCAAGTAAAGATGCTTGCTCCAAAGGGCGTGCTGTGTGACACGCGTGGCCTGCCGCAGCCTCCGAGGGGAAAGGTTTTCATTTTTAATTTTTGTTCTCTTTGGGTGGGGGAGGTTGTAAGGGCAGAGGGGGCAGATATGGAGGGCAGGAGACGAGTGGGATTGGGTTACATGATGTGAAATTCACGAAGAACCAATAAAACATTTTTAAAAATTCCAAACCCTGGCTATTTGTTGATATTTATAGGATTATAGTTGATGCCAGGCACAGTGGCACATGGTTATAATGCCAGCACTCAGAGAGGCTGAGGAGGGGAGTGTCCACTCTGAGGGCAGAGTGTGTAACATAGCAAGACTGTCGAAAAGAAGAAAGAAATGAAAGTGTGTGTGTGTGTGTGTGTGTGTGTGTGTGTTGTATGCATACGTGTGCACATGTGTGGGGTTGAGGGTGTGCATGCCTGTGTGTTCACAGGCTAGAGGTTGATAGGGAGACCCCTCTCCTGTCACTTGGCCTTTGAGACAGTCTGTGACTGAACCCAGAGCTTGGCTCTGTGGTTTGTTAGCAAGCCTCTGGGAGCTGCCCTTCCCCACTTCTCCAGAGCTGTGGTTCCAGGGCCATGCCACTGTGCCCAGATTAACACAGGGCAGGGGTGCCCTGGGCGGGCCGCCGTCTCCTGAGGCCCTGAGGTTTGTCATATGTTTCACTCACTTGTTAGATCTGGGAACAGTTTTTGGATAGATTTAAAGCCACAGCAACAACAGTAAAGCCAGGTCTCGGTAGGGAGCCCAGGCTGGCCTCTGGGTCAGGATTCTTCTTTTTTTTTTTTTTTTTTTTGGTTTTTCGAGACAGGGTTTCTCTGCATAGCCCTGGCTGTCCTGGAACTCACTCTGTAGACCAGGCTGGCCTCGAACTCAGAAATCTGCCTGTCTCTGCCTCCCAAGTGCTGGGATTACAGGCGTGCACCACCACCGCCTGGCTCAAGATTCTTTTGCTTCAGCCTCCTGAATGCTGGGATTGTAGACTGATTTCTGTTTAAATCCTTAGAATTTTGCATGAACACGTTTTCTGTGAATGAAGATGATTTGTGTGTGTATGTGCATGTACCTGTATGTGTATATGTATGTGTGTAGAGGGTATGTGTGTGTGCACATGCACCTGTGTGTATGTCTATGTGTGTGTAGCTGTACATATGTGTGCACGTGTGTATGTAGCTCTGTGTGTGTATGTGTGAGTGTGTGTATGTGTGAGTGTGTGTGTATGTGTGAATGTGTGCATGCATGCCCACACATGTGCCCTAATGGCCAATCTTTCTTTTTTCTTCTTCCTTTCTTCTTTTCTTTCCTTCCTTCTTTTTCTTTTTCTCTTTTTCTTTTTCTTTTTCTTTTTCTTTTTCTTTTCCTTTTCCTTTTCCTTTTCCTTCCTTCCTTCCTTCCTTCCTTCCTTCCTTCCTTTCTTTCTTCCTTCCTTCCAGCAGAATTCCAGGATTCAACGTTCAACAGAAGAGATGAAAGTGGATATTGTCCTCTTCTTGATTTTTGAGAGCAATCATTTAATTTCTTAGCATTGAGCATGACCTTAGCCTCGGGCTTTTCATAGCTGTTGTTTATCAGGTTGCTGATTAAATATCTCCGTGCATTCATGAGCAGGATTTTACCAAATGATTTTTTTCTGTATCTCTTGAGACAATCACAGATTTCTTTTTAATTCTTTTAGCATGGTGAATTACAGTTTTATGTTTTGAATGTTAAACCAATATTGTATTCAATTCAATATTGACTGACATTTGAGTGCTAGGCACACTGCAATCTGGTCTTACCTTGCCTTTCTTGGTAGAGTTCACAGGGTCTAAGTGACTCTTCTGACTCTAGGACTGCACAAAATATCTTTCCTCTTCCATCATCTTTCACAAACCAGATGGTCCCAGGTTCTCAACTCCTGCAGTTCCTTCTTGATATATTAGACATGATTCTCACAGTTGGTTTAGTCCACACATTTTTCATGGGGATGAACCCCATGAATAAGTAAATATTATTGTTGAGTTTGGTTTGCCAGTATTTACTAAGAACCTTTATTTTTATATTCATGATGGATATTGGTATGTAGTTTTATTTTCTACCTTTTCCTGTATATATGTTTGTATTATATGTACACATATATGGAAATAGATAATTTATAACATAAAGATATATTATATATTATATTATTAGATAATATATTATAATTATTATATATGTGTGTGTGTAAGCTTGACCTTAGAAAATGAGAGGGAGTTTCTTTCTTTTCTCTCTCTTTTTCCCTTAGATTATGCAGAACTGGCTTTATTTATTCCTTAAGTGTTTGAAGGAAATCGCTAGCTGAACTTAAAGTTTTAATATGGGAAAACTTTAAATTATAACCTATATTTTTGCAATTGATACAAATTTCTCGTGTTTTTTTACTCTTTCTTGTCCTTTTTAAAAAACTCACTGCGTATGAGTGCTTTGCCTGCATATGTGTGTGTGTGCACTGCATGCATGTGTGCCTGGAGACCAGAAGAGGGAGTCAGGTCCCCTGGAGCTGGAGTTACAGCTGGAATCAAACCCCTGTCTCTGGAAGTGCAGCTGGAGCTCTTCGGGTCATCTCTCCAGCACTGCTTGTGTCATTTTGATAGTTTTTATCCCTCTGGGTGCTGTGAAGCAAGGCTGTAGTATTGTGGGAGCTCTTGGGCTCTCTTGTTGGGGGTGGGGTTGATTGACATTTGAGTGCTAAGCACACTGCAATCTGGTCTTACCTTGCCTTTCTTGGTAGAGTTCACAGGGTGTAAGTGACTCTTCTGACTCTAGGACTGCACAAAATATCTCTCCTCTTCCATCATCTTTCACAAACCAGATGGTTTGTCCCAGGTTCTCAACTCCTGCAGTTCCTTCTTGATATATTAGACATGATTCTCACAGTTGGTTTAGTCCACACATTTTTTTTTTTTTTTTTTACTATCTTCTACTCTTTGGGTTTGTGGACAATTTACTGAATTAATTTTTCTGTTTGAATGATCTTCAAAATAAGGTCTCTTGCTGGGTGTGGTGCATATACCTTTCATGCTAGCACTTTGGGAAGCGGAGGCGGAGGCAGGGGCGGGGGCAGGGGCAGGGGCAGGCAAAACTCCGTGAATTTTAGGCTAGCCTGGTCTATGACCAGGACTGCATAGTTAGACCCTGTCCACATCAAATAAAATAAAAGAAGGTTCTGGAGCAGAAAGTTGACTCGCGAGTAAAGACACTTGCCACCAAGACTGATGTTCTGACTTTGGTCCCCTAAACCTACATAGCAGGAGAGAATTGATTGCTTTGTGAGTTGTCTCCTGACCCCAGCACACATACCAGGATTTACACACATGCACATGCACACACTCACGCACACAGTGCAACACGTGAGGACAGATACTTTCACGATTCAGTCTACTGGCACTGAAGGCAGATTGAGAGGGTTCCACGTGAGCTCTTGCTCTGCCTGTGTCCACACGGGTGTGCCCAGCACGGGGCCCAGTCTGTCCGTGCACAGGGGGAAGTGGAGATACTCAGGTGTGGCTGTGAGCTGGCATGCTGTTCTGGAATCGCACTCGCGTCCCTTCCTGTGGAGAGACTAAGAGGGCGCCTACCTTCTCGCACAGCAGTTACGACCCAGAGAGATTCTTGAGAAAAGGAACATTGATGTATTGCTCTCGCTGAGGGAACCACCAAGAGCCTTTCATTAAGGGACAGATAATCAAATGCATCCTAAGCCAGCCTTTCTCAATCTGTGGGTCATGTCCCCTTTTGGGGTCGCATCTCAGATACCCTGCACATCAGATTTCTACGTTACAATTCGTAACAGTAGCAAGCTTACAGTTATGAAGAAGAAATGAAATAATTTTATGTTTGGAGGTCACCACAACAGGAGGAACGGTGTTAAAGGGTCTCATATGGTTACACTACATTTAATTTATATAAATAATATTTTAAAATGGGTTTGTGTTGGGGAAGAAGTGTGGGGTGTAAATTCAGGATTGTGTAAGCCTTTTTTCATTCTTTTCTCCCTCTTTTTTTTTTTTTCTTTTTAGGTAGGGTCATATGTAGCCCAGCCCGGCCTGAAACTTGCTAGATAGCAAGAGTGTAGTCATCTTGAGCTCCTCCCAGCTCACCTTCCAACGTCTGGGCTGGAGAGTGCGAGCCACACCAGGTTTTGCAGTGCTGGGGCTGGACTGCTTGGGTGGGTCTGGGGGTCTGTGTACACCTCCTTCTCTACTAGCAGCCACTCCACACCTCTGTGTGTGGTTATACTGCGGTAAACACATTTCGGGTGGGCTTTAGGACAGGGCTGAATAACAATAATAAAAAACTGATAATAAATAGCAGACTGTGGTCTTGTTTTGACCGTGATGTAAATGGGTCCTGCACAAGGCTGACTAACCCAACCTGGACACGAAGGAACCAAATTAAGCAGCATCACCCAGGGCCCCCCAAATCATCCCCTGCCTGCCACCCAGGGCATCACCCAGAGCCCCCCAAATCATCCCCTGCCTGCCACCCAGGGCATCACCCAGGGCCCCCCAAATCATCCCCTGCCTGCCACCCAGGGCAGGCGCTGACTTCTTTGCACCTGCTTGTCTTTAGATGCTAAAACAGATTGTTGAGTTCCTCAGATACATGGATGAACAGTTCCTACCTACCACATCCTCAGAGCCCAAGGTAAGGAGTAAATGAAGCCCACAGCTTCACTGACTATGGCCCTTTTAGAGTCTTGTGGCACTGTGCACAGTCAATAAGGCCATAACATGTGAAGCTTTTTCAAAGCTGCTTGCATCTTGGAAAAGACTGTAGTTTTGTGTAAATCTAGCACTCTGAGAATCTCATTTAGGGGATGATGCTGTGCAAGGTGGGTGTGGTCTGATGTGTGTGTGTGAGTGTTTGAGTGTGTGTATGTGTGTGTGTGAGTGTGTGTGTATGTGTGTGAGTGTGTGTGTGAAAGTGTGTGTGAGTGTGGGTATGTGTGTGTGAGTGAGTGTGCACGTATGTGTGTGTGAGTGTGTGTGTGTGTGTGTGTGAAAGTGTGTGTGAATGTGGGTATGTGTGAGTGAGTGTGCACGTATGTGTGTGTGAGTGTGTGTGTGTGAGAGAGAGACAGAGACAGAGAGAGACACTGAGACAGAGAGAGACAGAGACAGAGGGATGGGGAGGGGTCTGGGGTCTCATGTGAGGGACTTTCAGGATTCATCCGACCAACTCTCAGCTTCCATGAAGGGAGGCGTCATAGTCTCTGTCTAAAGGACACATATACAAACTGAAAGACCAAAGCAGAAGTTTGGCCTTCCCTGTGGGACTGCCCTCCTGTCACATGGTGGCCTTTCTCCTGATGTTTAATCATTAGAAAAACTAATAAGCACACTCCATTAAGTCTAATACATGACCCATGCCTTACATTTGATGGTGTATTTCAGACAAATCAGAAAATAGTTTCTGATTTTTTAAAATGTATGAAGCACAAACTAGCTAGCTCACATGCTTGGAGTTAGTCTGCTTTTATAAACATTTCTCAATTTACAAGCCCTATCAAACTGAAATAATTAAATTTGGGAGTTCTTTATGCCTGAATCTTTCTCTACCATTACTGATTCCAAAATCATATTTTAAAGATTGATTCTCCATTTTTCTTCATTTTTATCTGCTAGGGATGATCCTTAAGGACAAAGGGCTTAAATTGAAATTCTTCTACCCCCAGCAATAAATCATCGCTACCCTAAGTTTGAGAGAAAAGAAGAAATCAGCAGGACCCTCCCACAGGTTTTTCAGATGATCTGGGAGTCCACGAGTGTGGACTGATCAGAACGCCACCCCGCACAGGCAGACACTATCCTCTAATGCTTGCTAAGTTATGGGATAGACTTTCTAGACACTGACTGGGGCTTTGTTACCAAGATGCAAAATTTGGGTGTGTGCGAGGACAAGTTCCAAGGAAACCGTGGGGTAATGAGTAGTTTTTCTCCTTTTTATTGTAAAGAATTTCAATGCAGACTATATATTTTTTTCAACCAAAGGAAGGGAGAAAAAAGCAACTCAGCCACAGGCCCCAATCTCAACGCGTTCAAGAAAGCCAGCTTTCTCCAGCAAGACTTGTTATTACTTGCTCAGAAAACCAAATAGTTTCATTACTCACCAGCAGAGAAACCGCATGATTCAAGGCTATAGAATATAGCTCTTAATACTGAGCCACTGGCTGGTTTTCCAACTGGGAAGATGCTGGCTCAGCCAACTTTATAAATCATATCTTCTTCTTCCAGAGAGCCTATATTTCCTTCAGTTCAAAAATAGCGCTGGGTGGAGAGCTTCTGGAATTTTCCCTACCATATTACGCAGTGTTCTAACTTGTCCTCGCCACCAGTTCTTGATGGGTGTGTGTTTATAGCACTGCTGGCCTCTGGGAAGACACTTTGTGGGTTGTCTTTTCCTACAAACTCAGTGATGTCTAAAATAGATAAAGGCTGGAATGAAGGTACAAAAGCTGTATGTAAATAACTGTCCCCGGCAACTTTTGTTGCCGACATAAAACTCCCAGTAGCACATTTTAGTAAGCCTATGTTGGGAGACTGGGAGACAGAGTTTGATGAATATTTTATTCTGTTACTCAAAGAAAAAAAAAAGTATTTTTTAAGACACCAATTCTTTCCGTGTGAAAAATTCTGTTTTTCTAGAGAGACTATTTCAGAGAGAATAATTTAGGGAGCCCAGGGACCTCAGAAACCATCAAAAGAGGCCAAACCAGAGCTGCTTTGGAGAGAAAACAGCAAATGCATTTTCTAAAGAAAATTAATTTTGCTATGTCAAGTTTTACCTCAGTGAATTTTGCTTGGTTTCCCATGTTAAGTGCGGTATGAGGCTCATTTTGAAGACACCTTTAAGTGTGTGATAGTTCCATAGCCTTTAAGGACCGAGATTGGTTCATTTACAGCTCATGAATAGAGGGTCAGCATTCCATTTTCAAAGGAAACCATCTAATTTCAGAATTTATAAAAGTTGACTGACTGTGGAAAATTTGGCAGGAGATTAAGAGACTGTGAACAGGGACTTCTTAAATATGAGCGCCGTGGCCTCACAGACTGGGATTCTTTGCTGGACCAGAAGCACACCTGCAAGCCCAGCCCTTGGGACGCTGACCAAGATTGAGTTTGGAGCTAGTTTGGGTCAAAAAGGGAGTTCCAGGCCAGCCTGGGCTATACTGAGACCCCATGTCAAAATTAGCCTAAAATAGGGGGTTCAAAATATTTCTGGAAATTGTACACCTATTTGGTAGATTTTTTGAGTCTTTACTTCAATTCTTGATGCTTAAATTCTTCTTAGATTTTCTGAAGTTGATACTTTCTGAAGTTGGATGAGGAGGAACACACTCCCCCCCCCCACCCCGAGACAGGGTTTCTCTGTGTAGTTCGGGCTGTCCTGGTACTCACTCTGTAGACCAGGCTGGCCTCGAACTCAGAAATCCGTCTGCCTCTGCCTCCCAAGTGCTGGGATTAAAGGCGTGCGCCACCACCGCCCGGCGGGAACACACTTTTAATCCCTGCACGGAGGAGGCAGAAGCCTCCATGAGTCTAGGACAGCCTGGTCTACACAGGGAAACCCTGTCTAAAAGTAAAAGAAAGAAAGAAGGAAAGAAGGAAAGAGAGAGAAGAATGCTTTTGGATACCTGTAAAAGCAAGTTTGTACTTTGATAATTCTCCTTATAAAGTATTTTAAAAGTAATTTTCAATACTCATGACATCGCTGCTGCCTGGAAGGGCTCAATCCAGCTGTTACCTGGGAGAGAGAGACATTCTCCAAGCCAGGCCGTGCAGTGAGCTCCAGGTTCCCGGCTGTGTGAACTGCCATCCATGCTGCACTCAATTAAAACTATAGAAATGTTAACACATGTCCAGACAAAATAGAGTATGAAGAAAATTATCCTATATTTTTTTTATCTAGAAGATAGACTATAAGAAAAAACTTTTAGATGATAAGAAAAGCTTTGCTCTCTATTTGTCTGTTTATATATGCTTTAAAAACTCATTACTTCTGGAAGCAGAAACATTTGATAGCTAGTTTTTTGTTTTGATCAGACAGAGGACCCCAGCAGCCAGATGGAGATGCTGTCTCTGATAAGGTATCTAAGGTTTGATGCGTGTTAGGATTGCAAACTGCATTTACTGACTTTCAAGCAATGTCCTGGCCTTTGTTGAGACAGTAGGAAATACCAGTGTGAGTCTTCCACAAAACTACAGTGTTTACACACATTCACTATTTCTCAGCTTGATTCTTTTTGTCCTGGGAGGAAATTGCCTTTTATCCTCGGGGATAAGGTCACCCAGTTATGGCAGCAGCCCCCATCAACGACAGTGTGATGTAAAGATAAGAAGAAGGTTATGGGCAGCTCCCTGCTCTAGTCAGATGTTTCTCGTGGGTCTCAGCCTCAGCACTGTCAGCACCTGAGCATGGACACACTGCTGTCCTGGGAAGCTGTCCAGTGCTGGCAGGAGTGCCTCTGGCTCTGTAGTCTAGGTGCTACCAGCACATCCTCTGTCACCGTATCAGCATTGTCCTCCCTGGAGCTGCTGATTGTGGCTTCTTCAGAGCTACCTGGACCCTGTGGCTATGTTG
This sequence comes from Apodemus agrarius, assembly GCA_964023405.1. Classification (NCBI taxonomy): domain Eukaryota; kingdom Metazoa; phylum Chordata; class Mammalia; order Rodentia; family Muridae; genus Apodemus; species Apodemus agrarius. The sequence continues at coordinate 59,153,816 of OZ030007.1, read as the reverse complement.
GGGCTTGGATCAGGGACAAAGCTTTTTCTTCTCCTGGCTTTGACTCAACCACAGCCATGCCCGGGATCCCCCCAGGATTCTCATTAGACCTGTTGTTTGGCTTTTTGTCCTGACAATCTTTCCACAGTGAGCTGACTTGACCCTACCAGCCTGTGGTTGACAGGAGCCAGGCAAGGTGAGGAGCCTGTCACGGGACAGGACCTTCCCCATCCTTTCTCTTGGGCCCCCATCCACCCCTTCTGTCACCTCAGCTGGTCTCCCTACCATTCACACCTGCACACAGAAGTAGACCCCTAGGTCACAAGCCTGTCAGCGTGACGATGGCACTGTGGATCCAGCTCACCTATTTGCCTTCTCAGAGAACCCCACAGAGTGAGGTAGAACAGGACGAACTGCTGCACAGAACAGCTAAACGAAGCAGAAGACACTGAGGAGTCAGAAGGTGACTGTGTGTCTGTTGTGTCTACCCAGTGACATGGTCTGCTTGAGGAACTTTAGGGCTCTTAGAAGTCAAAAATGCTTCGGTTACGTCTATGTTAAGCAGTCATGATAAATGAGATGCTTGCCATCCTTAATTAGAGATGCAGATTTCTAAAATAAATCATCACCACCACCATCAGGAACAGCAGCAGCAGCAGCAGCAGCAGCAGCAGCAGCAGCAGCAGGACCAGCAGTTCTCGGGAAATGAAAGCCCAGGCCCCGCCTGCCTGCTCAATCGCCTGTCCTGTCCTGCTACTCTGAGTGTATTCTTAGCTCGGTCACCTAATTAGGTTAACAAGCATTTTAAATGAACTCAGCTTCTACTGCTCGAGATAAGATCAGATTTGAGAGTTATAGAACGCAAACAGAGACTCCGGGCTTAGGCTTGGCAGCCCTTCAAATATTTGTCTATCTAGTCACTTGGCGGAAAGGATGAATTCCATCCATGTGCCCTGCTCTCGTCCTGCCTGCTTTCTTCTGACCCTTGGTGTTGGCTGCCCTTGCATTTTAATTCAATTGGCTCCTTTCCAGGCACTGTTAGAACAAACGAGGCAGCAGTTCAGAATCCTCCCGTGGCTGCAGAGATACTGTTTCTTGATGCCTAAGAACAAGAATGATATTTTTATTAATAATTATGAAAGTTCAACAAGGATTAGCTGGATATGGTGGTGTACATCTTTAATTGCGGCAGAGGCGGAGGCGGAGGCGGAGGCGGAGGCAGAGGCAGAGGCAGAGGCAGACAGATCTCTGTGAGTTCAGGGCTGACCTGGTCTATGTAACAAGTTTCAGGCCAGCCAGGGATCTGTAGAGAGAACCTGAAACAAACTGTTGTGCATAGAACTAAAACTGTTTTTTTTTTTCACTTAAACAGAACTGAAATGGAATGTGGGGGAAATGACTTTCTCACCAGATAAGTCAGCATCATTTAGTCCTTGTGCCATTTTATAATAGCATAAAAACCCAAACAACAACAACAACAACAACAACAACAACAGCAACGCAGAGATTGAAGCAATCTATTAATACCTGATATAAGGATCCAACATGAGCATCATTTGTATCTGAAGGAGAAACAGAAGAAGCACATTAAAGATGGAAATGGGGGAAACGTGTCAAAGTTATAGCTGAAGAAAACTCTTATATGATAAAGGTGTAAAACATGTCCCAGATTGATGGGGCAACTGAACTCCTGGAAAGGCAGCTTACAGGTGACTCAGGACTATCTTGAGCCCATTGCTGAATTAGAACGACCATAGAAAACAAACTTTAGGGAGCTAGTTAGAAAAATCAAATCAGTGAAAGAGAAGGAAATTAGACTGGTCTTGACTTTAAGGGACCCAACATATTTACTCATGTTAGTTCTACTACTGTGAAGAGACACCATGACCAAGACAGCTTGTAAAAGAAAGCATTTAATTGGGAGCTTGCTACAGTTTCAGAGGATCAGTCCATGACCATCATGGTGGGGAACATGGTAGCAGGCAGGCAGGCAGGAATGGTGCTGGAGCAGAGCTAAGAGTTCATATCTTGAGACACATGTGTGAGGCAGACACACACACAGAGTCATACATACATACATACACACACACACACACCGAGAGAGAGAGAGAGAGAGAGAGAGAGAGAGAGAGAGAGAGAGAGAGAGAGACTGTGCCTGGTGTGATAAGGCCTGCTCCCAGTGACATAACTTCTCCAACAAGACCACACCTCCTAATCCTTCCCAAGCAGTTCTACCAACTGGGAACCAAACAGTCAATTACATGAGTCTATGGGGACATTCTCATTCAAACCGCTACACTACTAGAGAAAACTGTGCCTGGAGATTACATTTGCCAGTTACTTGCTAAGGACAGTGTTACAACATTAAGGAGTGAGAGGAATATCATGTCAGCAACTGTATTTAAGTATCAGGGATTGAGAAGATGTGCCACAATGATTGGTTAATATGTTACTATTGATCAGGGGTGGTGGTAGTGCATGCTTTTAATCCTAGCGCTTGGGAAGCAGAGGCAGGTGGATCTCTGTGAGCTTTGAGGCCAGTCTACAGAATGAGTTCCAGGACAGACAAGGTTGTTTCACAGAGAAACCCTGTTTCAGGGGCAAAAAAACAAAAACAAAAACAAAAACAAAACAAAAAACAAAAAACAACACAAAACACACACACAAAAAAATAAAACAAATAAACCATTTTACCATTGAAATATGGAGCTAAGACTCCCTCTAGGATTTTGTTTCAGAACATAATATTAATATAGAAACACTTGTGAACTTGTAAATATGATGACATATCAGAAATTCTGAGGTCAATTAAAGTGCTGTTTCTTTAACTTTTTCACCCTGTGCTGAGGATTGAGGTCAGGAATTTTATCTCCTAGATAACCACTATGCTATATTTTTGCCTTTAATTCTTTTTACCGTTTAAGAAAAGATTTGTTTCATTATTTATAACAATAGCTGTGAGCTATGCACACATGTGTGCAGGTCCTAAGGATGCCACAAGAGGGCACCAGATCCCCTGGAGTTGGGTTACCAGTGGTCATGAGCTGCCTGAAGTGGGTGTTGGAACTCAGGTCTCCTGAAAGTGCTCTTAACCACTGAGCTGTCCCTGCAGCTGTTCTCCCTTTCCTTTTCTGGTGTTTTTGTTACTACATAACAAACTGTAAAAACGTAGTGCCCCGGAATCATCTATCTCATCAGAATCTGGCAATTTGGGCCAGACTCAGGGAGGCACTTTTGTCTCTTGCACGCTGACTCCGGTGGCCCATGAAGGGCCATGACTGGGCATTTGGGTGTGGCTGCTAGCCAGGGGCCTCTCCCGCCCCCTACAGGCGGGCTGTGCAGCTGCGCCAGCTTCCTAGCACGGCGGCTGGGTTCTAAAGAAAGACAGTGGGAGCTGCCAGTTTTCTTAAAGGTGAGGCCCGGGATGGCAATAACATCATTTCTATTGCATTCAAGTGGCCAAAGAAATCACAGGCCCAGCCCAGAGGCATGGATGTAGGGAAATAGACCCACCCAGTTGGAGAAATGGTCAAAAACTTATGAACATTCTGCTGTTACTTCTGTCCCTGTATATTTCTTGTAGTAGAACAATTTTTAGTTTTACTTTCATTTCTTTTTCAAATTATACTTGAGAATAACAGTAAACTTGATTTTTCCCCCAAGATTGGGTTTCTCTGTGAAGCCCTGGCTGTCGTGAAACTCACTTTGTAGACCAGGCTGGCCTTGAACTCAGGCTGCCTGGGCTTCCCAAATGCTGAGATTAAAGGCATGTGCCACCACTGCCCAGCTTAACCTTTTACCAAAAGTAACAGATAGTCGACTTCTATAAAATGAGTTCCATCCATCTATCTACCTTTTTTTTTTTTTATCAGAACACATCTATAGAGGAGTCTAGAGTGGTGTTTAACAAATATTAATTATATTTCTAGATATAATATTGAGGATGAATTTTTAATTTTTTACATTACATTTTTGAAAATATTTATCTATTTGTTTTTTGTGGGGCACCATGGTGTGTGTGTGTGTGTGTGTGTGTGTGTGTGTGTGTGTAGGTCAGAGGACAATATTCAAGGTCATTATCTCCTATTATTGTGTCATTGTGGGTCTTGGAGATGGAACTCAGGGTCGTCTGGCTTTGTGGGAGTGCCTTCACTATTGAGCTATCTTGCTGACTCAGGATGAATTTTTTCTTTTTGAAACAGGGTTTCTCTGTGTAGCCCTGGCTGTCCTGGAACTCACTCTGTAGACCAGGCTGGCCTCGAACTCAGAAATCCGCCTGCCTCTGCCTCCCAAGTGCTGGGATTACAGGCGTGTGTCACCACACCCGGCCTAGGATGAATTTTTAAAAACTTACTTTCCACCCTCTTCAATATTGCTTAACTATTTTATATGTAGCATTTCTTTTTTTCTATAACTTTTAAAATTTTTTTCTATATTCTTTTTTTTTTTTTTACATTCCAAACGATTTTCCCTTTCCCAGCTCTCCCCTCCCCATAAGTCCCATAAGCCCTCTTTCCTCTGCCATTCCCCAATCACCTCCCTCCCATTTCTCTGTCTTGGTAATCCCCTACAATGCTGCATCAAACCTTTCCAGGACCAGGGCCCTCTCCTTCCTTCTTCTTGGGAATGATTTGATATGTGAATTGTGTCTTGGGTATTCAGGGCTTCTGGGCTCCACTTATCAGTGACTTCATTCCATGTGTGTTCTTTGTGAATGGGTCACCTCACTTAGGATGATATTTTCCAGTTCCAACCATTTGCCTAAGAATTTCAAGAATTCATTGTTTTTTAAATTGCTGAGTAGTTGGTGCAGTGACAGGCAGGTGGATCAATGGAATAGAATTGAAGACCCAGAAATGATCCCACATACCTATGATCACCTGAGCTTCTACAAAGGAGCTAAAACCATCCAGTGGAAAAAAAAGATAGCCTTTTCAACAAATGGTGCTGGAGGTCAGCATGCAGAAGAATGCAAATCGATCCATTGTTATCTCCTTGTACTAAGCTCAACTCCAAGGACCTCCTAATAAAACCAGACACACTGAAACTAATAGAAAAGAAACTGAGGGAGAGCACTGAGCACTTGGGCACAGGGGAAATTTTCCAAGCAGAACACCAATAGCTTATGCTCTAAGATCAAGAATTGAAAAATGGGACCTCATAAAATTACAAAGTTTCTGTAAGGCAAAGGACACTGTCAATAGGATAAAACAGCAACCAACCAATTGGGAAAAGATCTCCAATCCTACATCCGACAGAGGAATAATATCCAATATATACCAAGAACTCAAGAAGTTAGACTCCAGAGAGCCCAATAACCCTATTAAAAGTGGGGTACAGAGCTAAATAAAGAATTTTCACCTGAATAATTTTGAATGGTTGAGAAGCACCTTTAGAAATGTTCAACATCATTAGTCATTAGGGAAATGCAAATTAAGACAACCCTGAGATTTCACCTCACACCAGTCAGAATGGCTAAGATTAAAAACTCAGGAGACAGCAGGTGTTGTGAGGATGTGGAGAAAGAGGAACACTCCTCCACTGCTGGTGGGAATGCAAGCTGTTACAATCACTCTGGAAATCAGTCTGGCGGTTCCTCAGAAAACTGGGCATGACACTTCCGGAGGACCCTGTCATCCCACTCCTGGGCATATACCCAGAGGATTCCCTGGCATGCAATAAGGACACATACTCCACTATGTTCATAGCAGCCTTATTTATAATAGCCAGAAGCTGGAAAGAACTCAGATGTCCCTCGATGGAGGAATGCACACAAAAAATGTGGTACATTTACACATGTAGCATTTTTGGTCTTAACCAATAAAGTCACTGATTTCTAATAAAACTTGGAAGGAAATTGTTGGAAAAAAATTGTCTCCGTAGAGAGCCAACCCTCAGAAGTCTGTGGGTTAGAAGCGCCCTGGGGACCCACTGAGTGCTGCCTTATGGTGTGAGGAGGAAGAGGAGACGCAGGCAGTGACTTTGCGTGGACTCACGCCACTCTCCCTGTTCAGTCCCCGGAAAAAGGAGAACAATCGGTTCCTAGCAGTCAATGACCTGGTCCATTACCTTCTCCCCGAGTGTGGTAGGAGGACTTACTGAGTTGTATTGTCCGTCTGTTCTCAAAATGCAAAGGACTGAAGTGGCCCTACCTTTTCTAGCACAAACCTACCCATTTGGATGTAATGTGTTCAAGTCTGGAACAGCAGAAAAATTAAATCACCAGCCTGGCTTCTAGGCATCTTAGCAGAAGTTAGAAAGGTTTCTTCTGATCCTTTAAGTGTGTTTCTAACATCCTTCCTGTCCTATCCAGAGAAGCCACGTGTCTGTCACACAAGAGCCCTTTGACATACACAGGGATCTTTCCAGAGGGAGGACCTAAGAGTCCTCTTGAAAATGGAGTCTCTACGGCGGCAGCTGCGCTCTGGAGAGATCGGCTCAGGAGGCTTTAAATGCCCTCCGTGTTGCAGTTTGCTCTATCTCTTCCTAATCATAGAAAGAATTTCTTGTTGGATTTTTTTCAAGTGATTTTTCTGGGAGTCTTCAAAATGGCTGGGAGTCCTGCTGTAGCTAGGGAGGTTTGTCACGGGCTTTTGTCAGTTGCTAGGACTGGGGGAGGGGGGGTGGCCTGGGTCTGGTCTGACTGCCTCCGCGTGGTGACTTCTCGCTGACCTCTCTGTGTGTGATCTCTGCCAGACCCGCCAGCGCCGAGCTCCTTTGCACTAACTCTTCCCCGACATTGTGCTGAGCTCACTGCTTGCCAGCGTTCCGTGGCTCTCTGGTGACCTTAATGGGACGCGAGCCAGCCTCCAGCAAATCTCTTTTTTGACAATAGAGAACCATGACCGGGAAGCAGGCAATAAATACAGATCCAGGGCAGTAAAGATGGAAACCTGCTGTTTTGTCCAGCTGAATCAAGGAATAGAAACATGCGGGAATCTGTCTTGTCTGATTCGATTTGCTGATGTTCCTGCGTTCATTCTTGCTTTCCCAGCTGCCAGCAGAGGGCTGGAGCGGTTTGTCTGTAATCCAACCAGCTCTTCCTGTCTCCTCACCATACCACAGATGCCTTCAGGAGTTAGCAAGCTGCCATTAAAGCCATGTCTCTCTCAGGGTATGTTTGAGTGGTATGGCAGGGTCTGAACTGTTTAGTAAACAATGTGTCCTTTACCGAGACTCCAGATTGGATGACACCCCATGTGCCGGTACTGCGTTCAGCTCAGGGCAGCGGATCAGCAGAGTAAGGGGGTGTGGAGATCATATTGCGTGTGGGGAAGTCTCAGGGGTTCTGAACAGCTACAGTAAGGGATAACATATGGCTCCCATTGCTTTTGGAGAGAGAGGAAAAAAAGATGAAGACATGTTGGCTCCTGCAGTTCGGGTCTTAGTGAAAAAGATGGAAAGGCAAACAGTGTGTTCAAAGCTGCAGAGAAAGACCGTGGGAGCGGAAGCAGCCAAGGAGAACGGAGGCGGAGGAGGCTGCGGTCAGGTCAAGGAGGGGGGCTCAGGACAGGGGAAGCTGGGCTCAGGGATGGATGGTGGTGGGTAGAAGTCCTCCTGCCCCTGTAGTCAACCATGGATGGAGACAGACTCCAGACAGTGCCAGCAGGATATGCAAGTGCTTGCAGGCCCAAGGATACATATCACAGGAGGGAAATTATGAATACATTGCATTGATGGGAGGAGAAACCAGCACTGTGTGTGTGTGTCTCTGTGTGAGTGTGTGTGTGTGTGTGTGTGTGTGTGTGTGTGTCTGTGTGTGTGTGTGTGTGTGTGTGTGTGTGTGTGTGTGCCTGCGCTAGTGCGCATGTGTGAAACATAGGGTGTCTAGGGAAACAGAAACGAAGCAAGATTGACATTTCTACCCTGGACTTCAAGGGACACTGTGAACCCAGTAGGACTGGAAACTGTTCCAAGCACTCATGTCTTAGCTGACCCACAGGAAAGTCTGTCCTCTTTTTAAAGCAACACCCCATTTCCAGGATGCAGACTGCTCCCGCAAGAGATGCCCACTCACATCAGAGCTTACAGATCTTGCTTAAAAAAAAAAAAACAAAAAACAACCCTTGCCTGGCTTTCACACAAGCAAGATCTTTGTTTATGAAGAAAGAACCATCTTCAGGGCCCACAGACGGTTTCCCCATTTTCCACACCACCCTCTGGCTTCAATTGCCCTTCTAACCTCATATTTTCCAAAGAACGCAACCCCGGAGAGCCCTGGCTCTCTGGAGACCTATCTTTATGCTGCTTGGTCTCTCCATTCAGCTTTGAGTGGCAGAGGCTCACATTGGGTCATTGGAAATGATTTGATTTGTGCACAGCACGTTGGGGGCAGGAAATAGAGCCCGTGGGGCAGGCGAGCAGCCAGCCGTGGACCTCGGAAGAATGGAGGACTGACCTCCTTCCCGGGCTGCAGCGGCCTCGCTGGAGGGAGTTTTCATTATGTCCTCGGCTTGTATTTGTCTTATAAAAGCACATCATGAATGAACTATCGAAAGGACACATACTCTTTCCCAAAAGAACGAGTTTTCCTGCCAGAGTATTTTATTGTAACAATAATCCTGACGAAATCAATGTGACACCGGAGCCCTCACCAGGGAGAGCTGATGAAAGCTGAGAGGCTTGGTCTTAAAGATGCTCTCCTTATTCAGGACAGATACTTACATTCTACATTTCTTGGTTCATTTGACCCTCCTGAGAGCCCTACCCTGTTACATGCAGGGAGACAGAGCATCAGGAGGATTTGTCCAGAGTCATGGCCAGTAAGTGCTCTAGAGATGAGAACTTAAAAGAAGTCTCCTGATTTAAAGCACATCGCATAAAGCACAGCACATGTTTTAAATGGAATCCTTTCCCACCAAAGCAACAGACCATTGTGCAGGAAACCTTTCTTTGCTAGGTTAGCCTCTCAACTGATTGGGTGAGACCCAGCACCAAGAGAGGCAAGCTGTGTGATTTGAAGTTCATAGGTTTGAATCTTAATCTCCACTAAAAGCCCCTCCCTCAGAAACGCCCTGAACAATGTTTAAATAGAGACCCGTGCATCCAAGTTCTTTCATACAAAACCACAACCTTTCTCACTACAGACAGCTTCAACTCTGTTAGGTATTTGACTTGGTAATTCTACATTTATTTTAAAAACTTTGATCTGTTGGTGTGTGTGTGTGTGTGTGTGTGTGTGTGTGTGTGCTCACACATGAATGTGCATGCATGCATTCACCACACTGCATGTGTGGAGGTCGGAGGACAACTTTGTGGAGGTGGCTCTTGCCTTCCGATTTCTGTGGATTCCAGGGATTGAGTTCAGGTCTTCGGTGACCTCTGGGCAGCAATCACCCTTACACACTGCGCCACCTAGCCACTCTCCATATCTTTTTAAACTATGCGTTTATTATCACTTATAGTTATTTTCACCTCTTGGCTCCTTTTTAGAGTTGAAGCCACCTATGTAAACTTGTTGCTCAGCAGCCACCGCCACCAAGTTCCTAGACTCTCACAGAACTGAAAAATTCTCAGGACACTGTCCTGTCTTGAGTCCCTCTCCCTCCCTCCCTGGTTCTATGTGCTGCTCAAATCTTAGCTTTCCTTTAGCTCTACTATGGCCCTGAGAACTACTTTCTCTCCTTTCTGGATTTTTACTCCTCGCTTCCCAAATTATCCCCCTTTCCCTCCCTCCTCCCCTTCCTCCCTCTACTTTTTCTTTTCTATTTATTAATACTTGAGAATCTTTTATATTCATACAAGCTATTTTGATCAAATTTACCCTCCGAGTCCTCCTTCAATCCAACTCAAGTTGATGTTTGCTTTTTCTAATTTGTGCTGCTCATATATACACGGGTGTGGGCCTTCTTCCTTTAACATTTTAGTGTGGTATACATCTCAGTGCTCTCTTGGGAAAGGCTACATGCAAGGAGATTTTTGAGACCTTGTCTATCTGAAATGTCTGTCTTCTTCCTCTGTTCGCTGCCTGCCACGGCTGGAGGATGGGTGACGTGTGTTATGGTATAATCCTAGTACCAGGAGGCCAAGCCAGAAACACAGTATCAAGGTAGTCTGGGTTCCACGGTAAGTTTCAAGCCAGCCAGGGCTCCAGCCAGCCTCTGTCTTTCAAAACAAACAAACAAACAAACAAACAAACAGGGAAGCTGGGCTTTGGGATTAGCTAGGGTGCTTGTCGCCAGGCTGGACAACTTGAGTTTGATCCCCAGGGCCCACGTGGTGGAGAGAGAGAACATGAGAGTCACCCTTTGATTTCTCCATGCTTGCTGTGGCACATGTGCCCATGTGTATGTAAGAAAGTAAATAAATAGATAAATAAATACATGTAACTTTAAAGAGGAAGTATAAGAGAGAGTTACTGCTCTTCTGAGTCATAATGACCTTCAGAATTTTGTCTGTGTTGTGTGGTCACAGGTATGATCTGGGAATCATGGAAGCCAGAAAAAAGTGTCAGATCCCCTGGTGCTGGACTGGCAGGCAGTTCGTCTCAGTGTGAGAATCCTACTAACCAAACTCAGGAAGCAAGAGCAGCAAGTGTGTGTGTGTGTGTGTGTGTGTGTGTGTGTGTGTGTGTGTGTGCGTGAGTTCATCTGTGTGTGCAGCAGTCAGGAGCTGAAAGAGGGTGTCAGATCTCCTGGAATTGCAGGAGGTTCTATATGGGTGCTGGGACTTGAGCCCAGGTTTCCTGCAAGAGCGGCCCACATTCTTAACCTCTGAGCTATCTATCCCTCCAACTCTCAGTGTGCTGACATTTCATGACTACGGGCTGCAACTTATTTTTCTTTGACTTGATCCTTAGATTTTATTTATTGATTATTACTTATTCGTGAAGCTAGGGATTGGACCCAGAACTTTGACACACTAGGCAAGTGTTTCATTGATAAACCACAACCTTAGGTTCTTTTAAGATAGTGGTTCTCATGTGGGTTGCAATCCCTTTGGGGTAGCATATCAGATATTCTGTATGCCAAATATTTACATTATGATTCATAACTAACAAAATTACAGTAATGAAGAATCGATGAAATAATTTTATGGCTGGGGGTCACCACGACACGAGCGAGGACCTGTGTCAAAGGGTCGCAGCATCACGGAGGTTGAGAACTGCTGGTCTAAGACAAGCTCTCTTCTGCCTCAGCCTTCCAAGCGCTGGGATTGGAGGTGTGAGCCACCGTGACCGACCGTGTTGGTAGCGGAGGCTAATGGCCATCCTCAGTTGCAGCTGATCTCCCAGGCTTTGGAGACCGACTCAGTGACCTCTTCACAGGCATTGGGAGAAAGGAGGGTCTGTTGGCTCCTTTAGTTTTTTCCCCCTATGCAACATGTGCTTTTCTGCCATCACAGGTGCCTGGTATCTGCATTTCCAGGACCGTCCTAGAGACCAGCAGTAGCAGCCTGCCTGCTCTCCCTGACTCCGGCTCCCAGTTTGCTCCTTTGGTTGTCTGCTTCCAGCGCTTTATGGACGTGAGCATCTGCTGGCTTCCCTCTGTGTCCTCAGGCTTTGCATTGTTTTAAACACGGAAGCAGCTCAGTAGGGAACTGTGGAAGCACAAGGCTTGTGGAATCGGAGCCAGTGACATCCAGGCTTTGTTTCAAGGACACACGAGGTCTGTCTGTGTCCACCTAAATCAGTGGCTCTCAACCAGTGGGTCACAACACCTTTGGGGTGGGGGTCGAATGACCTTTCCACGGGGCTGGCATATCAAATATTTACATTATGTTTCACAACAGTAGCAACATCACAGTTATGAAGTAGCAATGAAATAATTTTATGGCTGGGGGTCACCACGACATGAGGAACTGTGTTACAGAGTTACCACAGTAGGAAGGCTCTCCAATGCCCTAAGTAATTCCAGGTACTTGGGGAGAGCATCCTTACAGTCACTTGGCCAGGCTGGCTGGAAGCAGCCATTATTAATTGATTATTAGTGTCCTCCTGTTATCTGCGGCCAACTGGCTTGGCTTCAAACTCGTGTGGCTAAGCCACCACTGTGCTGGCTTGGGCCCTTGCATGAGCTGCTCCTCTTTGAGGGCTGAGTGCAAAGCCATCTTCTCCGCCACTCTCCTTCTCTTCGGTCCATAATCACATGCACTTCCTGTGGGACCCAGCGAGGCCTCTCCTACAGGATGCATTTACGCCTTTATCAGATGCTGTCCCCACTGGGTGGCCTGCCCATCGGTGAGGCCAGTTAACACTGCCTTCCTCCTGTTCCAGTGCCTGACACCTACTTGGTGTGAGTCGTCTCTGGCAGGGCCTGCGTGTGTTCTTACCAGGAATGGTGATGAGTTTCTCATGAGCTGCTCCATGCTCTGGTTTTTAGAGGCATGGCAGGGTCCTTATTAACACTATTCTGTCCCTCAGCCCTCTCAGGGACGAGTCAGCAGAAGGTAGACCAGGTAGACAGTTGGGAGGCGCTCTTCCTTAGGGGAGTGTCTGCTTCTCGTTCGTGCTCTCCCTGAGGGTCCCCTTGGGGTACGTTTGCTTTCTCAGTGCTGGTGTGGTGGGTCCAGGTCACCTGGCTCTCCTGGTTTTGGTCCTTTTGTGTGTGTGTGTGGTGAGCAGTGCTGGGGTGTAACCTGTAACACTCTAGTTCCAGGTTTGACCCCAAAGGAAGGCACTGGGCCTGTGCACACACGAGCCGAAAAACTTGATTTCATGGCTCTGGGGACTGGAAAATAAATGGTTGATGTTCTCAGCACTGGGATTCCCTCTAGAGAGATGGGTCCACATGCAGGATGGGAGGAGGTCCTTTGTGGATACGCCGGAAGAGGCTGTGTTTCCATAGGGCTCTGTGAGCTGCTTTTTTTCAAAGGACCCAGATCTGACCTAAAGGAATATCACTGGATATTCTCAAAGGAATGTGCCAAGAGCCTTTCCTTGGACAACTTAGAAAGAGGCTACAGAACAACCCAGAAACTCAACTGGTAAGTGATGAGTATATCTTCATCATGGGTATGTGTGCCAGCTTATAGGACTCTCAGAACCACTGGGTGGAGGGAACGGTCCAGGTGGGAAGTTACAGTGTATATCTCCACTTTGTGATCTTTCTGAAACAAGCAAATAAACAAACAAACAAAACTTGGGCATATGGGGTGCAGATCAGTGTTTGCTTGGGGCTGGGGTAGAGCAGGTATGGAGGAGGCCACAGCCCGCATGGCTCCTTGAAGTTCCCAAGCTGCTCTAGAACTGCATGGTGGTCATGGTTGAATGACCACATAAATCCAAAGTCATCAAGCTACGTCCTACCGTGGAGAATTGTACAATATATAAATTATATATCAAAGACACTGCTGAGTGTGTGTGTGTGTGTGTGTGTGTGTGTGTGTATAAGGAGAGACAAAAAGAAATTACTGATATCTTTTCCATCTTATTTAGGGACATGGGTGAGAAAGAGCAGCCGGGCTGCATAGCTCTCCGCGGATCTAAATTTTCAGGGTGCACCAACCTTAAGATTTTTTCCTTTTCATGTGAATGCTCTGCTCCTTGTCCTTGGAGGGAAGGAGATGGCGCAGAGGCCTCCTTCAGCTAAAAGAGGAAGCAGAAGGGGGAGTGGACCGTGCTTGGCTCTCCTGAAGCTGCCTCCCCCACACCTAACCTCCTGCTTACCACGGCAGCCTCTTCAGCCTCTTCACCGCCCGTTTTAGCTGTGGCTTTAGTCTTCCCAGCACGGTGCACGAAGAGCAGAATTACCAGTGTGAGCAGGTTGAACCTACACATTTTAACTCCAGACATGGAAAAGGGCCTGTGCTTCCTGTGAGACCGCCCGGGAGGGGCTCTGAGAACACAGGGCGAGGTTCCAGATGAGGCTGCCCGGCTCTGCTGACCAGTGCGGATGTGAATGTCCCTGTTCCAGGCTGGACCCAGGCCCATGACGCCTGGCCTCGGTAGACGCCGGCAGAGCAGTGAACCGCAAGGTAGAGCACTCTCTCCCCACGCAGGAGACACCGCCCATGTTCTCATGTGTTCTGGAGCTCTCCCTTCATCTTAATCCACACCAAGCCCACATCAGACTGCATTTGTATCTCCAGGAAGTTGAGGCAGGGTGGTGAGCTCAGCAGTGACGGAGGTGAGGGCCCAAACTCACGACAATCCTGCTGCCTCAGCCTCCTGAGTGTGGGGTCCGGGAGTGAGCCACCATGCCTGACTGATGTTAATATTTTTCTCTTAAGTTAATTGTATGCAGTATACACTATTCCTTGGTATATTTAGAGGTTTGTCTCAGGATCCCTGAAGACGTCCAAAGCCACAGATACTCGAGACCTTGTATAAAACGCTGTGATGTTTGCGCATAACTCTCGAACATCCTCCTGAATATATGTATTTACTTGTTTAGTTAGGCTCTACCTATATAGCCCAGTCTGGCCTTAAAATTCTTTTACTCCTCTCTACTCTAAGATTACAGCCGTGTGACACTATGTCTGGCCCTTCTGAATGCTTTCAGTCACCTCTGTGTTGTTCATAAGACCCAGTGGATTGGGAATAATGACAAGAAAAATGTCTGCACATTGCTTTTGTGTTTGAATTTTTCCATTCGTATTGATTAACTTCAGGGGTGTGAAATCTGCAGATATAGAGGACAAATGCAGTGTGTGTGTGTGTGTGTGTGTGTGTGCATATGTGGCACATACAGTAGAAGTACACTATTATACTATCTCTCTATACAAGGCTTTATAAGGTATGAAGACTCTGGGTGCATGCAGTGTCATGTGCACGGGCCTATTGTGCACTTGACCCTGTTTTAAGCTCCTTACATTACATTTTCACCACATCACCACCTACCCCAGGCTGACTGGCACTCACCGTGCAGTAAGTTTGCTGAGGATAACCTTGAACTTCTGATTCTCTGGCCTCCTCCATTTGAGGGCTAGGATTTACAGGCGTGTACCACCATGGCTGGTTTCTGCACGTCGGAGATCAAACCCAGAGCTTTGTGTGTGCTAGGCAAGCACTCCACCAACTGAACTACATCTCCAGTCAGAAGGAGCTGTCTTTTGAAAGACGAGGAAATCGTGATACAGAGAGATGAGATGAAGTTTGAATGCATTAGGAAAATAAAAATCTCTCGCCAGTTCACAAAATGTCCACATGATGGCGCTAGATGGGAACCCTGTAGTCTTGTCTTTTGTGCTTTCTGGGCGCAGCTCTCTGCCTGCCTCTGGGCCCAGCCTGCTGTGCTCTGATTGCTGGGTACCAGCTGCATTGGGGTCCTGGCTTCCCGGGCTGCAGCACCTGTGTGAGCCCCCGTTAGAACCACACTTCCTGCCACTCTTGAGGCTTTCTCCCTCACTTTCTCCCCTCCCTCCCTCCCTCCAGACACCCAAAGCCTTACTGCTTCTCGCTCCCAGGCTGGGCTTCTGCCTCTGTGGCTGCCAGCCTGCTGCTCCAGCCAGGAGGAGCTAGTGGAGCATATGGGCTTCGTGAGTCTTTGGATTTCTGAAGTGATATGAATATTGATTTACTACCTTCTCTATATATTGAAAAATTGTCTTCTAAAAACTTTATGGGTGTGTTTCTATCCACCTCTTCCAACTGCAGAAAGCACTGGAATACAATGGCATTTTTCTGCCCATATTGTTTCATTTCAAAGTGATATTGAATCAGGCCTGAATAAATATTTATGATTTCTCTTGAAAGGTGGCAGACTCATGACATGGTAATTAATTTTACTGTAGGCTGAATTCAAAATGGCTTTGGTAATATACGAGTAGGTATGTAAAATGTTTATAGTGCTTTTGAAAGCAAGCCACGGGCTTTAAACGAATCCTTAGTCAGACAACCGAGGAGGAACAAGATTGCAATTCTAATTTTGCTGATAGAATTTCTGTGGGAAACTAGGATTTTTGAAGATTGATATTCATTGCACAATCTCATACTTCATATATTTTATGTACTGTTAAAGTATTTGGAAACTTTAAATATACTTACTTTTTAAGAAATGCATGCTTCAAGCAATGTTAAAAAAGAAAGGCTAAATTTGGAAGGTTGGTGTTGGTTTAGGGCAGAAGCTAAGAGGGACAGACTATTTTCTAGTTTGCAAAGGGCCCTTATCTAAAGTCTCCAGTTGAGGGGTACGGTTTTCTCCACCCCTACACCTGATTATCATCAGGATCTACACTTTCTGCTTTAAAAACAAATTCAGGGACTGAAGGCACAGCTCAGTTGGAGTCCAACCAGCTCGCTCGCTCGAGGCTGTGAGTTCGGTCCCCAGCACAGCATAAAGCCTAGTGTGGAGGTCCAATCTGTTCTCTCAGAGTTAAGGAGGCTGAGACAGAAGGATCAGAACTTCAAAGTCGTCTTTGATGCCTGGCATTTTTAAGGCCCTTGTCTCAAACAAAGGAAACAAACATGCCCAGCTATACATGGTGGTCCACGCCTGTAGCCCCACTGCTCCGGCAGCTGAGAGAGGGGTGTCTCTAAGAGTTGGAGGCCAGTCTGAGCTACACTATGAGTCCCAGCGCAGCCGGAGCTACTGAGTGAGGCTTTACCTGAGGCAAACAAACTAACTGCTCACCTCTCACCGCTTTGCCCGTGGTGGGTGTGTGTCTCCAGCCTGTCTCCTCTCCGTTCCTGGAACAGTCATTTCCTAAGATCCCTGCTCCCAGTCATGACCTCTTCCTGCCTGGGTCTCTCAGAACATAATCACAGCATCTCCCTCCCCCCCCCCATTGTCTCCGCTGCAATGCCTGCAGCCCACTCCTTCCTGCCACAGGCTCCCTTCTGTCTCAAGCTATCACACACGCTGTTCACTGAGTTCATCTGTTCCTCTCTCGTCACCTGCCATTCTCGATCGTCTCCTCCTTTGTGTGTGGGTCACCTTTGCAACAAAATCCCTACTGACCACTGTTTATACATCTGTGGCCGCCGCCACTGAACCCCCAATCCTGTCTCTTTTCTCTTCTTTCTTTAGCATTTCTATATTCATGCAACACCGTATGTTTTACTTACTATTTTATTTAGAATGTGAACTCCATACGGGAGTTGTACATTTTGTTTACTATATCTTTAGCACTTGTAAAGCAGTGCTAAGCACACCGGAGGCAAAGAAGACATGGCTATGGGATATATAGATGCATGGGTGGTTGGGTGTATATATAGGTGGATATTTCATGTAGGAAACAGATAGCTTCATAAATAAATGGATGGGTAGATGGGTGGGCAGATGGTTATATGCATGTACTTGTGGGTAGAGGGACTGGAAGTGGTTGAAAAAAAAACAAAGAAGGGTCTTCATGGCGGGTGAACGAGAAATGGAGGTCTGAGTGAGAAGCCAAGCCAGTAGTAGAGGGCCCACATGTACTTTTTGTTGCGCGTGGGGGGGGTTGTTTGTTTATTGTTGTTTAAAATTCTACCTATTAATGTATGTATACATGGATGTGAATGTATGCACACATGTATGGAGGCCAAAAGTGGGTGTTGGATGTCTTGGAGTTGGAGTTCTAGGCATTGATGCGTCGCCTGACATGGGTGCTGGGATCTGCCCTCTGGTCCTCTTGGTTGAACAGCAAACACCATTACAGCTGAGCCCCCTCTCCAGCTCTCTGGCTTTGCTTTTTGGAGACAGTTCTCACTCTGTAATGTCAAGCCAGCCCGGGACTCATTGCTTAGTGCATTGCTAGCCTCAAACACTCACAGCTTCCTCGTGTCTCAGTGGCCCAAGTGCTGGGTCACAGGCACGAGCTGTTATTTCTAGCTCTTTTGTTATTGAATGATTTGCAGGTTTTCCAGCTGGAGAGAGTGTTTTGTTTAGTCGGAGACTCCCTCACTGTGCTCCCAGGATGTCTCTCTACTCCCAGATCTGGGGTGCTGATACCTGGTGTCACTCAGGGCTGCTGTGAGGAGCAACCGGGCTGGGGTGTCAGCTCTCTGGGTTTGTGGATGCTGGCTCGATCCTGCATCCTTTCGGGTGGGGGTGGGAGACAGCAGGGAGCAGTGCAAGAACCTAGCAAGGAGAGGAGCTCAGACAGGGGAGGGATGGCGCTCCATGGCTGTCAATCTCCAGGGCTGACACCCTCCTCAGTGCCTCTCAGCTTTGTCTATGCACCAGGTGAATGTGTACAACCACCTCCTTTATGTTTATTTGAACTTGGTTCTTGGTCTGTGGGATCTTAGGTAAGCTGTTTTGTTTTTTGTTTGCTTGTTTTTTGTTTTTGTTTCTTTTGAGACCTCACATTCAAAATTGTCATCTTTTGGGTAAGTTTGAGATGAGACCTGAAAGACGGGCAGGAAACTATGGTTCTAAAGTCAGGGAATGAGGGGAATGCGGCTCAGTAGGCGGAGTGCTGGCCTGCCGCGTGCGAGCTTCTGGGTTCAATCTTCAGCCCCACAGAGAGCAGGTGTCACGTGGCACACACTGGGACTCAGAGGTAGGAAGCTCAGAAATGTAATGTGACCCTTGTTACGCAGTGGTTAAAGCCTTAGATAGACCCCATCTTAAGAACAGTTCCTTAAACTGTAAGGCCAGAAGGGCGCCTGCAAGATAGTTTTGTGTCATGGCCACAAGAACCTGCAGGCATAAGCTCAGGAAGAGGAGATTTATCTTGGCTCCTGTCTCCTGGCTTCGGAAGATGCAGCCCAGGGTGGAGAAGGCTCAGGGGAAGAGCTCACTTCACATCCCGGGGGTCAGGAAGCAAAGCGACGGAGAATGCCAGTGGGCGGCGGTACAGGAGGGCCTGGGGGGCTCTGGGTTGGTTTCACAGAGACAGCCTGTGTAGCGGCTCTGTGAATTTCCAGCACTTGTATGGATGATCCTCAAACGGGGTGGGAGGCATAAAAGAAAGAAGAAGAAAACTGCATCTTGCGCCTTACCTGGGTAGCGTGCACTCTAACTCAAGGACTCCCTGAGTACCATCAGCAGCTGGCCCAATACCTGTGTAGGCTTAATACTGTTTCTCCCGTTAGCTTCTATACTGTAAACTGGGCAAGTCAAAACCATAAATTTATATATGCTTTTTCGGTTTGCCAAGGGACTGTTGTACAAAGTAATAAAATTTCTCACTGAGCAGTTTCATTACTTTATGTAATAATAATATGTATTTATGAGCAATTACCCTCTGCTGGGCACTTTACTTACAGGAGCTCCGTCGAGCCTCACAGGTGATTTTTTATTTATTTATTATTTGCTTCGCAGCATTTATTGAGCACTTACTACTTTCCAGGCAGCATGCAAGAACTTTACTGATCTTGCCTCAAAGAACCCACAGTTTCATGAGGGACCAGACTTTTTCCTCTTACTGCTGGGAATCAAACCTAGGACCTTATTCACGTTCGCTTCTAAGCTTATCTCTGGTTAGAATATGGTAGAAACTGACAAAGACTCTCAGGTTTGAGGAAGAGAAAACCCAGGATTTTTGTCGTTGATTTAAAGTCTCTGCAAGTTCATCCCCGCCCCCACGGCTTTCTTGAAGTGTCCCCTCCCACCTCTGTGCCTCAGTGCACGCCGGACTGGGCCCTAAGAGTTTGTGCGTGTGTCTCCTTTACTTGAGCTAGGGATGTAGCTCAGTTACAGGGCTTGTCCAGCGTGACTGCGGCACACACGGAAGGAGCTCCCCATCATCCTGATCATCCCGCACCCTCGGGAGCAGCAGAGCGCTCGCCCGCCATGCGTGCCTAAGACCTTGGGGCTGCCTGGGGCCAAGCATCAGAGTCTGCCAAGTTTTGCTGACACCATGGTGACGGTTTAGGCTTCTTGTGGGTAGCCTAAGCCATTGAAGAACAGAAAGCCTGCAGATCTGCTGACAGACCCGGGCTCCAAGTGCTCTTGAGTCTATGAGGACAAAGCCTTTTCTGTCCCGGGGTGGGGAGAAGGTGACCCTGGGTGTCAGCTCACACTGCTCTCAAACTAAAAACAAAAGCAAGCTTTACTTCAGGTTAGTACACATGGTGACTCACGCGTGCTTGTTTGGTTCAAATGTCTGTAGACTTG
Organism: Apodemus agrarius; assembly: GCA_964023405.1. NCBI lineage: Eukaryota > Metazoa > Chordata > Mammalia > Rodentia > Muridae > Apodemus > Apodemus agrarius. Next base: position 59,133,915 of record OZ030007.1, on the reverse strand, counting down.
TGTCACATACAGATATTCTGAAGATATCATACACACACACACACACACACACACACACACACACACGAGAGAGAGAGAGAGAGAGAGAGAGAGAGAGAGAGAGAGAGAGAGAGAGAGATGGAGGATGAGGATGGGATATGTCTCCCACAACTCTTCTTACTCCCCTGTGACAGGGTCACTCACTGATCCCAGAGCTAGGCTGTCATCCAGCCTAGCTGTGCCTCCTACAGTTCTGGGGTTATAGGTGTTTGAGTCGCTGTACTTATGGCATAGTTACCTTTCTATTGCTGTGAAGAGACACCATGACCAAAGCCACTCCTAATTGGGGTCTTGCTTACAGTTTCAGAGTGTCAGTTCATGACCATCAGGGCAGGAAGCAGGTAGGAATGGTGCTGGAGCAGTAGCCAAGAGCTTTACATTCTGATCTGTAGGAGGCAGGCAGAGATGGGGAGGGGGTGGGAGACAGACACTGAGACAGAGACTGGGTCTGGTGTGGGCTTTTGAAACTTTAAAGACCACCCCTGGAGACACACCTTCTTCAACAAAGCCACACCTCCTAATCCTTCTCCAACAGTTTCACTAACTGGGGACCAAGCATTTAAACACGTGAGCCTGCGGGCCTCACTCACACATGGGCTCTTATCAGATGGATGAGGGCCTTCAAGCTCAGGTCCTCGTTCTGACACAGCGAGCGCTCTGGCCATCCGCGCTGTCTCCACCTTAGCTTTTGAGACAGGCCTGCTCACAGAACCCACAACTCTCCCTTCCAGTTGTGCTAGCTGATCCGGAAGTCCCCAGGGTCTGTCCGGTCCTTCTCCTCCCCTGGGTTACAGGTGCACACTGCCTGATGCTGCTTTTCCCGGTAGACGCTTGGGAGTCAGAGTGAAGAACTCAAGCTTTCACGGCAAGCGCTTTGTCAGCTGAGCCATTACCAACCCCTGGTTCAGATTTCAATTTAAAAAATTTAAATATGGCTCTGTGGACCAGGCTGGCCTTGAACTCAGAGATCTGTCTGTCTCTGCGCCCCCCCCCCCTGGGATTAATGATGTGAACCACCCCTGCCCAGCTTCTTTGTATATTTATAATCTGATGGTAGACTTTCCCTTCATAGAAGAAATTTTGCTTTCTCTACAAGTAACGGTGTTGCTTGGCAAACCTCAGTCACAAAGTCTAAGAAGCCGTCCCTTTAGAATTGCGACTGCCTCTCCCTTCAGATTCTGGATGCCACTGCCTGGGACATCCCTTCCCTGAGCAGAACTCCTTCCCTGACCTCCGACTGCTGTCTACCTTCGACTTGCTAGGGGCTCCCTTTCTCAAAGGCCAAGCCTCAGTCAGGCTTGGGCTCTTCCTCTCTACTGTCCCAGGCCTCAGGAGACCTTCCTCCTCAGCCCAGTGAGCAGGGACTAGCTGCAGCCTTTGGGCTACATGTGACAATGCTGGCTGTTTTTTGTCGAATTGAAAGAAACCTAGACATATCTGGGAAGAGGAGACCTCAGCTGAGAAAGTGCCTCTGTCAGATTGCTTCTACGTGAGTCTGTGGGACATTTTCTTGACTAATGATTTCATGAGATGTCCCAGATTATTGTAGGTAGTGTAGCTCTGGGCAGCTGGTCCTCAGTGTATGAGAAAGCAGGCTGAGCAAGCCACAGAGAGCAAGCCAGTAAGCAGCACCCCTCCAGAGCCTCTGTTGTGGTTCCTGCCTCTAGATCCCTGCCTTGGGTTCTGGCTCTGGCTTCCCTTCATGCTGGAAACTGTAAGTGGAAATAAACCCTTTTGTCCTCAAGTTGCGTTTGGTCACGGTGTTTGGTCACGGGAACAGAGGTAAAGTTAATACAATAATCTATGCTATACAGTTAGCATGATACAGAGTAAGTCACACGATGCCTCCTCAACTCACGTGAGCTCCTCTTAGTACCGTATGGTTTATTCCGTCCAGTCCCCAGCTGAGCAACTGGAGAGCACTCTCTGATGACAGTAAGATTGAACTTTGACCACACCTATTTAGAGGGATGACATCTGTCCCCCAGAAAATGATAGAATCCCAGACTCCTCCTATTGAGGACCACCTAAATGTGGCTCGCAGAGATGAACTCTGGGAGCAGGTGAACCTGAACACGAGAACTGCTCTGTCACAAATTGCCATGGTCTCAGACAAGTCACTTAGGCCCTGTAGACGTCACTTGAGCAATGGCTACCTACCCAGGGACGCTGAGCTGTGAGGACATGATGTGGGCATGCATCCAGGATAGAATCAGGTGCTTAGAGGATCACAATAGACCGTCCCTCTTCTTTTTGCTTAATAACCGTTAAATAGCCCTTGATAAAAGGGTAAACATTAATTGAACCACTCCTGTGTGCCATGTGCTGGGTAGACACTTTATAATTTCATGTTGTCTCCTGGATATTTTATTATGATGTCAAGTAATTGTGTGTGTGTGTGTGTGTGTGTGTGTGTGTGTGTGTGTGTGTATTGAAACAGGGTCTTATGTAGCCCAGGCTGGCTCAGGATTCAATAGCTTAGGCATTCAACTGCCTACAAACCTGCCTTAGCCTCCTGAGCTCCGGGATGGCTATGTGTCAAGATTCCTAGTTTTCAAAGATATATTAATACTATTTTGAGGAGACAAGAGATTTGAAGTAAGAGAATTTAGACTTTGCTCAGTCAGTATCCTGCCTGCAAAAGTTCAACTTCCCTCCACTCCCCCCAGCCTGAGCTGCCCCTGGCCTCTGGCCTCATACACTCTGTCTCTAAACCACAAGTCCTGGAATTTTCTACCCCGACCCCAAATTCCATCTTAGTCATTAAACCAGGAAGCAGCTGTGTAGTACTGATTCCAAAGCTTAGAGGATGCTGGGTCCCCAGCCCAGGCTTGACGAGGGCGGGGGTGGTAAGCCTTCCTCCCCCAGCCCCAGCCGTGTGTCTCCATGGCTGGCTTGTCTCCACGGCTGCTTCGGGCTTGCTGTTCTCATCCTGATGGAGTGATGTCCTGGTTGATTTGATTCTTTGAGGGCAAGGCCAGGGCACGGGACCTTGCTGTTGGGACCCGAGGCAGCAGTCCTCAGGGTTTCACTGCTGGGAGGTCGCTTGGCTGCCCCAGCAGAAGAGACACATAAACCTACATGCGTGCCGGCTGTCACATTTGACTGCTATCTGAAATCAATACTCCTGCACTGGCTGGGTCAGTTACGGCCAGCTGCAATCTATGTCACCGAGGGGCCCCTGGGAGGGCACAGGGAAGGAGATGGCCTGGGGCTACACAGGACAGACAGGTCATTGCTTACTTGACACTATTGTAGGATAGACTCCCCAGAATATGTTTTTTTCCTTCTGATTTTAAAACAGCGCACGCTGAGTACTATTGTTATTTCAAACGTGGACCAATATGAAAAATTTATAGAAGAAAATGAAAATTCTGCCCTTCGTCCAGAAGCCTGCCTGATGGGGCTCTGTAAACCCTTTCCGGCTTTTGTGTTCATGCGTGTCCTGACCCACATCCACAACTGTTTTGAAAATGGAGCTGTACTTTGTGGCTTTTAAAAAAGTATTTATTTGTTTATTCATTTATTTCTATGAGTGCCCTGTTTGTATGTGTGCCTGCATGACAGAAGAAAGCACCAGGTCCACTATAAATGGTTGTGAGCCACCATGTGGTTGCTGGTAATTGAACTCAGGTCCTTTGGAAGAGCAGTCAGTGGTCTTAACCACTGAGCCATCTCTCCAGCCCCCTGCTTTGTGGTTTTAACTGATCACTTCTAGTGTGCCATAGTTATCTTTTCAAAAGAATAGAGACTGGGAGTTAGGCAAATGGTTCACACCTGCAATCCCAGTGCAGGGTTGAGAGGCAGGGGAGTTCTGGGTTCACAGCCCTCTTGGGCTACCCAGCAAGACTGCAGAAAAACAAAACCAACATATCACACACACACACACACACACACACACACACACACACGAGAAAATGAACACACAAAAGCATATAGATTGGGGCTATTGTTTTTAATGGTTTATGTTATTCCATTGTAGAAATGTCATTAGAGGTGATGTATTGAATAGAGCTATTCTCTTCTTTTAGCTAGTTTCCAGTTCTTCATCACAACAAACAAAGTTGTCACAAACAACTGGCACAGTTTTGCTGATTTGCCTGTGGCCATTAATACTGACTTTAAAATTCACCAATAATCAGGAACTTCATAAGTGTTGATATACCCACTTTGTAAATTATGTTTAAAACATCACCCATCCACCCACCCATCCACTCACCCATCCATCTATCCATCCACCCACCCATCCACCCACCCATCATCTATCTATCCACCCACCCATCCATCCATCTATCCATCCACCCATCCACCCATCCACCCATCTATCCATCCACCCATCCACCCATCCATCCACCCATCCACCCACCCATCCACCCATCCACCCATCCATCCACCCATCCACCCACCCATCCACCCATCCACCCATCCATCTATCTATCCATCCATCCATCCACCCATCCACCCACCCATCCACTCATCCATCCACCCATCCACCCATCCATCCATCCACCCATCCATCTATCCATCCATCCACCCACCCATCATCTATCCATCCACCCATCCATCCACCTATCCATCCACCCATCCACCCATCCATCTATCCATCCACCCATCCACCCATCCATCCATCCATCCACCCACCCATCCACCCATCCACCCATCCACCCATCCATCCACCCATCCACCCACCCATCCAGCCATCCACCCATCCATCTATCCATCCATCCATCCACCCATCCAGCCATCCACCCATCCATCTATCCATCCATCCATCCACCCATCCACCCACCCATCATCTATCTATCCACCCACCCATCCATCCATCTATCCATCCACCCATCCACCCATCCATCCACCCATCCACCCACCCATCCAGCCATCTACCCATCCATCTATCCACCCATCCATCCACCCATCCACCCATCCATCTATCCATCCATCCATCCACCCATCCACCCATCCACCCATCCATCTATCCATCCATCCATCCACCCATCTATCCATCCATCCTGGGTGACTATGATGCTGCCTATCCAAGCCTATATCCTATGATGAACAAAACAGTCAAATGCTCAGACCTTGGAATGCTCTCTTGTCGAGGGGAAAGAAAGATGATCAAATAATGACAGTATATAAGAAAGTAGCAAGTGTTTAAGAAGAGGGAAAGGCAAGGAAGGAGGGTCTCAGAACAGAATCTCATGATGTAGTTTAGGTTGGCGCTGGGATTACAGGTGTATGCCACCATGTTTACCTTGGGAACAGGAGTCTCTCTGGTAGTCACTCGATACTCATGATGTTTGCTGGCATCACCATGTTGTTCAGCTGACACTACCAAACATCTATTGACTTCTATGCTGTGCTGTGAACTGTACTGGCCCTTGGAGAGGGAGCATGTGGCTTGCTTGAATGGGTGTGAGCTGTGCACTGATAAGCACACACGTGTTCATTGTCTTGCTTGTGACTTGCCCATTTCATGCACACATAATGTTTCTGTAACTGGATTACAAAGTCCCAGAGGACAGACTGCATACCGTTTTACTTCTGTGTGTTTGTCTGAGCTTAAGGGTTTTGGGCGAGCTCTCATCTGGTGAAATAGATAGGATGCGGGTGGTTTTGAGAGGTGGCAAACAGGTTCGGACAAGACGAGAAAGGTGCAGGGTGAGTTCTGTTGAAGCTCTGGTTAGGAATAAAAGCATTGATGGACAGTCGTGGTTAAAGAAAGCTACTGGTTGGAGAATGGTGTCTTTGAAAAGCTAGCTTGTGTCACACGTCACAGCTGCACGGATGGAGTGGTGGAGTAAGGGGTAAGCCACCACACAAGCCCGAGTCACACTTGCTCTCCCGTGAGAATACAGACTGAGTGAAGAGGCTTGCCGAGCTGTCCTCTGGCTCTCTGTGGCTCTGTCAAGCAGTCCCCAGGTCCCAACACTTACCAAACTCTGCCCACAGGGGGCACTCTAGCCCTCACTTGAGCCTCAGGCCTTTGAGAACTCTCCACTCTTGCATAATGAGTTAGTTTTGAGATCTCCATCTTCCTGAAGGTCAAATGCACTTCATCTGCTGTTTAAAAAAAAAAAAAAAAAAAAAAATCCTTGTTATACAAATGCAAGCAGCTCTAAAAGTAAGAAGCCGAGAGAGGCATAAACAGGTCTTAGAGTCTTGTGGTTGAAACCTGTGTTGACAACACTGGTTTGGGCCTTGAATGGTTTACACACTATTCTCAACACTCAAAACAATAGGGGTACAATCGTTCCCAGTGGGCGGATAGGGGTTCTGAGGCTGGCAGAGGTTAAATCACTCGCCTCAAATATTGTCTTGTCAGGAGTCAGGGCACGGTTGATTAACACAGGGCCTTGTGTACTGCTCTGTAGCGGCTTTACCTATTATCATCGTCGTCATCGTCGTCATCATTATCATTGTTGTCATTGTCATTGTCTAATCATGTTATAGCCAGAGATGAAATAACCCTTGCATAAGTGTGTGTGTGTGTGTGTGTGTGTGTGTGTGTGTGTGTGTTTAAAACCGATTTTTGAAGAGTTGGTAGGTTGGGGACACAGCTCAGCAAAAGAGTACCCATCTGGGATATGAGTTTCTGAGTTTAGACCTCAGTGCTAAAAAGTCCAGATAGTGGATTTTTTTTATTCTTGATTTAATTTTGGCAGATTTTTTTTTCAAGAAATTGGTCTATTTCGTGTAGGTTAACATACTTATGGGCATACAACTCATAGTGTTTGGGGATTCTTTCAAAAAGTTAATATTATTTTGGGGGCAGTCTCTAACGTAGCCCTCCACTCCCACTAACCATGCAGTTCAGGGTTCCTCACTTTGGGCAGTCTCGGGGGTCTGGACACCTCAGCTGCGATGGTTGCCCTCACCTTGGGAAAGCCATCTTACTGTGCATTGCATCCGTCTTTGGAGTTTTGTCCAGCTGTCTTTCTGTTATGGATTTACTGGCTGAGTGTGTACAATAGCTGTAGGTGGGTATGCTCGGCCGTGTGGGCACGTCTTCCCATTTTGAGACAGGGTCTAGCACTGAACCTTGAGCTTGCTGTGTTTTGCTAGATTGTCCGGCGCCCCACTTGTCTCTGCTCCCCAGTGCTAGGTTCAGGTGTGGGGTGTCACCACACCCAGCTTTTCCCTGGACGCCGGGAACCAAGTCTGTCTTGTTCAGCAGATGCTTTACCCACCGTGCTCTCTCTCTATTTTCACACGATCAAGTTTCAATTTAATCTTACCATGGTCTGTGAGCACACTCTCTACCCTTAGATTTGCTGAGTCATGTGTCAGTATTATGTGGATATGTACGTTACGCGTGTTAAGCTATGCTCATGGTGGGGGCCGGTTTCAGCAAGCATTGCAGAGGAGTGTGAGGAGCTCGTGGATCTGCTCTAACTGGATACAGAAACCGAGAGCTGCCCGGGCACACTGGCCAACACAGTGTCAGTGAGCTCAGCCGCGCCCTTTCTCACTGTCTGCCTTGCTTGATCTGCTCATTTCTGAACAGAAGATGTGGAAATCTACTCATCCAGCTGGGTGCATCTAGCTCTTCTCGCAGCCTACTAGGTTTTGCCTCATGTTATTTCACCCTCACGTCGGGCACATTTGCATTAAATCCTGTCTAACATTATCATTTCTTACGAAACATATACTTCTTTATCCATAAATTATCTTTTTGTTGTTATTTATTTGCAGTGTTGGCATTGATCTAGGGCTTGTACTGCTGGGCAAACATTCACATCAGTAGCTATATCTTTAGCCTTTATTGTTTCCAGACAAGGTCTTGCTATGAATCTGAGACTGGTCTTAAACTCTGGATTCTCTCCTACACCCGCTTGCTGAGTTTTGGGATTACAGGTAATGGGCCCACCTTGTGAGGCTTTCTCTGGTACTTGTATCATTGTGCACATACGTAAGTATATGTACAGGTATATGTATGTGTATATGTCTATTCATTCAATATACATTGCTTATGTATATTGAATGAATATTGAAATCACAGCAATGAAATGCAATGCTGCTATTAATATTTTGAACAAACTTCAATTTTAAGACAATTCAGAACAATGACTTTGCTTTGTGTCTATTTATCTCATCCTCAATCCACACATAGATCTGAGTTTCTTCTCTTCTTTTTTCTTCTCTCTGAAGAACTCTTAGCATGTTTAGTGCAGGGCAGATCTAACAACACATTCTCCATGTCTCTGTTTGCCTGAGAAATGATTTCTTGTTCCTTTTCTAAGGAGAATTAGGTTTCACAGGGTAGAGAGCAGTAGATTGGTGGTGTCTGTCTTTTCTCAATGCATTAAGCTCATCATCATGTCGTCTTTTGTTTATAGAGTTTCTGGAGACTTGGATGTCTCCTAGCTTTGATCCTGAGTGCATGCCATTTCCCCCTCTCCTTTCAACATTTCCCTCTCCATCTTTGATTCTCTGTTTGGAAGTGGTAAGCCTGAGCATAGTGTTTGCTTGCTTACTTCTTGCTTTTGCGTTTCTCCTGCCTGATGTTTTCTGGGTTTCCCAGAGCTGGAGTTTGCTTTCTGACAATGACTTGGGGGCAGTCTGAGCCACTCTCCTTCAGACATTTCACCTCCTCTTTCTGTCCTTGGCTTTCTGGTCTTCCCATCATGCAGATGTCCTTCCCTCTCTGGTCACCTTGTTCTTTGTACTCTTATGTTTCAGTTTGGATTCTGCTGAGATTCAGGCTTGAAGACACTTTTCTTCACCGTGTCCACTGAAGGTCTGACCATCAAGGGCATCCTGCACTTCCTCTCCAGGGTTGTCGGTCTCTGGCTTCTCACTCTGGCTGTCTATCTTATCCTTTACACTAGAGCCTTGGAATCTTAGTCATAGCCATTTAATGATCCCTGTCTGATGACTCCAAAACCCCTGTCATGTCTGGTATTGAGGCTTACTGGCTCTCTTCAAACTATGTTCTTTTAAAAACATCTTTGAGACATGGTCTTGTATAGCCTAGGCTGGCCTCAAAATCACAATGTTTGGGTTTTATTGCTCTGAAGAGACACCATGACTAAGACAGCTCTTATTATTTTATTTTAGGATTTATTTATTTATTTATTTTATATGTGTGAGTACACGGTTGCTGTCTTCAGACACACCAGAAGAGGTTATCTGATCCCATTACAGATGGTTGTGAGCCACCATGTAGTTGCTGGGAATTGAACTCAGGACCTCTGGAAGAGCAGTCAGTGCTCTTAACCACTGAGCCATCTCTCCAGCCCAAGGCAACTCTTATTAAAGAAAACATTTAATTGGGGCTGGCTTACAGTTTCAGACATATAAAAAGACCACTGAACCTCCCAACAGGCCTCCCCGTGTTCCCACCGCCGCTTCTGCAGCAGCAAGGGATGTGTGAACTGCTAAGGAATGTTTGTGCAGGAACGCTCTATTCACTGTTGAAACTTTCCCCACAGGATGCAAAGGTCAGATTAGAGCAGCAGTGGCCGAGGTTAACGTGGTATCTTGTGCACTTTCTCTGAGATTCAAACAAAGGCCTGCTCACCCCAAGGAGAGCACCAAGAATAGACCAAAGTGTGATTCCATCAAAGCCCGACTTGGCTAACCACTAAGCTTACTGGGTTCACGTACAGAACACAGTTGGTGGGGGGTTACATGGGTGACCCTCTGATAGACACACCATGGAACGTCTTACTCAACATAGATTTTCACTTTCCACAGATGAATGGATTTCTCCCTCCAGTTAACTTTCTGAAGTCTATACTCTTTACACCTCCTGAGACCAGGAAACTACACGAAGCCTGGGCAGACTTATATACCACTTGGAAGCAGGTGAAGGAAGGCGTGGGTGGAAACTCATGTGAAAATCTGGTGTCCTTCCAGGAGAGGATGCCCACAGGATCCATCTCGAGAGTTTCTTGACAGTAGTTACAGCTGCTCTCAACAGGGCAATGGCCGTTATGGTTGGAGGACACATTCTGAAGACAAAATTAGTGACTCAGTTTAGCAAAGTATCTAACTATGAGCCTAAGCAGGGGACAAAAGCTCTAAAGGTTTTAGTAAAAATGTTATTTTGGGGGCTGAGAGATGGATAAGTGTGCTCTGTAAGAACCAACTCATGCAGCTGCCTCTGACTCCATACACAGACATGAGCTGACACACACACATACAAACACATATATCACACACACGCCATACTCACAACACAAACACACACATCACATACACACACAAATACAGATCACATACATACACAAACACATACACAACACACACACATACACATACATGCATGCACACAGCACACACACACACACACACACACACACACACACCACAATAAATAAATAAATGTAAAATATTAAAAAGAAGAAAAATTATCCTCTCTGATATACAAATCTATGTAGTGTTCCCTGGGGGAAGACTGCGGCATATGGAAGCCCATTCCATATTTTCTGTCTCTATCATTCTTTCTATCATCAAATGGTTCTTCCTTCTTTCTTTTCACTTCTCTAATCTATATGTTCATTTGCTTGTGCATGTTTGCTCATGTATGGAGTGCACATGCATGTGTTGAGATACATACATATGTGTGTACATGTACAGCCGGGGGTTGACATTAGACATCTTCCTTGGTCGCTCCCCATCTTTTCCAGTGAGGCAGGAACTCCAGTTGAACCCAGACTCACTGATCCTGACAGTCTGAGCAGCCATTTTGCTGCTCTGGGGAGTCTGGCGGCTGCCATGCCTGACTTTCATATGACTTCTGTGGACCTGAGCTCTGTTCTCGGTGCTTACACTGCAGGTACGTTAGCAAACGAGCCATCTTCCCAGCTACTAAGTATTATTATTTTCTTAACAGAGGGTTTATGCAGTCCAGACAGGGTTTGAAGCTGTGATTCTCCTTTCTCAGATGTGCCACCATGTCTGACTTAAGAGATTGTTGACATTATGTAAACAATACATAAGTATTGTAAAAATAATGAAATAATGGAAAACTCCGACAAGAGCGAAGGAGTAGGCATTGCTAATAGTTCCTCCATCCAGAATAACCGTGACTAACAGCACTGCCTCATGCGCGTGTGACGTGCGTGAATTCCCACAGCGGGAGGGAATACACACTCAGCTTTGAGTCACGCACTAAAAATACACAGCTCCACAGTGCTTGCTCTGTTCTAGCACTCCCCAAGGCCCTTAGTGGTATTGGTAGTTAGTGTCTATGACATTTGCCTGGATGTGGCCCCAACACCCAGGAACTTCAAGAGAGGGATGAGGTGTTTTGTGTCCTGGCTTCAGGGGTGCTAGTCCGTCATGGCAGAACAGAGTGGCTTACATCATGGTGGCCAGGAAGAAGAGCCAGGGGACACAGGGACACAGAAAAGATACAGCTCTAAGGACACACTGGTCAATCTGCTTCTACTCATTAGGCCTCACCTTCTACGTCACTTCCTCCAAGGATGTCCTCATACTGTGAGTCCATAAAAAGGATTATTTCATCCCTGATGTTAGAGCACTGATTGCATCCCAAACCCCCTCACAGAAAGACACAAGAGTGTGCTCTACCATGAGTCCCTCTCAATCCAGTCCAGCTGCTCATGAAGACTGGCTATCGTGGATGCTCATTGTAGAATATTCTGTTCTTGGCATCTCAGCATATGTTGTAGGCATATCTCACCATTGCACTTGCTATATGGATAGATATACATGGTGATATCTCTGAGTAGAGATCCCGTATGAATATGTGGTTATTTCCACATAATCTTCCACTTAGCCTTGGCCACTTCCAATGCAATTATTTTCAAGCAGAGGTAAATGGCCCTTAGAAGGTGTGTCAAAGAGTGAAAAATATGTAACTTGAAAACATTATTCAAAATTAATACTTTAAAAAATTTAGCAGCTGGGCGATGGTGGCGCATGCCTTTAATCCCAGCACTTGGGAGGCAGAGGCAGGTAGATTTCTGAGTTCAAGGCCAGCCTTGTCTACAGAGTGAGTTCCAGGACAGCCAGGGCTACACAGAGAAACCCTGTCTCGCAAAACAACAACAAATTTACCTTTCATTAGGATGTTTAATGGTTATGGAATTATGCAATGAAATGTAGAGTTTTGTTGTTCTGATGGGAGAGTGAGTTAGAAACTCACATTAATTTGAAAAATATTTGAGTACTTACTGTATGTGAGGCTGTGTGTCAAGCCCTGGGGACCCAGCTATGAACAAGACGGATGGAAGACACATTAACTCAGTTTACATATGACATTTTAGAATCCTCAGATGGTGTCTCAGTGAGGGTTTCCATTGCTGAGAAGAGACACCATGAACAAGGCAACTCTTATAAAGGAAAGCATTTAATTGGGGCTGGCTTACAGGTTCAGAGGTTCTGTCCATTATCTTCATGGCAGGAAGCATGGCGGCATGTAAGCAGACATGATGCTGGAGGAGCTGAGAGTTCTACACCTTGATCTGAAGGCAGCCAGGAGGAGACTCTCTTCCACAGGCAGCTAGGAAGGAAGAGGCTCTCTTTTCTACCCTGGGTGGAATTTGAACACAGGACCTCAAAGCCCACCCCTATAGTGGCATACTTCCTCCAACATGGCCACACCTATTTTAACAAGGTCATACCTCCATGGGCCAAGCATCTTCAAACCACTGCAGATGAGCTGTAAAGATCTTTCCTTTTTTTGTTTTTTTTTTGTTTGTTTTTTTGTTTTTTGTTTTTGTTTGTTTTTTGTTTTGTTTTTTTGAGACAGGGTTTTTCTGTATAGCTCTGGCTGTCCTGGAACTCACTCTGTAGACCAGGCTGGCCTCAAACTCAGAAATCCACCTGCCTCTGCCTCCTAAGTGCTGGGATTACAGGCGTGCGCCACCACGCCCGGCTCCGATCTTTCCTTTTTTTGATAATTTTTTTTTTTTTTTGTGGGGAGCACAGCCCACACATGCTTGGAGTATGAGTGACATAAGCACACATACCACACCTAGCATGGTAGGTCTTGGAACATGAGTGACATAAGCACGTATACCACACCTGACATGGTAGGTCTTGGGTAACAGTAACTGCCCTCTGCCTTCCGATGCCCTCCAAACCTTGCTTTCATTCACCTGCTGGCTGTGCTGGACCACACGCCTCCTCCAGAGACGCTGCAGGCATTCTGCAGCTGTTGGCCAAACTTCTCTGTGACTAGTATCTTGGCATCGTTTACCACCAGACTCTCTTAAACTAAAACCAATATGGCTTGACCAGAAGGTCAACAATTTTATAGACTGAAGGTTTGGTGTGCCTCTGTGAACTGGGTGGTAGGCATTCTCTTTGAAACCATAATGGGAATGTGGGGGCAATTAATGACATTTAACATCACTGTTCGTTCTTTATCCCAGTCTCAGAGACGCTGCTGTCCACACTGAAGAGCCATTCTTGTGCTGTGAACAATTTCTCCTGACCTTGAAAAAGGCCGGTCCATTTGCTAGAGGGCAAAAGATTGCTCATGGGGTGGGAGCGTGGGAAGGAGGAGGAGCCCTGTCTGCATTCACTAGACCAACTCTTCCTCCTCCTCACAGAACAAACTGAAGATTATTTGAGGATGTAAAGTTATTCCTGTGAATCTTTTCTTTCTATAAACACTAAAGCCGTCCATTTTCTCAGAAGGGAGCCTGGCTCTCTTGCACGCCGTCTCTCAGCGTGTCAGCTGCTAATCCTGTTCAAGGCCGGGTGGCTCTGCAGAGGTCCCCATGGCAAGCTGGGACTTATTTTGTAGAAGTTCTAGGTGGTACTGACGTCCTATAGCGTTTATAAGGCAATGTTCCTGAAAACCAAAACTTAAAAAAAAAATCTCCTTCTGACCTTAAGGAGGTTAAAAAGGTTGAATGGAGACATGTTTGGAGACCCTTCTAGAACTCTGAACTGAGAGATTGGTATGGAATACTACCAGGCCACTGAGTCTTCCCTCCTAAAGCATCCCAGATCCTTTCTCAACATAGTTCCTCTCTCTGGAGTGAGCCACAAATTTTAAATTCTTTTTGGCAACCTATTATAATACTGTGTTTCCTAAAGTAAATCTAACCAAACAAAAAGGAGAAAATTCTTAGCTAAGTTTCTTTTAACTACTTAAGAGAGTATTTGAAACATTGATCTCTGACTATTTTTGACAGACCACAGCCACCTGATAATTCTCCAAGGACAGATTTACTGTTAGTCAGACTTTTTTTTTTTTTTTTTTTCAATTCAAGAAAGCAAGGTTGTGCCCATACATAACCGTAATGGAAGACAAGGCAGGGGGATTTATAAACCTAATTAAAAGGGGCAAATTCTCAAATCCAGACCCATAAACTGGCTTTTAGAGCTTCGGTTGCCAGAGGAGCTGTAAATCAGAGCTGTTTCAGGTGGGAGTTCACTTTCCATCCCCAAAGCAGGTCAGTCCAGCCAGCACTTCAAAAATGGAAAGCCTTCACTTACAGTAAGAAATACAAGTGTAATCGGAATTATATGACTACATATAAGTCAAGATTTATGAAAATCGGTCCAAGAAACTATAGACTTTAAGACCCAGGAGCAGAAATAGAGAGAGAATAACCATGGAATTGTTTCGCTAATAAATCACAAAGTACTCAAGACAGTCTCTGTAATTTAAAATGTGTTGGGTTTTGGAATTATCAGAAAGGAAACTGGGGGAAAATGGAACATAAGTGTAGTCTGCCAAGACTAGGCGCAATCTACATGAGGCTACAATAAAGTTGCTTCCCTATGATTTTACTGAAATACTCTTTTTAATTGAGAGCCAGGTAGTATGCCCTGGTATTGGTCCATTTTTTTTCTCATCCTGGGCTTTTCAGAGGACCTAACATGGATGTTTAATCACATTAGCAACATAAACCATAATGACGCCCCCCCCCCCACCAAGTGCCACAGGTGTGAGCCGCTGCGTGTCCTGCAAGCCCTGTGAGGACAAGGGAGATACTCTTCAGCCTGGGGCACGTGGCTCTTGGCTTGTAGTACAGGGCATAGATCAGGGCTCCAGGGTCCCATGGCCAACTGAACTATACGACCAAGCACGCTAAACCCTGGGCATCCCCGCCGGCGGTTAGATTACCCTGCTGTGTGGTAACCTCACATACAAGGCTGTGGAGATTTGTGGAATTTTCATGTTTTGGGCCTTCAAACCACAAGGCCTTGCTTTTGGTGCATGTGTGAGACTTGAAGAGGTGCAGGGGTTCAGAAGTAGGAAATCTAAGTAGGCAGAAGAAGACAGGAAAACTTTCCAGGGAGCCCTGGATGGCTGGGGCAGGGAGGCAATGGGACCCCCAGCACACAGCCACTGTCTTCCGCTGGTCTCCTTCAGGGTTGAGTGGCTCTGCTGGAGGGAGAAAGGACGGCCGAGGGGAGCTCATGGTCTCCTGTTACCAGCTGTAAACGTAATGCTGGGTGGTTTCTCTAAATATTTGACATGTGCGTAGTGTGCAGGGAATAATGATCAGGTCAGAATTACTCATTTGTTACTGTGTAAGTGGAAAATTTAGTGTCCCCTGAGGCTGAGAGCGTGAACCAGTCTGTGATGCAATCTGACTGATGGCAGAGAGACCATCGGTTGACACAGGAGGCTCGAGGCAGCCTGTGTGTGGCTTAGTCAAGAAGAGGCTCTGCTTTGCCTCTTTGAGCGACTCCTCAAACCAGCTCACCTCTGCTACCTACAGCTATATATATATATTTTAATATTTTAATTTAATATTTTATTTTATGAGTATAAATATCTTGCCTGTATGTATGTATGTATGTATGTATGTATGTATGTATGCATGCATACTCCGTGCATGCCTGGTGCCCTTGGAGGTCAGGACTGGGGCATTGGAGTTACAGATGGTTGTGAACCACCATATGGTTCACCATATGGGTGCTAGGAACTGAACCCGGGTCCTCTACAAGAGCAGGCAGTTCTCTAAAGAGCAGAGCCATCTCTCCAGCCCCTTCCTGCAGCTCCTTAAAGCCCCACGCCCTCATACATAGCCTTTCCGAGGACTTGCCATCTGCACTGTGGCTTGCTGAGGAGTTCCAGGGCCTTTCATTGGGACAACGTCATCAGTTAAGCAGATGTTCGTGGAACACCTCTAAGTACCCCCTTAAGTGTCGAGGGCTGTAAGAAGGTGAAGGCTAAGGTCGTGCAGCCGTCTTCAGAGTGCTTGGGACCCAGCTGGGGATGCGGCAGCTATTGTCATTGGTGCTTCGTTCCCTTCCCAGAGGGGACGGAGGAGGCTCAGAATAAATGATAATGACACATGGAACCGAAGAGCTGAAAGACAACAGCCATGTAATTAAGGGGGACAGTGGTGGAATAATTACACATAGAAACCCGAGGCCAAGGCGGGCCACGCCCATCGAACAGGAACAGCCAGGGAACAGAACGAGAATAACCTGGGGCAGACGAAAATTCAACATTAAATTACACAGTGTCAGCCCCACAAGTTCAAGGTAGAGGTTCAAGGTGGAGTTTGACGCTGACTTTCCTCACAGGCGGTGCGAGGCTGCGCTCAGGCTCCTCCCCACCATCCCCAGCCTTGGGGTTTAGTCTAGAAAACAGAGAACGCAACACATCTTGTGAAGTCATCCATTATTGCGTGCATGCGTGCGTGCATGTGTGCGTGTTTCCAAACTCCCAAGATGCCCTGCTCAGTGGGAGGCCTCATGGTCCTAGTTTCTCCCAGGCTATAGAAGACCTGACCTAGTGGGGGATCTCAAGGGAAAAGGTTTCTTCAAAGCTGGAAGGAGAGGACGAGATAGAGAGGCTGTGGCGGGCAGGGGAAATGGCTGAGAAAGGAAAGGCTGTGGGGAATTGCTGTCTGAAGCACCTGTTTGCCTTCTGCACTCAAATGCAAGTCACACTAGCAACCCCAGTCCTCAGGAGGCAGAGGCAGGAGAATTGCCTTGAGTTTGAGAGCAGTCTGTTCTATCTATCGAGTTCCAGGCCAGCCAAGACTAGGTACATAGTGAAATCCTCCCTCAGGCAGACAGATGAAAGGAAAAAGGAATACAAACCACGACTTGAGGACTTCTGAAAGTTACCCATTAGCCTTGAGAGCCAGGGAACATGGAATACCCCGTGGAGGCCTCGCTTGGTAAGCAGCTGATGCCTCTGCGCTCCTTTGATCCTGACTCTGAGAGCCAAGGGTTGAGCACCGGCGGAAGCACCCGTGCAGACGCCGCGTTTGCATGACTGACTGAACCCTTCTCAGCATCTTCAATCTCTGCAGGCAAGCAGAAAGATGCAAAAGCCTTGGACGTTTGGGATTCTGGCTCATTGCTTTCATAACTGCCCTTGGGCAACCTGCTCGTTTTCTTGAATCTCAAGTTTATCATCCATAAAGTGGATTGTTTGAAGAGATATGAGCTAATGATTTCACACAAAGCCCTTGGCACACAGCAAGCCCAAAGCAGGCCTGCAGGAAATGCGGGCCCCCTCCCCTCTCCCTACTTTCTCAGGACTAATGAGCATAGCAGACAAGTCCCTCCTTTGGCCCGGCCCTCTGCCAAGGCAAAGGCCCCCCCAACTCCCCCCCACACTTCCTCCGTTCAGTTCCTCTCCAGCTCCTCCAACAAGCTGTGTTTTTGGCCAGAAACCTGCCTTTCCTTAGGTCTTTGTTTGGTTTTCTTTCTTGCTCCTTCAGAAACAACCAACCACAGCTTTTTTGTTTCTGTTTTTATTTATTTACTTTTAAAGATTTATTAATTACTTGAGAATGTATACAGTGTATTTTGATAACAGTCACCCTCAGGCCCTACCCTTTAACTCCTCCCAGATCCCCCATCTCCCTAACCTGTATGCTTTTAGGTGTGGAGTCATTCACTAGTGAATAGTTGACCTATCAGGAGAAAACTGACTCTCCCTCTTCCAGAAGCCGTTGGGTGTCCATAGCTTCTCACTTAGGGGTGGGGTCCATGAACCCCCTCCCAGTCCAAACTAGAATCCTGACCAGCTTGGTCCTGTGCAGGCAACCACAGACTGCTGTGGGTTCCTGAGCAATAGTCCTGTTGTGTCTGGAGGAATTGTTTTGCTCTGGTCCATCCTGACCTTTGGCTCTCTTAGTCTTTCTACCTCTTCTTCTGTGGTGGTCCCTGATGCACAGGTTCTTATGTACCTCATGTATAGTCTATGGCACAAAATTCAGCAGATGCCACAACAGAGCACATCCTTGTCTTCTCTGTCCTCCCGCCCCTCCACTACCCCAGTTATGACTCATTTTGCTCTGCTTCTCTCGGATCTCATGGCTAGATGTGCGTCAGTCCTGAAGCTCGCCAACCCCCTCTCTTTCTGGTCACAACATCCTACTCTTACAGCTCCTCTGTTACCCTCGTACGCAATTTCAATCCCAGTGCAAAGCCTGGCCCCAACCCTTTCTTCCCATGGTCCTTTACAGTAGGCTTTCTCAGTGTTCTCTTTGCCTCTTTCCCTGTTAGCTTGCATCCATCCACCTAGCACTCTGGCCCTGGGTAAAGTCATCCATTTGACTTCTGTGCCACAGGTTAATGGTCGTTGCTAAGGAAAATAGCATCTTCAGCTGGGAGTGGTGGCTTGTGCCTGAGACCCCAGTGCTTGGGAAGGTGGGAGGAAGGTCTGGCACACGTGTGAGGGAAGCCTGGGCCACATAGTAAGACCCTGGGATAGTCAGGGCTCTCTGGAGGAGCAGGACTTATAGAATGGACATTTGTATGTAATATATTCATGTGTAATGAAAATATGTATGTAATTTATTAGACCGGCTTATAGGCTGTGATCCAGCTAGTCCAACAATGTCAACCAACAGGAAGTCTGAATCCAGTGTTTGTTCAGCTGGTTTTCAGTATGCACCAGAATCCCAAAGAAGTAGCTTCTGTGCCCGTGAAGGAATGAGCTTGCCAACAAGACAAAGAGCAAACCTTCCTTCTTCCATGTTCTTTATATAGTGGCCCAAATTAAAGATGGCTCTTCCCACCTCAAACGATCTGGATTAAAGGTGGGTCTTCCCACTTCAAATGATTTAGAAAAATCATCTCAGAGGTGTACCCAGACATTTTGATTTTAGTTAAGTCCAGTTGTAGTCAAGGTGACTATCAAGAATACTGATCACAGACTCTATGAAGAAGCCAACCAACCAGCAAGCCACAAACCAAACCAAACCCACTTAAAAAAAGAAGAAAATCCCATCATTATACAAACAGTGCGTCCCAACGTCCCAAGGTGCTCATCAGATGCCTTCCCTGGGCTCAGGATTTCTCCCCGTCCATATTTCCACCTTTAAACCCCTTTTCCATATCTGTAGCCTTGCCCTCCAGCTCAGTGTTGGGTCTCCTTCAGTATCTTCCGTGGCTCTTTCTCTGCTCAGAAATGTCAGCACCACTCCCTTTTTCTTCCTAACTCTACAGTAGAAGATGCTTTTGTTCCTTCCAAAATTTTCCTTGAGTCACATGAAGAACACACCCTACCTCTCCAGCTCTGCAACATGGTGGGTGCTTCACCCCATCCATCAATCTTACTTTATGCCGATGGTAAAGCTATCCCACCTCCAGAGTGTAATAGACTCAAAATTTTTTCCTCAAAAAAAATTCTGTCACCATATTGTTACCCTTGCTCCCAGTTATATACTGTAGGACGAGAACATGGTCTTGGTACATAGCCTAGGCTGGCCTTGAATTTAAAATCCTCCCGCCTTAGCCTCCCAAGTACTGGGACTATGGATGTTTACTCTACAAAGGACAAAGATGAATATCTAATTCCAACTTTTAAACAACATTCTATTCTAGAACTACCATATGACCCAACTATATCACTAGTAACTGGGCTTATACCTAAAGGATTCTATTTATTACAACAGAGACACATGCTCGTTGGCAATAGCTAGGGCATGAAAACAGCTTACATGGCCGCCACCTGATGTATGGAAAATGAAACTGGTACCTATACACATAGACTTATACTCAAGTATAAAAGAAAAGAAAACAAAATTTGTAGGTAAATGGATGGCACTAGAAAACCTTACTCTGAGTGAGGTCACCTGGACTCAGAGAGGTATGCTGCATGCTCTCCCTCATATTAGATCCTAACATTGGCTCTTTAGAATTGTGCATTTAACTCGGAATACCCATAGAAGCCAGGAAACTAGACAGGGACCCTCGGTTAGGAGGAATGAGAACGCTCTAAGTGCGTGCGTGTGTGTGTGTGTGTGTGTGTGTGTGTGTGTGTGTGTGTGTGTTGCAGTAGAGCACAGATAATATGAAAGGAAACAGGAATAATGGGGAGAGGTTTAAGCCGGGGAGGGATGACAGGCACAGGATAAGGAGGAGTGGGGGAGGGGAACTGACTAAAGATGTTTGAAGAAGCTGTATGGAAACGTGTGTGTGTGTGTGTGTGTGTGTGTGTGTGTGTGTGTAAATAATTTCTTATAAAGAAGAATTTAGTAGTGGGGCAGTGGTGGAGCACTCCTTTAATCTCAGCACTGAGGAGGCAGAGGCAGGTGGATCCCTGTGTGTTTGAGGCTAGCCTGGTCTACGGAGTAAGTTCTAGGTCAGCCAGAGCTAAACAGAGAAACCATATCTTAGAAAAAAGAGTTCAGCTGGAGATACCGTACCCAGGAGATAATGCTTATTAGAAACCTTAGACTTCGAAGTAAAAGCCCAGTGCCAGGCATGGAGTACCTTTACTTGAACTGTCAGGGTGCCCCAGAGAGCCCCCAAACACTAGAAGCTATCACCCTTGCTTTTGGTTTCCCACCAGCACCTGCTGGTAAGACTCCATTGCTAAAGATACTGTATACTTTGTTCACAAGACATTGGAGAAATAACTCTGGTTTAGACCCTGGAAGTTTCTTCCCTTCTGGTCAGATTTCATAGCATTGGAAGGCACTATGCAGGCTTCTGGGTATGGAAGGGAGGGGTGGAGCCATTCACAGTCTTACCCAGAGGTTAATCTTGTGAGCTACAGTAACTCTGGCATGGCAAATATACCTCTGGGCGCAATGGGGTCTGTGGTTATGGGGGTAGCCAACTGCTTCTCCTTGTAGTTAAGATCCATTCCATAGGAGGAAACAGCTGGAGGAGTCCAGGGCTGGAAGCCCATAGGCCCCAGAGGTAAACACAATACCATTATTTTGCTAAATTGACATACTATCAAACCGCTGTCTAAATTTGAATATGTAGACCCATAGATTTGTGCTACTGTCTGACCTCAAAGGTGAAGTAGATGGTAGTTAACACAGAAACTCACAACTGGTCAAAGTGCAAAGTGGTGTGTGTGTGTGTGTGTGTGTGTGTGTGTGTGTGTGTGTAGTGCTAAGTCAAAACGGGACATTTATATCACATAGACTCACCCATATATACACACACTCAGGGATCACAGCATGAAGGGTACAAAAAAATCGTAAGAGCCCAGAGGTTGGGGATGACAAAGATGAAACGGTCTTGTAGACATGACAGGACCACAGAACAAATGCCCTAACAACAATGGTGGTTGCCTGAACAAAACCCGCACAAGATCAAGTCTGGAATGTAGCAGAAAGGGACTCACAAGTTCCCACCCCTAGATATGGACAGTTGATGGCTTCTTGGGAGGAAGGGTCAGTTTTCTTTAAGGTTGTGGCTCCTGGTAGGTCAACCTACATCCAGTAAACACCACGCACCCAGTAGTTCTTGGGCACCACAGATTGGACTCTGTGGGTTATATGGGGGGAAAAGAGACGAGGTTGGAAGGCTGGAGAAGTGGGGTGGATCTGTGAGAAATGGAGGTGAATGTGATTAAAATATACTCTATGAAATTCTCAAAGGATTAATAAAAATATTCTAAGGACTTAAGACTTTCAAACTTCTATAATATCACAAAGAAAAAAGTCTTTGTGACCTTGGGTTGAGCAAAGATTGCTTTGACTCTGACAAAATGAAATAGGAAGAAAATTTATGCTTTGCAAAGGAAAATATATAAAGATATTAAAACTTTGTACACTTTAAAGGGCATGGCTGAGAAAATGAGCCCCGGGTGTGGTGATTCACACTCAGCACACTCAAGGGTGAAAAGGAAGATCACAAATTCAAAGCGGAACTGGACTACGGAGCAAGATCCTGTCTCTGAGGGAAACAAGCCACCCACAAGCCACGAAACAAAAGCAGGAGCAGGAAACAAACCATGATTGAGAAGAATATTTCTAAATAGCATTTGGCAAAAAAAATGTATCCTGATTAATAAGCTCTCAACTTCCAAATAGGAAGACAAACAACCCAATTTGAAAATGTGCAAATGTTTTGCGCCTACATTCCATTAAAGAAGATATATGAATGGGCGGGGAGTACAGGCAAACTTGCTTATCCTCATTAGTCATTAGGGAAGTGCAAGTTAGGGCCCAATGAGGTATGTTTACTAAACCGCAGGAAAGCCGTCATCAGAACCACACACAATGCCAACTTCTAGTAGTGGTGGGTACATGAAATGGCTCTGCTACTTTGAAAAATAGTTTGCAGCATCCCTAAGAAGTTAGTTCTATGCTGGGAATGGGGGCCCATGCCTGTAGGTCTAGCATTAGGGAGTAGGGGCAGTCAGATCTCTATGAGCTCCAGGCCAGACCCTGTCTCAAAAGGTTCACTTTATTGTAGAATCCAGAAATTATCCTTCTAGAGTTCTAGTAAAGGGAAACAAAAATCTGAGTGCAGGGACATCTAGGGGCAGTGGCTCATGTTTCTCAGCATCACATGACAGTCTGTCCTTGTGACTTCTCCAGCATGGTAGCATCAGAACAGCTCAGGCTTTTTGCTCTGGTTTGGTTTTTTTTTTTTTTTTTTTTTTTTTTTTTTGGGTTTTTTTTTTTTTGGTTTTTTTTTTTTGATTGTTTGTTGTTTTTTTAACATGTTGACTCAGAGCTCCAAAGGCAAAGGGGGGAGTCAGATTGAGATAGGAACAGGGAGAAGGGAGACAGATACATGGATGAAAAGGAGAGACACAGAGGGAAGGAGGGAAGGAGGGAGGGAGGGAGCAAGGGAGAAAGAGAAACTATATCATCTTCTATGGTCTAACCTTAGAAAATATGCAGTGTCAATTCTGTTGTATGCTATTGTTTGAAACAGTAACAAGGCACCCCCAGGACCTCCATCTCACAAAGGGAAGGCTATAATGTCACCTTATGAGAACAGCTTGTGGAATGAGGGGTGTGTGTGTGTGTGTGTGTGTGTGTGTGTGTGTGTAAAAGTAGAACCTTCCATAACTATTTTCAACTCTTTTTCTTTCTTCAAAGTTCCTGCGATCTCATTTCCATCCTTGTCTCCACATGAGACCTCCCTGGCAGTCACTGCAAGAAACTGAAGCAGCCAGAAGAGGACTCCTGCCAGCTCTTTCCGTGATCTCCCAGTGGCCTGATACCTCTGTTCTCCCAATCCTCTGGAAACAGAGAGCTCTACTCCATGCTCTCAGCCAAGAACAGCTCTGTCCCCCAGACGCCACCTCTCTTATCCACAGGAGGACGCTGCTCCAGGGCTTTCCCAGGACCACTGACAGACTTTCTGCAACTGTTCCTTTCAACATACAGAAGTGCTCTCTCTCCTCCTCTTCCTCCTCTTCTTCCTCCTCCTCCACCACCACCTTCTCCTTCTTTTCCTTCTCTTGCTCCTCTCCCTTTGCTGTATGTTAAAGAAGCTCTTCTGCTAGCCGCTACCTAGCCTGATTTAGAATAAGACCCTGATTTAAAACTAACAACCCCCTCCCATTGACACAATGGTAAGCTGGACACTGGTATATAACAAAACTGCTTAAGAGCTGGGTGTGGTGGCGCACGCCTGTAATCCCAGCACTTGGGAGGCAGAGACAGGCGGATTTCTGAGTTCGAGGCCAGCCTGGTCTACAGAGTGAGTTCCAGGACAGCCAGGACTACAGAGAGAAACCCTGTCTCGAAAAACTAAAAAAACACAACAACAACAAAACTGCTTCAATGACTACTTGCATCTAACTGCTATTGCAGATAATGGCTAACCATCATAGTCAACTGACAGATTCGGAATCCCCTGGGAGACACGCTTCAGGAGCATATGTGAGAACATTTTCTGAAAGACTTACCTGAAGAGGGAAGACCCACCCCAGATGTGAGCATCCCATCAGTTTGGGATCCCGAGCTGAATAAATAGGGATAAAGGCGTGTGATGACTTGAGTCCTTGTCTGTCAGCTTGACTGTGCCTGGACTTAACTAAAAACCAAGCAGTTGGGCACACCTGGGAGAGATTGGGTTGCTTGTTTGATTGTGTGGTTGCTTTGTTTTGTTTTTTGGTTGATTATTTGAGGTAGAAGACCCACCTTATTTCTGAATCATTTGAGGTCAGGAGAACCATGCCAAATCTGGGTCACACACTCTGGCAGCCCAAATAAAAGGACATGGAAGAAGAAACCCTTTGCTTCTGCCTGCTTGCCCGCACTCTCGCTGGCAAGTTCATCTGTCTTGTTCCCGGACCATTCCTTTGCTGGTGTCATTGCCCTGGGGTTCTAGTGTGGATGGAGGACTGGCAGCGCTCTAGGACGTGGAACTAGGGATTGGGACTGATGAACCATCCAGTCTTAAAGACTGAACAACTACTGGATCCTTGGCCTTTCTGTCAGGAGACAGCCATTGTTGGAATGCTTGGCCCACAGCCTGTACAAGCCACTCTAATAAATTTCCTTTCAACGGATATTTGATTCAAAATGTATCAATTCATTCTATCAGTTCTGTTCCTTTAGAGAACCCTAATACAAGAGAAAGTGATTTAAACTCCTAAAGTGCATCCATTGCCAGGGACTGCTGATTTCCCATGTCCTAGTCCTTGGTGTAGATGAGACATCCAGTGGTGTCCCGGCTAGTTTCAAGGCTTTAAGTAGCCTTTCCCTGCTGATGACCAAGTTGTAACTTTCTCTGTTTCTTGATGGTAGATACAATGTGTCAAGCTACCTGGCCCTCCTACTGTCATAGCTAAGGTCACTCTTCCTGACCAGTAATTTATACCATGGTGGACCAGGCCCCGATAGTGTGAGCCAAGATGAACTTTTCCTTAAGTTGATTTTGTCATATATTTTGTTGCAACAATGAAAAAAAGTAACCAATCTGGAAAGTTGGTACCAGGAACAGGGCTATCGCTGTGAGAAACTTTGGAAATGGTTATAGGAGAAATACGGAGGCTGGAGAAGCCCCAGATTGCTATAATCTGGGATTAATGGTCCATTTGGTGCAATCCCAGGATGCTAAAACTTATGTGATTGGAGATGTAGTTTACAAAGATCCAGGAGAAATGAGGAGACTACTGACAAGTGGGCTAGAGGCCATTTGTTCTACATTCTGACATGATCTAGCTGGATTCTGCTTAGGTCCTGAAAGGCTGAGTGTGATTGAATTCAAAGGGGTAGAACTGAGTTGTGTAGCAGAGGAAATCTCCAGCCTGTGGCATGGTTGTTGCTCACGGCTCTTGTTCAACTCTATAGGGAAAGAGAACAACAAAAAGGAGTGCACACTGGGAAATTGACAAGGTTGGGCTGGTTCCCTGAAAGGAAGCCTGGAGAGGTCCCTGCACATAACTATTCAGGTGAAGCCCGCCAAGGAGATGCCACACTTGGGAAGGGTTGCTGAGGAAAGCTTCGAACACAAAGTAGAGGCTGACCAGGAGAAATGCTATGTGCGCTTGCGCGTCCGCTGGCTGACCTGGAGGGGCGGGGCACCAAAGGCGTTTGGAGCCCAGATGAGCCACTGTGATCCCTAGATGCCAGATGTGGAGCTGCAGACTTTATTCTCACGGATCTCCAGCGTGCTTTGGCCCAGTCATTCGCTGCTGTGGCCTCCTCACCAGTCCTTTTGAAACGAGAAGATTTATTCTGTACCGTTATATAGTGGAAGCCTGTAACCTAAAAACGTTTGTCTTAATTCTTAGCAGAGACTTTGAGCTTTTGGATCGCATCGAAATTGTTAAGATATTGGGAGACTTTTAGGGATAAAGTAAATACATATTACATTATGAGATGAATGCCAGACTTTAGGGTTCGGGGTCAGAATGCTATGGTTAAAAGTGACATGCTTGGCTGTCTGGTTGTCGGGGATAGACATCAGCTTTGTTGTTTCTTTGCCTGTGGACACAATGTGACCAGCTGCCTCATGCTTCCGCTCCAGCCAGAACTGCTCTCGATGCTGCATCTTTCCCACTGTCATGGTCTAAACTGCCCCACTGTGAGCCAGAGTAGACCGTCCCTCCTTTAAGTTCCTCTTGTTGGATTTGTCTCACAGCAGTGAGGAAAGTTAGCAACACGGTGCCGAGGGACAAGGGCTTATGCAGTGTAAGATTTTAGAGTAAATAGGGGTTTTGAGGAGCTGGTTATTTCTGCACATACTGGAGAGTCTGGGTGAAAGAAGCAATGAGTCCAGTGCTCTCTAGCCTGGTGCGGGGGCAGGGGCAGGGGCAGGGGCAGGGGCAGGGGCAGGGGCAGGGGCAGGGGCAGGGGCAGGCTTAGGCGCAGGCGCAGGCGCAGGCGAGGAACATGAAGCCTTCTAGGACCACTCTGAAAGAATTCTTACCATCTCCTTTTGTAGGTACAGGACCAAGACTCCAGGAGTCTAAACCCAAGGTAGTGCTGAAGAGAGCCAATTTACAGTGCCAGAAGAATTTACATTTGTGAACATGAACTGTACACTTTCAACAAATAAGCTGATTAATACGTGAGATGTCTTTAAATATCTGTTATTCAAAGATGCTCACAACCTTAAAAAGTTTTATGAAAAACTCAGGTGTTAATTGAGAAGAGAATGTTGAAAATTGCAATGCAGTATGGGTAGTTCCCGGTGAAATGGGAGGTTGCGGATCCCGAATTCTGCCAGACTCTCCATGGCGCCAGCCTTCCTTCCTTCTCTGAGTGAATTAGGTTCACCACCCTCAGAATTGGTAATGCTCTTCCTGAAGTGAGTCCCTTAGAGAGCACTGCTGATTTCCAGGGAAGCTTGCCCCTACCGTGAACCATGTTCAGGACGCCACAGTCACTGATGTCAATGAGACATCCAGTGGCGCTCCCCCTGGGTTCAAGGCTTTAAGGAGCATCTTTCTGCTGATGACCAAGTTATAACTCAGACTTCTTCCCTGAACTCCAGACATGCACAGTCAGTCATTTTTCTAAAAACGCTCCCTTGGAGACACACCAGGCATCTTCAAGTGAACAGTGTCAAAAATGAGCAGTTTTTGCTCATCCGTGGCGGCTCACACCTGCAATCCCAGCACTCAGGAGGCTGGAGCCCAAGGATCGATGGGAATCTGAGGCAAGCCTGGGCTACATAAGGAATTCCAAGCCAGCCCAGGCTACTGAGTGAGACCCAGACTCCAAAAACAAACGAATGAACAAACAAACAACAATGATGACAGAAATCAAAAACAAAACTCGGCTCCTCTAAACTTGATCCCCTTAAGGTTTTTCCCTTTTCGTACTTTAGTGACAGCTCCGTGACAATCTTGTTGTCTCAGTCTCCGACGTTCATATCTCAGATTCGCCCTGCCAATACCTCCAGACCTTGCTGCTTCTCACCGACAGCACTGCCAGAATCCTGGCCTCCGTGACACCCCCACCTGCGCTGCTGGCCTGGCCTCCAACTAAAGCTTTCCTTCCGGCTTTGCCCCCCTCACCTCTAACTCCAGCACAGTTGACAGAAAGCTTGTTGAAGTTGCAGGCTGTGGCCTAGAGGTGGCTCAGTGATGGAGAGCCCTGGCTGTGCCCCCGGAGGACCTCTGACCTCTGACCTCCGTTCCATTCCCAGCATTCACATGGCAGATCACAACTGTCTGTGCCTTCTGTTCCACAGATTCTGGCCTACTTAGGCACCAGGTATGCATGTAGTGTGCGCGTGCGCGCACGCGCACACGCGCACACACACACACACACACACATACACACACACATATATGCAGGCAAAACCTTCATTACATATAAAACAATAAACATAAATAAACATAATTTAAAAATAAACATAATTTTTTTAGAGGAAAAATTAAAATGCAAGTCATATCATACACTTTGTCCAGAACCTCCCCTACTGGCTTTCTGACTCTCTTGGAGTGAAATCTGGATTTCTTACAGTGGCATGTATAAGCATGGATGGCCGTCCCTTGTCACTCTATCCCATATCTTCTCTTTGGACTCATCACTTTACTCAGCCACAATGCCTGTGGGAGGGGATTACGTCACACCAGGACCTCAGTCAGAGAGCCCATCCCCCACACAGCCGCAGGCCTGGCCTCTCAGTCACTGTCCTGGAGGCTCGCCTAGGCACCCTACCAGATGCCAGCCGCCATACTCCTGGCTATTGTCTTTGCATCTCCCGCACTACTGACCCTTGTTGCCTGGGATCTGAAGATGCCCTTTGGGGATTCTTAGCCTTATTAATAAAATAATTCCAAAACAGACTCTGAAGGAAGCTGGAAGGACATTTTTACAAGTGTTTGAAAGGAAAGCCACAGGGCAGGCAAGCTGGGAGATCTTGGCAGCTGCTGGGAGGCAGGAGATGAGGGAAGTAGAGGGAGAGAGAGCCATCTTTTAAGTTTAGGAAAAGAGACAGCTTATTAAGAAAGAGAAAGCATTTCCAAGAATAGATGTGAACTGATGGGCTGAGGGGAAAGGCCCAGAGCTCAGGGCTAGGAGGTGAATACCCTTTATGGGACACTTACAGAGCACCTGCCTCTTCCACATTTGTGGACTGGTTACCTGGCAACAGCCAGATGTGCTGACTCACTATAAAAGGGGCTGTTTGCCCCCTCCTCACTCTCTTCTCTTCTCTTCTCTTCTCTTCTCTTCTCTTCTCTTCTCTTCTCTTCTCTTCTCTTCTCTTCTCTTCTCCTCTCCTCTCCTCTCCTCTCCTCTCCTCTCCTCTCCTCTCCTCTCCTCTCCTCTCCTCTCCTCTCCTCTCTTCTCTTCTCTTCTCTTCTCTTCTCTCTTGGTCCCCTTGCCCCTTCCCTCTCTCTCCCCACTCCACTCCCCCCTCCATGTGCTCATGGCCAGCCTCTACTCCTCTTTTCTCTCTCTCTTCCTTTCTGTCTCTACCCCCTCGACTCCCCTCCCCGTGCCCTGAATACACTCTATTCTATACTATACAGTCCTGCGGTCCCTTAGGGGAAGGGATGGCTCAGCAAGGGCCCGCAGAGGCACCCCTCCCCCACACCGTACTGTGCCTTCACCAGACACGTCCCTAGCTTTCCTCTTATCTTTTATAAAACACAACAGTGGGCTTTCCTTGGGCATGCTCTGTTCATTAAATGAATGCCAGATGGATAAAGGCTTCCGGTCTTTTTCTGTTTAACTACTCATTAAGGGGCTTGTAATTATTCCTCCCACCTTCTTAGCATATCTTTAAATCAAGGAGCCATTGTGAGAGGTGATCTCTTGGACAGGAGATTGGCAGGCCCTGCTGGATTAAGTTAAGGAAGGAGACAATAATCTGTTGCGCAGTCTTTGGAGCAGAGAAGAACGTCAGTCATGCCGGGGGCAGAGTTAGAACTCAGGTGCTGTTCCAGGACGGCCCCACCTTCACCTTTTCATGGGGTGTTTTAAATCGTAAGGAGGGGGCAAAAACGGATGCTTCCCTTTCTAGTGTTGCTGTAAGACCCGAAAGAAAAACGGGGGTACCCCAGCACCCCACGCCTCGGATGCTGGAACCCCAATCACTCACGAGAAACAGCCTTGATACAAATTGCAAGAGGTTTTACTTCCAGAGCTCTGGGGCCACGGCCCTCTCCCACGCAGGGTAGAGAACAGTGCACACTGGGGGCAGATACACGACTGCTTTTATAGGTTTTCAGCAAAACCCACCTATACAAGCCACTCCATAGCTTCTAAGCCAATCAGTTCAAACCATCCGAGCCCGCGCTCTCTGAGAACCTAAGTCATTTCCGCTTACGTGGCCGCCATACACAGGGTCGAGTCCACCCTCCCCCACTGGCAATAGGTGTTGGGGACCTAAGCGCCCCCAGGCAGGAGCTCCGCAGCCCCAGCGGTGATTCTGCCAGCCCCCAGCCGCGCTTGTCCTTGCCATAGCTGCTCTGCCGAGGCAAGACGGGGAAAAGGTGCCAGGGACACTCCCAGAGGTTCGCGGCTGGACCCTGGAGGCGGGTGTGATATGTGCACACTTCCAGGCCAATAAAGAGTGGACTGAACCTCTGCTCCTTTGGGGTCACCCAAGACTCAGGCACGGGGGATTCCTAGCTTGCAACCTTATCCTTTCATTGCCAAGGGAGCAGAAGCTGGGGCCCAAAGTCAACTCGGAGGTCGGAGTTTGTCCTCAATGGCCTCCGAGTCTACTAATCCCTGTTAGCTTCCTAACACTACCCTCTCAAGAGTGAGACTAATATCATCTAAGAGTTGGGCTTTGAATCAGCCTGCCTACTTCTAGCCAAGAACAAGTTCATAATTGCTTGTGGGTTTTGTTGTTGTTGTTGTTGTTGTGGTTGTGGTATAGTTGTGGTTATAGGGCAGTGGAGGTCTTTGCCCTGGCATCATCTCATAAGTTCTACATTCTGTTCTCACTGTCTCCAATATCTAAAACTATGCCTGGCACATAATAGACCCTTGACAAGAAAAAGGCTAATGAGGAAGTGAGAAACCACAAAGAAAATAATATATCGTTTATGTACTCTGCAGTCGCGTTACCTATCGATGTAAACTGGTTGCCTCGGGCACAAAACCGCGGTTGTCCGAGTTCCCCCTTTCTTTATCCTTTCTTTATCCTTTTATTTTACTCTGCTGTGCAAATAACAAAGTTGATGGGTACCTGCCTTAGCTTATACTGTGTTATTTTCTGTTTTTCTATTATTATTATTATAGCAAGTCCCAGACCAAATCCTGTCCTTTCCTGTCCGCCCCCCATTATTAAACATGGCTACCAGGGTTTTGAAATCACCAATCTGATCATGTCAACACCCTGCTTAACATTCTTCACTGGCTCCAGGACTCTGTCAGGATCAAGTTTACAGCCTCCCTCAGTGCACACCTCCCTTCCTGACCCTGCCTCCTGCTCCTGCCCTCCCTTCCTGCCTCTTCTGCGGAGAGTCGTCCTAATACCCTTGGTTCCCACCAGGCAGGGCCACTGGGGATTGGAGGCGGAAAGAGCTATTTAAGTGCTCTTGCTTTTTCCGTATGCAGTCCCTGCCTTGACCTGTTCTTTCTTTCTCCTCAAGACCCTGCTAATCCCACTCCCTTGCACATCCCGTCTCCAGCGTGACAGGCTCTAGCACGTCCTCCTGACCCCTCAGTCTCAGGTAGACAGTGCTCTCTGTCTGGGTCCCGTCGCCGCCCTTGACAGTCTGGCAGCATTGGCAGTTTGCTTGTCTGCTTCCCTGACCAGTGGACGTGAACCTGAGAGCAGAGGTGGCTCTGTCACGCTGCCCTTCGCACTCTATGCCTGACATAGAAACGAGGGTCTGCAAATGTCTACTGAATATAAGCGGCGGATGTGCGGGTAAGCCTGTGCCCATCTTGAAGCTGTCTGGTCTCAGGAGAGGCAGGCTGGAAGCCAGGCAGTGACACACCCACCCATGGCGCTCTAGAGCTGGGCTTACCCTGGGCTTAGCAAGTGACCTCTGCGATAGCATGTGAAGGGGCTGGCGGACGGACCGACGGACGGGCAGCCGGACAGACTGCCATAGCACCGATGAGGGGAGGGGGAGGCCCTGCACTCTGCATGCCTGGCCTGGAAAAATACTATTTCTGACATTTTCCTTGTGTCTGCCCCTCAGTAGTTCACAAAATCTAATAAAAACAAAAAACAACAAAACAACGCAGACTGCCTTAGATGTTCTAAAACAATCCAGGAAACATGGTTTGGCTCTGACCGAGCCAGTATTAAAAGGTAGCACGTCCTTCCTGGTGATCGCAGCAAGGAACTTTAGGAAGGAGGGACAGGCCTCTCAGACATTCTGTCCTGGGTGGCTGTGGACTGACTCCCTCTGGCTTCCCCTCTTCACACTCCTATTAACAGAGTTTGTGTTGTCTAGAACGAGACCGCCCTCCACACCTTCACCACACAGAAGGTAAAGCTTACAGTGCACAGTCCTCCCTCTTAACAAATTCCCTTTCTTCATCAAGTCTCAAAGCTCTTGACACTTTCTGTTACAGCTAGTTCTCCCTCCTGCGCAGGGGCTTGCTTCCGGGAAGTGCTTGAAGGTGGAGGTCTTCTGCTGGCTGTTCAGGCACAGTGAGACATTCTAATTGGTGGGCCAGGCTGCAGTGGGTGAGGGGCGGCAGGTAGAGAAGGAAGGGGGATGGGATAGCCCAGAAACCTCTTCTCCTCAGGCTCAGCACAAGGACACAACCACGGTGAGTCCACAAACACGCTGCTCATTTGTGAGGACTTCCTGCCTTTGAAATCAGCTGCTGTGTGGGAAAGGGACAAATATTTAAGCAACAGTTGGAGTGTTTGTAATTACAACTCCCACTGATGAATAGAAGATGCTAAAAAAACGGGAGAGGACCATTTGGCTCAGAGCGGAGTATTAAGACTGTGGTAACAGAAAGCAATCTGTTCAAGGAGAGGTCTGGGGGGCAGGGGCACGGAAAACAAAAACAAAACAGCAAGCAAAATGGGTGAGTGATGGAGAGAGGCAATCGTAGCAACCTTCTAATTGCTGTGAAAATGTCAACATTGCTAAATCTTGAAAAGTATGTGGGATGCTGAAGATAAAGGAGAGGGCTGTCAGGACAGGATGGGCAGAGCGAAGTTGTTATGAGAGGAACAAGTAGCAAAAAAATAACACGTACTGGAAACGTTAGCAGACACTCACCTGCTGTTTGCTTTAGTGGGTATAGACCGTATCCATTTATATAGCTTCTTTCCTTCAAAAATGTCAGCCTCTCATAAATATTCATCTCCACGTAGCTAGGAGACAGTGATTTTAGGCTTATAAAATTTTACTGCTGCACCGTGGAGGTCAGCTCTTCCAAGTGCTACCACTTACAGAGGTGGATAGAGAGGCCCCCGAGATGGGACTTGTGAATGTCACATTCCTAGAGAGGACAGCCTGACTCTTCCAGTGATCTTCCCATGACATTGGAACCGGGAAGACACGCCTTCACGTGGAATGTGTTGAACACTCTTACGTGATGAAGCCCTGCTTTCCACACCCCCGATGGAATCAGTTATGTTCAGCAGTAATAAAAGGTGGCCCTGAGGTCAGGAAGGCTCTTAAGATATCCGCACTGTATTTGTCAGAACTACACTCTGTATACCAGGGCAGGGCATGTGAGGATCTGCATCTCCAGGTACCCTGGGGCTAGGACAACAAACAAACAAACACAAAACAAAAAACTGTGACCCATACCAGTTATCTACAAGGGACGCAATCAGCTGGGCTGAGTGCCACATGGTCTACCCTCTTCTCTTCCTGCTCCGGCCTACCCTTTATCCTTCTCCTAACAAACTCTCTTTTGTCCTATCCACATCCAAGTCTCCTTGTCCAGTTTCTTGTTCTGGGACACAAGGACCTGGACATCCCTTCAAGGTGGACTTCCACACCTGCCTATAACTCTGACAGTTCCTAGGCTTGAGATGGCACCTGTGCTGAGAGGAACTGGCTCTTTTCAAGCCAAGATAGAAAACCAATAATCCCAGTCTCTGGAAAAGGAAGACAGTATCGGGTAAAGTCCAGAAGGTTGAAAAGGATTTCTTAGGACTTTGGATAACTTCAGCCCACGGGAGGAGAAGATGTTCTGTGAGTCTGGCCACAGCTTTGGTCTTGCTGGTATCAGCTGCATGGTTCTATAAGCAGAGGGGCCAGAACAAAGAACGTGTGTGTGTGTGTGTGTGTGTGTGTGTGTGTGTGTGTGTGAAGAGAAGCCCTTTTCTCTTCCTGGTGGGAGGGGCTTTCAGTGCAGGCTGGGAGAGAACAAAGGCTACAGCGGCCCTGGAGATGGAGACTGTTGGGCCTGAGAGTCTGAGGTCACATGTGAGGGGCTACTCAGAGTGAGCTGGTGTCCCTGAATACCTACTGTGTGCTGGGCACACTGCTGCATGCTTCACAGGCAGCCTCTTGCCTGATCTTCACAGTGGCACCTCTGGATGCTATCTCCATCTGCTGTTGAGGAAAGAAAGGCTTGGGGAGGGTTTGCCCCCTGCCGTGATCTCAGGGGCTGGAACTGGCTCCTGGAGGGAGTCTAACACCAGCTCCAAGCTGCACTTCAGTGAGCAAGGATGTAGGAAGCTCTGAGTCTGAGAGAATCCTTGCAAGCTGCTGAGCACCGTATCTCCCTCGGAGACAATGACTACCTATAGCTTTAGCATCATTACCTCGGAAGCACAAATCTTAGATAAGATTGGAAGAATTGGGGAACTGTGAGAAAAGCTGGAGTGCGAAAGCTTCTGGAATAGGAGAGGCTGGAAAGATGGCTCACTGGTTAAGAGTTATCCCTAATCTTGTAAAGGAACTGGGCTCAGTTCCCAACTCCTACATCAGGTGGCTTGCAATTGCTTGCAACCGGCTACAACTCCAATTCTAGCACTCTAGCGCCCTCTTCTGTCCTCCATGGGCACCTGCACACACAGTGGTGTGCAAAATTCACACAAGCACACACATACATACACAATAAACAAGCAAGCAAGCAAACAAACAAAAAAATGCATTACCGGTGTAGGGAGAGAAACCTTCTATTTCTCCATTGTGACTGTGAGCCTGGATTCTCAAATCACTGGAGAATTGAGTGGCAAGGCCTCTCAGAGGCGAAAAGGTGCTTCAACTTAGGGTGACTCCATTCTTTTTTCTTTTCTTTTCTTTTCTTTTCTTTTCTTTTCTTTTCTTTTCTTTTCTTTTCTTTTCTTTTCTTTTCTTTTCTTTTCTTGGATATATTCTTTTTTTGTTTGTTTGTTTGTTTTTTGTTTTTTGTTTTTTTTCCGAGACAGGTTTTCTCTGTGTAGCCCTGGCTGTCCTGGAACTCACTCTGTAGACCAGGCTGGCCTCGAACTCAGAAATCCGCCTGCCTCTGCCTCCCAAGTGCTGGGATTACAGGTGTGCGCCACCACTGCCCGGCCTTGGATATATTCCTTATTTACATTTCATTTCCCTTTTCCTGGTTCCCCGCCCCCCAAAGGTCCCATATGCTCTTTTTTTATTATTTATTTTATATTCTTTGTTTACATTCCAAAGGCTTTCCCCTTTCCCAGTTCCCCCCTTGCCATATGTCCCATAAGTCCTCTCCACCCCCACGCCTATTCCACAATCACCGCCCCCCACCATTTCTCTGTTCTGGTACTCTCCTACAGAACTGGATCCAATCTTTTCAGGACCAGGGTCCTCTCCTTCCTTCTTCTTTGGAATCTTTTGACTTGCTAATTATGCCTTGAGTATTCAGAGCTTCTGGGCTCATTAATATCCACTTATCAGTGATTGCATTTCATGTGTATTCTTTTGTGATTGGGTTAACTCACTTAGGATGATATTTTCCAGATCCAATCATTTGCCTACAAATTGCATGAATTCATTATTTTTAATTGCCGAGTAGTATTCCATTGTATAAATATACCACATTTTCTGTATCCATTCCTCCTTTGAGGGACATCTGGGCTCCTTCCAACTTCTGGCTATTATAAATAAGGCTGCTATGAACATAGTGGAGCATGTGTCTTTATTGTATGCAGGGGAATCCTCTGGGTATATGCCCAGGAGTGGTATGACAGGGTCCTCTGGAAGTGTCATGCCCAATTTTCTGAGGAACCACCAGACTGATTTCCAGAGCGGTTGTACCATCTTGCAATCCCACCAACAGTGGAGGAGTGTTCCTTTTTCTCCACATCCTCGCCAGCACCTGTTGTCTCTTGAGTTTTTAATCTTAGCCATTCTGACTGGTGTGAGGTGGAATCTCAGGGTTGTTTTGATTTGCCTTTCCCTGATGATTAATGATGTTGAACATCTCTTAAGGTGTTTCTCAGCCATCCGAATTTCTTTTTTCTTTCTTTCTTTCTTTCTTTCTTTCTTTCTTTCTTTCTTTCTTTCTTTCTTTCTTCCTTCCTTCCTTCCTTCCTTTCTTTCTTTCTTTCTTTCTTTCTTTCTTTCTTTCTTTTTTTCTTTCTTTCTTGGTTTTTCAAGACAGGGTTTCTCTGTGTAGTCCTGGCTGTCCTAGAACTCATTCTGTAGACCAGGCTGGCCTCGAACTCAGAAATCTGCCTGCTTCTGCCTCCCAAGTGCTGGGATTACAGGCGTGCGCCACCACTCCCAGCTCCGAATTTCTTCTGGTGAAAATTCTTTGTTTAGCTCTGTACCCCATTTTTAATAGGGTTATTTGGTTCTTTGGGGTCTAACTTCTTGAGTTCTTTGTATAAATTGGATATTAGCCCTCTGTCGGATGTGGGGTTGGTGATCTTTTCCCAATTTGTTGGTTGCCGTTTTGTCCTTCTGACCCTGTCCTTTGCCTTACAGAAACTTTGTAATTTTATGAGGTCCCATTTGTCAATTCTTGATCTTAGTGCAAGCTATTGGTGTTCTGTTCAGGAACTTTCCCCCTGTGCCCATGTCCTCCAGGGTCTTCCCAAGTTTCTTTTCTAATAGTTTCAGTGTGTCTGGTTTTATGTGGCGGTTCTTGATCCACTTGGAGTTGATCTTAGTACAAGGAGATAAGAGTGGGTCAATTTGCATTCTTCTGCATGCAAATTAACTCTGTGTGTTCATTTCTGGGTCTTCAATCCTATTCCATTGATCTACTTGCCTGTCACTGTACCAATACCATGCAGTTTTTAAGACAATTGTTCTGTAGTACTGCTTGAGGTCAGGGATATTGATTCCCCCAGAAGTCCTTTTATTGTTGAGAATAGTTTTAGCTATCCTGGATTTTTTGTTACTCCAGATGAATTTGAGAATTGCCCTTTCTAGGTCTATGAAGAATTGAATTGGGATTTTGATGGGGATTGCATTGAATCTGTAGATTGCTTTTGGCAAGATGGCCATTTTTACTATATTGATCCTGCCAATCCAGGAGCAAGAAATATTTTTCCATCTTCTGAGGTCTTCTTCGATTTCTTTCTTCAAGGACTTGAAGTTCCTGTCATACAGATCTTTCACTTGTTTGGTTAGAGTCACGCCAAGATACTTTATGTTGTTTGTGGCTATTGTGAAGGGTGTTATTTCCCTAACTTCTTTCTCAGCCTGCTTGTCCTTTGAGTACAGGAAGGCTACTGATTTGCTTGATTTGATTTTATAACCATCCACTTTGCTGAAGTTGTTTATCAGCTGTAGAAGTTCTCTGGTGGAGTTTTTTGGGT
The DNA here is from genome assembly GCA_964023405.1 of Apodemus agrarius. Taxonomy (NCBI): domain Eukaryota; kingdom Metazoa; phylum Chordata; class Mammalia; order Rodentia; family Muridae; genus Apodemus; species Apodemus agrarius. The sequence goes on along the minus strand of OZ030007.1, from coordinate 59,096,688 downwards.
CGCTTAAGTATACTATCATATCGTCTGCAAATAATGATAGTTTGACTTCTTCCTTTCCCATTTGTATCCCGTTGACTTCTTTATGTTGTCTAATTGCTCTCGCTAGAACTTCAAGTACTATATTGAAAAGATATGGAGAGAGAGGGCAGCCTTGTCTAGTCCCTGATTTTAGTGGGATTGCTTCAAGTTTCTCTCCATTTAGTTTGATGTTGGCTACTGGTTTGCTGTATATTGCTTTTACTGTGATTAGGTATGGGCCTTGATTTCCTGTTCTTTCCAAGACTTTTAGCATGAAAGGATGCTGAATTTTGTTGAATGCTTTTTCAGCATCTAATGAGATGACCATGTGGTTTTTTTAGTTTGTTTATGTAGTGGATTACATTGATGGATTTCCGTATATTGAACCATCCCTGCATCCCTGGGATAAAGCCTAGTTGATCATGGTGAATGATCATTTTGATGTGCTCTTGGATTCGGTTCGCAAGAATTTTATTTAGTATTTTTGCATCGATATTCATAAGGGAAATTGGCCTGTAGTTCTCTTTCTTTGTTGGATCTTTGTGTGGTTTTGGTATCAGCGTAATTGTGGCTTCGTAGAACGAGTTGGGCAGTGTCCCTTCTGTTTCTATTTTGTGGAATAGTTTGAAGAGTATTGGTGTTAGGTCTTCTTTGAAGGTCTGGTAGAATTCTGCACTAAAACCATCTGGTCCTGTACTTTTTTTGGTTGGGAGGCCTTATATTTCTTTAGGGGTTATGGGACTGTTTAGCTGATCTAATTGATCCTGATTTAATTTTGGTATTTGGTATCTCTCTAGGAAATTGTCCATTTCCTCCAGATTCTCCAGTTGTGTTGAGTATAGATTTTTGTAGTAGGATCTGATGATTTTTTGAATTTCCTCAGTTTCTGTTGTTATATCCCCCTTTTCATTTCTAATTTTGTTAATTTGGATACTGTTTCTGTGCCCTTTGGTTAGTCTGGCTAAGGGTTTATCTATCTTGTTGATTTTCTCAAAGAACCATATCCTGGTTTTGTTGATTCTTTGTATGGTTCTCTTTGTTTCTACTTGATTGATTTCAGCCCTGAGTTTGATATTTCCTGTCTTCTACTCCTCCTGGGTGAATTAGCTTCTTTTTGTTCCAGGGCTTTCAGGTGTGTCATTAAGTTGCTAGTGTATGCTCTCCCCTGTTTCTTTTTGGAGACACTCAGGGCTATGAGTTTTCCTCTTAGCACTGCTTTCATTGTATCCCATAGATTTGGGTATGTTGTACCTTCATTTTCATTGAATTCTAAAAAGTCTTTGATTTCTTTCTTTATTTCTTCCTTGACCAAGGTGTCATTGAGTAGAGTATTGTTCAGTTTCCATGTGTATGTGGGCTTTCTGTTGTGTGACTCAGTTCTTAACAGTACAAAAGGGAAGGCGGAGAGGCTGAGCAGAGGTAAGCTCATGCAGGAGGCATGAGCTGGGGGCTGGGTAGCAGAGTCTGGGATTTGGTTTAGTGAGGGTCTAGACACAAAATTATTTCATCACTGCCTGCTTTAGTCTAATACTTGACAGTTCCTTATGTCGAGAGCTCAAGAGGTAATATTTGCCAGAAAATGACGTCACTGTGGGAAAAATAATATAGATATGGCCAGGATCCAGACAAACTGAACTTTAACAGTCAGAAAAGTAACTAAACGTTAAACTCAGTTAATCCATTTACTAAGCCAGGCATGACCCCTCAAGACAGCCATTGAACAGTCCTGATTTAAAAACTCACAAAACACTTTGAAATTCATTTTGTGGCTGTATGTAAGAAAGAGGCCACGGTTTTATAGCCTGAGTTTTCAGAATTTATAAGTTTTCATTTTAGAGAATTAAAATTGTATATACGTAGCAAAATGGCATTCCTTAAAATTTCAAGCAGAACCTTAAAAAACGTCACGCCTGTTTGAATTTATTCGTTCTCTGGGGAGAAACTTTCTTCCACAGAGAAAGGTTTAATCCGTGAAACTGGCTGCTGCAGCTCCTGTTAGAAGATGCCATTTTCTACTTAATACGATGCAGTGATTGAACACACTTTGTGGAATTTGGCAATTTCTCCTGTGGTTGATATTTTTTTTCTTGTGGCATATATATATATATATATATATATATACATACATACATACATACACATACACATACACACATACACACATATGTATGTATATATACATATATACGTATATATCTATATATACATATATATACATATATACATATATATACACATACACACACAAAAGCAAATGCATTATTTTCAATAATTGTTTAATTTGAGGAGGCTCAGCTTGGCCTGCTTTCCTGGAAATTGCTGGAAAATGAGACTGGACCATCCAGAAAAGCTGGTGAGGTGAGAAGCCTTGTATCTCTGAAGGCCTCTGGTATATCGTATTCAAGGTCGGTAGCGAGGTGAGGGCAAGTTTGTTGGCACATCACTGTTAACGGTCACTCTCGGGACGTCGTAGTGCAGGGGCCGGCGCAGAAACGTATCATAATAGGAACAAAAGTGATCTGCATAGGTGATGTGCTATGAACAGGGCCAAGATGTCAGAGTGATGACAACAGAAAATATTTTGAACCTCTCTCCATTGTCCCAAAGAAGGGATGCTGATGGGAAAGTTTGTTGTGGAAGAGAATTTGGGCTTTGCTCCTAGAATCCCAGGTTTTCAAACTTAGTCTCAGATCTGGATACTTTGCAAAACCATAGCTTCTCCATTGACCTGCTGGCTAGGTCAGCTAGGAGGACTACTGCCAACTTGAGTCCTCCCTTTCCCTGTGATGATCCCACAGGTCATCCTCTTAGCAGCTGCAGTGAGAGCCTCCTCTCTCTTAAGACCCAGAAGACCACTGGAAGTCACTATGAGGTGGTTAATATTCTACATCAGCTTGGCTGGGTTGTGGGGTGCCCTGACGGCTGGAAAAGCATCGTTTCTAGGAGTTTCTATGAGGTTGTTTTAGGCGAGGTTAGCACTTAGATCCTCAGACTGAGGGAACTTGTGCTTCATAGGTGTGGTGGGCCTCATCCAGTCAATGGAATAGAATACAGTGGTGGCCCTCACCCAAATTAAAGAGAATCGTTCCTGCTTTGTAAGGCTACTGACCACATTATTTACTTTTTCCCCTTCCAGACCTTATGTGGGGAGTCTTGACTTCATGGACCTGGGTCATATACAGAATGATAGGTGCAAAGGACATGGGAAATGTAGTCTTAGTTCTTCAGCTGAGGAGTCAGGAAGACTGTGGAAGGCCGTTGGGCAGGCGTCACGTGCCCACTTCACCAGGTCATGACTCTGTGGCCTTCTACATTCACCTATGGCAGCAAACGTGAGTTTCCTGTACTCGAGTCTGACGATGAGGGAATTTCTGGGTTCAGTGTGGTTGGTGTCATTCCCCAAGAATGCTTGACCACTGCCACAGAGGCCTCTGCCTTGACCCACCAGCCACCTTACTGGTGTTGTGAGTCTTGGACTCTTATCCAAAGCGTTGAAAATAAGGGTTCACACAGACTTGGAAAAGAAACAAAGATCATTTTCAGAGCAAGGTAGTAGCACAGATTATAGAAGGTTATGCTGTCAATCTTGGCAGTGAACACAGAAATGAGGGTACTCAAGGGCCCAGGCTATGGCCTGGTTCTCTTTTTCTGAGGCCTAAAAAGAGAGATTGGTTCCAAAGGGGCATAGTTGGGTTGTTCTCTGTTTTAATTGATAGTTGAAGTCATACATTCATTTTTCCTTCTGTATTTGTCCTTCTCTGCAATGATCTGATTTTAATCCTATGAATGCTCAATTATGCATAGACACGAGATGGCAAATAGGGAATTCTCCCCTAAAAGTTCACTCAGAGAACACAATTTGCCTTACAACATGCACCCAAATCCGGGTATGGACCACGGTGCTGGGCTCTTTAGTGTGGGGTCCTCTTTCCCAGAAAGCTGAGAATCTCTGGAGAAGGTTCTGGTGAGACTGAAAGCCTGGGACAGGGTGGCCCACCACTTAGCCAGCATGGGAGAAAGGACTGTTGTCTTTCTCTCTGCTCAGTCCATGTTCCCAGCAGCAGCTGCTGGCCACGTCTGCCCACACCGCAGCAGCCTCTGTGTCTCTTTCCTGCCTTCTCTGGCAAGCTCCCCTGAGACTGACCACAGACATCTGAAGATTTCCCCAGAACATCAGATTGCTGAGTCTTTCTCTCTCTGAAGCTGGCCCAGTGTTTATGCCCTTTAACTATTGGCCTCAATGCCCGGAGGTTCTTTTGAAATGAGGGACGTGTCTTTTAAAAACTCCCCTCGAGTCCCTGGAAAATACCCAGCCAGGATGCCCTATGCCAAGGTGAGCTGCCCCTTCCTACAGCTGTGCCTTGAGACCCTTGCCAGCCAGGATGCCCTATGCCGAGGTGAGCTGCCCCTTTCTGCAGCTGTGCCTTGAGACCCTTGCCAGCCAGGATGCCCTATGCCGAGGTGAGCTGCCCCTTCCTGCAGCTGTGCCTTGAGGCCCTTGCCAGCCAGGATGCCCTATGCCCAGGTGAGCTGCCCCTTCCTACAGCTGTGCCTTGAGACCCTTGCAGGTGTCTTGGGCCCTTTTCCCTGCAGAGGAATACCTTGCTAGAAATTAGTGTTATTAATATGATTTAAAAATATATTTGCAAGTTATTTGAATAATAAAATATTAAATATTAAATAAATAATAAAGTTTTAAAAAAGAAATTAGGGTTACTACTCTCCCTTCAGACTCAGCATTGGGGTGTATTCTAAGGAAACGGAGTATGTTTGAACCTTAAAACCTGAGGAGTAAACCCAGTATGTTCCTAAAGATGCCTTCTAGGCTCCTCACTGTGTAACGGCTCCAATTTCAGCTTCTGCCTCATCATTTTCATGCTGGCATTAGCCGGGTCACAGTTTCTTTAATTAAAAAATTCCATACAGTATATTTTGATCACATGTACCTTCCCCTCCCTCAGAGCCTCCCAGATGCTCCCAAGCTCTTTCCTTACCCAACTTTATGTTTTCTTTCTCCTTAAAAAAGAGAAAGAAACCTCACAAAAACACAAAATGAAAATGAAAACAAACAAGCAAAACCCAATAAGACCAAAAAAAAAAAAAATGCCAATACAAAACAGAGCAGAACCCACAGACCACAAAATACCATCGATTTCGTTTGTGTTGGGAAACCGTGCCTGGGCGTGGCATCTGCCTGAAGAGCAGCTAATACGCCCAGTGAGTTGCATTGGAGAAAACTGACTTTTCCCTTTGCCAGTGGTTACCAATGGCAGGTAGCCCTTTGGCCAGGGGTGGCAGCCTGTCCACGTCCCCCTCTCAGGGCTGGGACCCAACTTGGCTTGAACGGGTGCAGGCCTTATGCACGTTTCCATGGCCTCGTGAGCTCGTATGTGCACCGATGAGCAGTCTTCCCTTTAAACCTAAGTCTAAATAGCAAGGTTCACCGTTTGACCTTTTGGCCTTCACAGGCTGACATTTTTCTGATGTAAATTCTTTATATGGTTTCTTAGGGTGCTCTCTGTTTAAGTGTAGTTGTGCTCTATGTCCTCTGAATTGCTTGCTGGGGCAGATAGATGTTATTCCAGGTATTGTATATGTGTCCTTCTGTCTGCTGGTATAGCTGTTAGTGTGTGTCTTTGACTTGTTCTGTATGCCATCTTTAGATATATGTTATGTGGTATCTATATATCATCCCCCCAAGGGTTTCATTCAAAGTGGCCTACATTCTGATAGAATATAGTAGGTGAACACATAGGTGACCTTACTCCAAATTCCATTTCATTAAGAAGACTGAAACAAATCTAACAACTCATTAGATTCATTAATTAACTTTATGTGTGTATGTGTTTTACCTGCATATATGTGTAGTCAAGCCTTATCTGGGTGCTATGCAACAGCTAAATTTTCAAGCCACTATTCACTCTTCATTACTCATATAACCTGATTTTCATCAACCATATTTGGAGGTCAAATCAGTGAAGTTAAAGGCCTAAGAGAAGAGCCAATATTTTAGTCCTATCCTAAGAACAGGCCAGTTCTAAAGGATGAAGAGATGTCTCTAAAATAGGGCTGGGGGTTCACAACTCTGATAAGTCACTTGTCCTACTGTAGATCAGCAAGGCTACGGAGGCCCCAGTGGCTGGAACCTGACCAGTATACGTTTTGCAAAGAGCAGCATCATCGCAGAGGGAAAAATCCTCAATGCTTACACGGAGAGCCACATAGACACAAGACTCCAGCCCAGTCCAGCAGAGGAAAATTAAAGGAGCCAAGGGACTCTTCTCCGAGTCCCTAAAAATAACCTTTAAGGACCCTCAGTTGACCTTAGTAATACAAAAGGGATTCATTTTGGCCAAAGAATATTCCTAAATACCCAGCAGGAAAATACAGCCAAAGAGAATAATTAGTAACATTACAGGACAAATCTATACCAACACCAACCAAGAGTCCCTGCTTCAGCCAGGAAAGCAGAGTTCTTAAATACCCACAAAAGCAGTTTATTCCAGTAACCAGCTTAAGCCAATTTAAAAGGACCCCAGGGCATCTCTTGACAACTGGTACACATCAATTGGCCATATCTAAATTGGTCCCCTATTTTGATTCCCTCTTGCCTATGGGGATTTCCAAAAATCTAGATTCCCCGCCTCCGTCCCTCAGCAGGTGCTCGCCCTCTTTTTTATCTTCCCCAATGAGTAACACCTTTTTTTTCACACCAAGCCTGATGCTTTAGTCTCATTGCTAATTTTCTAATCACTATTCAGAGGAGAATGGTGATGGTTGTTCCCTCTTCTGAGTCTAATAGGATTACTTATTTTACCCCACATCCTTGTTCCCCGACCCCTTCAATAGCTAATCAGATTCACTTCTTCCCAAATTAAACAGATTCAACCTCAGATAATTATAAACAAGTTTAAAGGAAATCTAAGTCAGGATTCCTTTCAAAACCTGTTCACCGGAGCGCAGAGAGAAAACTGTTCCACATACCCCACTCTGCCGGATGCCTTACATCTGGGCTTCTTTCTTTCTCCCAACCAACCTGAACAAGAACATGTCCCCAAGGCGCATCCAATCAAGACTTCAAGCTCCTCCAGTTTTCACCTGCTAGCCAAATTTGTTTCTTCGAGGGGGGTCAGTGGTTCCGTCTCCAGATGTTGCTTTGATGGGACTTTCAATCTTCCATAGGAAACCCCACTTCCCATAAGTTCCCTGGACCAGCAACACGGCCGTCAACTAAGTATGACTGCCTCTCTTTCACGTTTCCCACAGGGCATGCTTAATAGTAACAGTATAAGCAGGGCTAGCACATGACTCCTGTCCAGAGGGAAGAAGCTACAGAGAAAGAAGTCTCTCATGATCGGTGTGCTGGCTAGTTTTCTGTCAACTGGATACAAGCTAGCATCACCTGGGATCCTCAACTGAGAAAATTCCTTCATCAGACCAATCTGCAAGCAAATCTGTGGGGCATTTTCTTGGTTGGAGATTGATGGGGAAGAGCCCAGACCACCTCTAGGCAGGTAGCCCCAGATGGGGCAAGAAGGCAGGGAAAACTGTTCTACATGCCGAGCAAGTCACAGGGAGCAAGCCATTAAGCCGGGTTCCTCCATGGCCTCTGCTTCAGTCCGTGTTCCAAATTCCTGCCTTGAGTTCCTGCCCTGCCCTGCCCTCCCTCACGATAGACTGTGACCTGTGAAATGAGATAAACCCGTTCCTCCCCATGTTGCTTCTGGTCGTGATCTTAATTGCAGCAACAGAAAACAAAGTGGGATGGTGAGGTTTGCTGTTTGGTCAGTGGAGAATGTGGAGTCAAGGCTGTGACTGTGAAGTCAGGAAGGCAATGGGTCCCTCAATGCAAGCCGGGTCCAGAAAGCACCCCTTAAACACAGGACGCGGGGCCCTCTGCTGCCAAAATGGTGAGACAATTGGCCAGTCAAAATTAGCTACAATACCAGAGCTGTTCTCTTGTGCATGATGAGAATCATATGCACAGTGTTTCACCCCAACCACGCAGCACTGAACACCAGCCAATCAGCACGACCCTCATTTGCAGGATGGGAATCCATGCTGGGAAACTGAACATGAGTGGCTTACCATACTAGATGGAGGGCACTGCCTAGGTGCAGACCACACACACACACAGACATACACACACACAACCACCACACACTGGTGCACCACCACAAGCTTGCTGTGCTCTCAGAGGTATAATAAACCGGCTTGCTTTCTTAAGTATTTGTTTCTGATATGCTTTATTTTCACTTAATCTTATACCTTTTATTTCTCCTATTGGGATATTTTAGGTTTTTGCTTATTTAGTTGGTTTTGCTTTTGCTGTTGTTTGTTTTCAAACAGTCTTACCTTGTAGCTCAGGATGGCCTCAAACTCACGACAATTTTCCTGCTTCAGCCTCCAAAGTATCAATGTAACTGGCGAGATGGTTTAGTTTTTAAGTCTTATTTTTTAAATTACAGGTTTTGTGTATAAACAATGTTCCTTTTGACAGCCTAGATTCTAGTCTCTCTCTCTCTCCCTCCCTCCCCCCTCTCTCTCTCTCTCTGTGTGTGTGTGTGTGTGTGTGTGTGTGTGTGTGTGTGGCATTTTTCTGGATTGCATAGGTAGGAATGTACAACACAGCAGTTCACTTTAGTCACATGGAAGAATGATTATAAAAACATTTCCAATTATTCCTCTTGGTATTAACTTCTGGAGGTCCTTGAAGTCCCTCCTATGGTGGGGCGGGGGTACAGAGAGAAAACTGCCCCTGCCTGTTGGAGCTGGGTTTGCTGTGGCTGGAGGAGGAGGCAGGGATGCTGTGGGGAGCGTATGCTTGCATAACCCCACCCTTGAAACTCTATCACCACCATGTAAACAAGCCTTGGCTAACCTGTTGGGAGATGTAAGTCAATTGCCCTGGCCTGACAATTCCAAAGGACTCCCATACTGTTTACCCAAGGCCCAGGTGCCCATCGAGATGGAAGGAAGGTCAACAAACAGGAAAACATGTTCACTGCTTCAAGCCACTGAGTTTTGGAACCGTTTGTAGTGTAGTAACTGATACAGAGATGTTTTTAATCAATTCATTACATCAACATGTATAAAGCACTGAGAATAACATCTGAGTCACTGTGAGCTTTCAAAAATGTTAGCTATAATAATTGTTGTATACAAGTACTGCTTTCAAAGAATCCCACCGTATGGTACACTACAATGCATTCAATTGTCTTCGCCTGTATTCTTTACACTTTTTTTCCACTATAAAGAATGTGGTAGGCCATCAAGATGGCTCAGCGGATAAGAGTGCTTGCTGCAAACCCTGACTGCCTAAGTCTGACCTCAGACCCTACGTGGGAGAAGGAGAGACTCAACTCCCCCAGCTGTCTTTGATCTCCACATGTGTACTGTGCACATACTGACGCACACACGCACACACACTAAACCTAAAAACTACAATTATCTCAGCACACACACACACACACACACACACACACACACACACACAGAGAGAGAGAGAGACAGAGAGACAGAGAGACAGAGACAGAGAGAGACAGAGACAGAGACAGAGACAGAGACAGAGGGAGAGGGAGTTTAATTTTGTTGTGGTATTTTGGGATGGGGCTTTTAGAAAGTATAAAATTAGGAAAGCTTTTCACGGTCATGGGTCTCTCTGACTGAGTACTGATAGCTTCGTGAGAGAGAGAGCCAGCAGCGAGTGAGTCCAGACCCTGAGCTCTGCCTGTCAGCACGGGAAGCCTGTACTACTTCAGGACTTGGAGCTCCTCACCAGATGTAGCCCCTCCTTACACAAAAACCAAGTGCCGAAGCAAATCTCTTTTCTTCGTCACATACCCTCTCTGTTGTACTGCGTTATTAGCGGCAGGAAATGGGTCATAACATGCATTTAAACCAACGATAATGGCAATTCACCTCCCAAAGTACTAAAATCATTCCATTGATTTGCATCAATAGAGTGTGAAATATCTACTTCTGTTCACCATCATCAGTCCCCAAATTATTTTAATGGCTATATTAGTTCATCATAAATTATTTAATGAGGTTTCATCATCGAATGTGTAGGTTATTTTCCTTCTCTCTGCTATCATCAATATGACCACAGTGGACACCCTGGTAGAGGCAGCTTTTCACACACTCCGGTTTGTTTCCTAAGGGCAAACTCCTGGAAGTGGAATTTCTAAGTCACATGCTTTGGCCATTTTGAAGGCTTTGGATATGTAATACTGAATGATTCCTCAGAATAAGTTATTTAATATTATGATTAAATGCCAAATGAAAAACTTTATGGAAAATTTAAATATGTGTAAGACAACAGAGACTATGAAACCCACCCCCCAAACATAACCGTCACTTAGATTCAATTATGATCAATTTATAGGCAAAATGTTTCTCCTATACCTCCCCCATTTGGCCAAATTGTGTTGACGGGGAGGGATCCTAGGCGTCAGAGGTATTTTCAATATTTTTCTTGAGCAGCAGAATATTCTGAACAACAAAAGCTCCCATTCAGAGAGGCCTGGTGAAATCACTTGAACTGAGTAGTTTGCGGTTACAGCCCAGGTTTCCGGGGTCAGGGGGGAGCCACACCCTGGTGTGCACAGACCAATGGGAAGCCGTGGCATATTGGTTTCTTCCCCCCGTGGGAGCCAATGGCCCTACAGAAAAAGAACAGTGAAGCGCCACTCCTGAGGCTTCTCGGGGCTTTTTCTGAGCCTCTGCATTCCCCAGATGCACACCATCCTTCACCTAAATTAAGCAGAGGGAAATAATGCAGCCCCCAGAGGGTTCTCTGTGTGTAAACATCGTGATTCCTGTGTACAGGGATGGCTGCTGCAGAGCAGTAGGCTTTTTTTGCTTCTGCTGACAATCTTCAGGCTGACTGAATCTTGTGATACTAGCTGACGTGGCGTAGCACCACCAAGTCAGCGCAGTCTTGGGATGGGAACACAAGTGATTTCCTTTCTCAATCAAGTATGGCTGGAGAATACAATAATGCCTCTCTGTCTTCCTGGCTCTCCAGGCATTTTGCAAAGGACTGTACCAAGGAGCAAACTGTATAATGGCGGAGATACCGTCCTGAGGGGAGTAGGAGGTAATTTTGAGGCTCAAATCAGCCAATTAGCAGTTAAGGAGCAGGACCAGATCTGTCTTCTAGCTCAGAATGGTAAGTGGACAGTTGAAAATAATCAAAGTTGATTTCTAAATGTCAAATTCAAGATTTCACTGCAGTCACTCCCAAGATACTGCAGGCGTTCCGGGGGTCATGCAGCATTGCTTTAAATAACACACAGGACAATGTCTGCATCACCAGAGTGCCATGGGCTGAGGCAGACCGGGCTGGGTTACAATCTCAACTCTGGTCACGTTACTTGTCCACTCATTCACCGATTGCATGAAAATGCTGCGGATACGTGGCTGCTGCATGCCAGACACCTTGTCTGGTGCTGACGCCGTAGCAAGCAAGGCATTTTCTGTCCTTGAGGAGAGTTGGTAGCCTAGGACTGGGCAAGTGGCTCGGCGGGTCGGAGCCCTTGCTGTGTCCCTGTGAAGAAGCCAAGTTTTAAAAGCTTGGTGTGGTTGATCATATCCGTGATCCCAAAGCTGGTGGTGGGGCAGAGAAAGGAATCCTCCTAGCCAAGAATCCTGGCAGCAAGTCTAGCTGGGTAAAACACCAGAGGAAGGCCGTAAGATGGCTTAGTGGGCGACGGCACCTGCTGCTAAGTCTGATGACCTGAACTGGATCTCTGGACCCCACATTGCGGCTGGAGAGAACTGACTTCCCCTTGGGCAGAGCACCCCACCTTTACAGCTGTTGCAAAAGACTTAGGTCTATCACCAAAGCGGTCCTGTAAACCAGGTGAGCACCGTGTATGGCCAATTCCATTGTGCTTATTGGGGTTGTGAGTCTTGGACTTCAGGTAATTGAAAAATAGACCAAACCCTGACTTGACAGTTTCCCTGGGCTGAACTCAGTCTTGCATTTCCAACCAATGTTATCCCTTAACCCTTCAGGTTAAAAGTTGGAATCCGTTTGCCCCAATCCCTGGAAAGCCGGAAAGACGTGGGGTTTGGGCATACATGTCAGGGTACAATCGAGGCACCTCCTTTAGTATGCAATGTCTTGAGGCCCCTTGCTTGCCAAGCCTCCCAATTGGGCCCCTTTCGGAGGATGGTAGACCTACTGTCAGGCTTCCTTCCACAGCCATTCTCACTCCAAGCCCGGAGGACTCCAGCAGACCCCCATGAGCCCACCTCAGATGTCAGTCCCCAGGAGAACGTAAGTGTTCTCCAGGCCGACTTAGCAATAGGGCCCTCTTCCATCCCGTTACTGCGAGATACAGTCAGTGCAGTCTCCACTCTCCGTAGTAACGCTGCTCCTCACCTCACGGATGATTGTCGGCTCTGGATCCAAGGCCACCACACTACATAGGAACAGCAGTGACAGATCCCAAGCCATCTTCACAGCTAAAAATAGTTCCCTTAAATGATACCCACTCCTGCCCCTGGGAATCCCCCATTTAGTAGGAGATCTTAAAGGAAATGGCACCTGTTTCAGGTCACGGTGGATATCCCCTGGGACTCGCTCCCTATTCTTGGGTTTGCCATAACCCTAATGTGCATGTCTTACAGTCTCCTGATTCCATTGGTTTGGAATTCACTAACCTTTTGGACATACCAAAAGGTACCTGGTATGCGTGTATGTTGGGACTAACTCTCACTGTTCATACGGGATGATCAACTAGAACTCTATGTCCTGGTCCATGTGGTAGCCAGCTATTGTATTATCAGGGAGAGGTTGGCTGTCAACACCTACAGACCCCTCCTATTCCCTCACCTGCAGACAAATAGGCAGTCCTCCTACTCATCTCCTGCCTTGATAGGGATAGCAATAGGCTGGGCTGATGGGCATAGGCACCTCTGAATTGCTCCTGGGACAAAATAACTACCAATATAATAGACAAGGAGTTGACCCAAATACAAATGGCCACCTCCTTCCTATTTAGAACATCAGGTAGACTCCCTGGCAGAAATGGCTCTCCAAAGCCAAAGAGGCTTAGATCTAGTATTCTTCAAGGAAGGAAGCCTCTGTACAGTCTTAGGAGACTCCTGTTATGTCTATGCTAATCATTCAGGGGTCATTAGAAACATCGTACAAGAACTTAAAAACAGCCTCATAGACAGGGAAAAAGGAAGGACTCGAACATATTCATGGTTCCGGGGACTGTTGAATTGGTTCCCTGGTAGACTCCTGCTTTAAATTGTGGTGGGACCACTGATGATTTTATTGCTGTTATTGCTTTTTGGCTCTTGCATTATAAATGCACTAGTTAAGTTTGTGCAGGACGGAATCTCCTTATCATGTTGATGGTTCTGAGGTTTCAATATGTCCGCCTAACTCTAGAATCAGAAGAGCCTGAACCGAGGATTTGATTTGGAACACAACTCAAGGGGTGAATGAAAGGTCACTCCACCCCTCCCTCCTCCATTTGCCCTCTGCCCTACTTGTCCCAACCCCCATAACCTTCCTGGGTAATGGCAAGCGTTAGCTAGGGCCAATCAGTTCCTTGTGGACACAGACACAGCCAGTTCCCATTAAGGACAACTTACCCCTATGCCTCCCCCCTTATCCTGCTTGTGTGTGTGTGTGTGTGTGTGTGTGTGTGTGTGTGTTTTTGTTTTTGCTTTAAAATGCCCGTGCACTGCCTGCTGAGGCTCGTGGTTCCAGCCCCGGAGTCTGGTCATGTCCCTAATTGATTAGCCTTACGAAGTCTGCAGTAAATAAATGTTCCTGCTTGACTTGCACGGCATGGTCCTCATCATTTGCACCACTCCAGCCCCAACATTATCTGTGCCCCCAAATGGAAATAGGCTGTCCTGACTTGCATCCATAGTGTTTAGGCTTTTCCCAACCAAGCAGGATTTCAGGGATGATTCTTACAGCCACAGCTTGCTTTGTGAAACATCAGAGAGAAATCTGGTCAGGAAACTCCAGAACATAATTTCTCAGCCATCTGTCCTCCCCTGAGTGGCAGCCAGAGATCGCTCACCAAGTCATGTGTGGCAGCTCAGTTGGAAAGAGACCCAAGCCAAGGTGCCAGGGTAGCTGCGCTCTGTTTGGTGATGGCAGCTGGCTGGCAGGCTGCTCCTGGGTCAGGGGGACCAGATGATTTAAGGACAAGAAAATGGGCTCCCTAAACCTTCCCAGTTAGTCAATGATTGAACTTAACTTCCATCAGACAGAAAGCTGATTCATTGGCCAAGCCCTGACTGGGGTGAGGGTGGGTGTGGGTGTGGGGAGGTGGGTAGGGACTTGGGGGATGGCAGGCTCTACTGATGCCAGTTTAGTATGATAGTAGTTAGAAAATGGAAGCTGGTTAGCTAGAATAGTATCTCCCCCAGTTCTCTGAGATTCTTTTATGCCCAGGTGACCCGAGGCTTGGAAGCAGGAGCTAACTCCTCCTCAAAGGATCTGCTAAAAGCTGGCTGGCCTTCAATCAATGATCTGTGCGAGCTTTCAAGGGGGTGGGGGTGGGGAGCAGGGGAGCAGAACAAACAGGCACTGCTCCTGCTCCAGGAGAGGCGGGAGAGGCAGGGTGTTCACACTTGAAGGAGGGACTTCTGACTTCCTTCCCACTTCCTGTGCAACAGCACTGACCGGAACTGGGCCGGCAGGCTGCCTCCTTCTCTTCCTGGAGTCCTTTTACTTTTTTTTTTTTTTTTTTTTTTTTTTTTTTTTTTTTTGGTTTTTCGAGACAGGGTTTCTCTGTGTAGTCCTGGCTGTCCTGGAACTCACTCTGTAGACCAGGCTGGCCTCGAACTCAGAAATCCGCCTGCCTCTGCCTCCCAAGTGCTGGGATTACAGGCGTGCGCCACCACGTCCGGCTCCTGGAGTCCTTTTTCACCAGGAGGTATCATGGGTCGATTGTGACTGAGTTAGAGCCTAGCTGTTGCCAGAGTCCTCATGTCCTCTATCCGCCTTCATTCAACTGCATGGAACAAGGATTTCTGTCACCAGGAAAAGGGAACAAACAGACAAAATGGAAACCAACAAACAAGAAAGAAAAAAAAAAAAAGCTCCTGGATCCATTCTCTACCTGCCACCGCCTCCCCCTCCCCCCAGCAGCTTGTAGCTCCAGAGGGCGGAGGGCTCAAACAGGATTCTTTTCACGGTGGTGAAGGGAGGCTGTCTTAGTTTGGCTTGCTATTGCTGTGATGAATAACATCACCAAAGCAGCTTGGGGAGGAAAGGGTTTACTTGGCTTACGTCTAAGCTCATCATCCAAGGGAGTCGGGGCAGGAGCGTGGAGGCAGGCGCTGGCTCCCTGGTTTGCTCTTCATGGCTTGCTCATCCAGCTGTCTTGTGGAGCGCAGACCACTAGCCCAGGGAGGGCCACGCCCACAGTGTGTCCTACCCCGTCAGTCACCAGTTTTTCAAAAAGTACTGGACAGGCTTGCTTGCCCACAGCTCAGTCTTCCGGAGGCGTTTTCTCAATTGGGGCTCCCTCCTCTCAGATTACCGTACCTGTGTCAAGTTGACATAAAACTATCCAGCACAGAGGGGTCCCTGAGATTCTGGGCACAAGCTGGGATGCTTTCGAAACCAGGTAATGTTGTATGATCTCAGAGTGGGAAACGTGATGGGCAAGTGGAGCTTCCCGATCTGGCAAGGTGGCCCCAAGCAGTGCGGTAGCTGAAAATGTTATGGATGAATAGGTTCTTTGTTGTTGTTGTTTAAAGATGTATTTATTTATTATATGTAAGCACACTGTAGCTGTCTTAAGACACACCAGGAGAGGGCATCCAATCTCATCACAGATGGTTGTGAGCCACCATGTAGTTGCTGGGATTTGAATTTAGGACCTCTGGAAGAGTAGTCGGTGCTCTTAACCATTGAACTATCTCTTCAAGATATGGGCCCAAATGAATAGGCTCTTATGCCTGCCTAATTTTCCCTAAATTCCAAAGAAAATTAGGAAACAAATTATAGTTTGGCACAAACCAATGGAAAGAAAGGAGTCTAATTTTCAATTCCCACCCTGAACTGTAGCTGTTTTACAACTTATAGAAAGCCATGGAACAAAGGTTAGAATATGCTAACTTGAGAGTCAGACAGCACTGTGGTGGGGCCCTGAAGGGTGAGCATTCGGGCCCAATAGGCAGAATTGGGGTGTCTTTCTTACAGGTCCCAGAAGAAGGAGCGTGTTCGTGGAGGCAGGCTGTCAATGATTTTTGAGCAGCAGGGGGAGTGGAAGAAATCCCAGGGAAGGAGTGTGTCCTCCCGAGGGCGTGGGAAGGAGGGGAGCATTTTGTTAATGTGTATCCACTATATGGGTGGGTGACAGGCCAGCAATCCTGGAATCCAGGCACCTGAGGGTGAGAGATGGCTGTTTTTTGTTTGTTTGTTTTTGTTTTGTTGTTTTTTCTATCAGATGTAGTTAGGCTGACAAGGCTCTTTACTTGGGAACCTCCCCCTTCTCCTTTGAGCCAATTAGCCAATCATATCAGACCGTGAAGGTGAGTTCCCACCCATAGATACAGTTGGGGGAATAAAAGCGTTCATTTCAGCTCTGCCTGCTTGCTGGCTGCACGCTGGCTCCATTTGGGTGCTGGCACTCTCTTTTTGCTAAAGGAAATTGCCTTGCTGAGTTACTTCTGCTTTATTCTTGTGTTTCTTTGTGGGAAACCAAGATTATTCTTTTCCCAGCATGGTGAGCCTTTTAGGGGTTCACAGACAGTGTAAGGGAGGGGGGCCCCCTTGGAGTCAATGCAGGACACGTCCAAACACCAAATTCTCAGCACAAAGGAGATCTGTTACCGTGGAGGGGCAAGCAGGAGTGTGGTTAGGTCGCAAAGGCAGACAGTAAGCAACAGCAGCAGCAGCAGAGCAGAGCAGACACAGCCGCTCTGTCTGTCTCAGGAGAGAGGAAGGAGTCCCAGGCGTCCTATGAGTTGGCCAGTTTAGGAGCCCTACATGTTCTTGGTCTGGCGGAGGTCTTTGTCTCTAGGTCCATTCCTTTGATAAGCGTAGGGTAGGAGCTTTTTGTGTCTCTTCTGGGGGGTCACTTACCAGCTCCACTTGCTAGTGACTTCCTGAATGTACTTCACAGTCCAGCCTACACAAGCGGGGATTCCTTGGGGTGATGTTTGAAGGCGCAGATTCCTTGGCTCCACCCTAAGGAACCGCAGACTCTGGAAGGAGCCTGGGGATCCGGTATCCATAGCAAGCAGTCAGATGGTTGTTAAGTTTGTCGTGGAGGCTGTCCAGTCTTCTGCGCTCCTTCCCTGCTACTCTGTCCTTGCGCTCCCGAGAGGAGTTCAGCAGAATGCGCATTCTGAGCTAATTCAAAGCAAGCAAGGAAGCAAGATGGCGCTTACGTTTCTCTTCTTTCTATCACGCCCTCCCCTACGGTGTCTTCCCTTACGGAGGGAACCCCAGGAAATGTGTGGCCCATCATCTTAGAAGCCCATTTTACCCAGGGTTGAGTTCCTTATAAGTAGATGTGTAAGATGCGGGTTTGTGACTTACTTTAAGGACCCTAAAGTTGAAAAGCTCTCCGGGGGAAGGGGTAACAGCGCTCTGCGCATGCGCGAATCCTGCCATCTGTGAAGCTGGTTTGAGCTGAGCTAGCTAGAGCTGACCATTACCACCTATCGCTCTTTATATCCTGTTTTGAGGAGCCCTAAGCTAGTCTACTTGGAGAGATCACCCCACTTTATGTCCTGCTTAATGTGCCCCTCTGTTCCTGAACTGTTTAATAAAATAGTTATTCATTCTCATGGCTATTTAAATTAGCTAAAATTAAGAGTTCATTGTTTTGACTCACAATTCCTACATGTTAAGTACTCAGTAGCTACTTTTGGATAGAGGCTAACGTGTTGGATAGGGCGCGACATTAATGCCATCCAGACAGCTCTCCTGGGAAATGCTGGCTGGATTGTTAAAGACATTGTAAATATGATGTAGATTATAAATATATGAAATTTAAACCATTTTTCTTTTTAAACAGTGCTGTTTGTTTTCAAAGAAGCAGCTTTACATTGGTTGGCCCTAGGATGTGGCTATCCTTGTGGATGATCCATGAAGCATCACTGCAGGAATTAGGTGCGTGGCCTAATATATCGTCAGGTGGGACTACCTCATGCTACGCCTTGTACAGCCTATAAAACCTTATGCAGCCCTGTGCGGGAGTAGCCTTAGCAGCTGTAGATTTCTTAATCTGCAACTTACAAAGTTTATACTTGAATTTAATTTAATGCCTTATTTAAATATTTAACATTTTTAAGCCGGGCATGGTGGCATATGCCTGTAATCCCAGCACTTGGGAGGCAGAGGCAGGCAGATTTCTGAGTTCGAGGCCAGCCTGGTCTACAGAGTGAATTCCAGGACAGCCAGAGCTACACAGAGAAACCCTGTCTTGAAAAACCAAACCAAACCAAACCAAACCAAAACAAAACAAAACAAAACAAAACAAAAAACAAAAACATTTTTATTACTTAAATGTGTGCATATAAGGGAAGGGTAGGGGTGCGTGTGTGTTTGTGTGTGTGTGTGTGTGTGTGTGTGTGTGTGTGTGTAAGGGAAGGGTGTGTACACTTGGGTGCAGGAGCCTGCTCAAGGAGTCCAGCAGAGGGTATGAGATCCCATGAGATCCCCTAGAGCTGGAGTTGCATACAGATTGTGAGACAGTGATGTGGGTATTGAGAACTAAGCCCAGTCCTCTGTGAGAGAAGTTTGTGCTTTTAAGTGCTGAGTCATCTCTCCAACCCTTTAATGCTTGATTTTAAAGCACTTCCAAGACTCAGCCTTAGCGACCATGATCCAAAGAAAGACAGACCGTTGCCCTTAGGTTCATGGGATATAGCACCTACTGCAGCAAGGTCCATGCAGGGGCTGTCAGACGGTGGTGAACCAACTTGGAGAAGGTGCCAAGTTTCCTGGTATGCTTGAGATGACTCAGGAGAAAGCCTGGAAGCCACCCGACCTGGGAGGGGGCATTGCTGTGGGACTTCATGGTTGCTGTAGCAGGAGAGGAAGAGATGACAGTCAGGTAGTGTCTAAGGATGGAACCCACAAAGCTGTCATTTTCTCTGACTTCAAGTATGGAGTCCTGGAGAAGCTCTTAGATGCACCAATTGTCATTGTAAGTAGAACATTTTGAGAAATGTGTTAGAATTATTTATGCTATATTCAGTTTTATTATTTGTGTTGTAGTTTGGTTAAGAAATGTTCTCCCATAGGCTCATGTATTGAACACTTGGTATCCCGCTGGTGGCACTAATTTGGGACATTCTGGAAGCGTTGGCAGGTGCAGGTTAGCTGTAGCAGGTCGGTTGCAGGGGTTGTGGGGGACAAGGACAGGTCCTCCAGGGTATGGTATCCACCCCCCCACCCCCCCCACCCCCGTCTGCCTCCTCCACTGCACACGCCTGCTGTCAGGGATCCAGCTGTGCCGCTGTTTCTTCTCTACACAGTAGACTGAAACACGTGAAGCGGTGAGCCCAGAGGAACCTTTCCCTCCTTAGGGTGTCTCCGTAGGTATTGTGGTCCTAACAAGGCAAAAATTATTAATAACAATGTTTTTATTTATGTTAATTTTTTGAAAGACGAGCTTGCTGTGTAGTGCAGGCTGGTCTTGAATTTGTTATCTTCCTGCTGAGTACAAGGCTTCCAGGCTTACTGAGACAGGGTGGTCTATCTCTGGCAAGTTCTGTGGACTAGTAGTTCCTGGAACTAGTTCTGTAGACCAGGCTGGCCGCAAACTTATAGAGTTTCACCTACCTCTGCCTTCTGAGTGCTGGGATTAAAGGTGTGTACCACCACCTCCAGGCTTTCTTAGATCCTAACTTTTAATTTTATAAGTTTATCTTA
The DNA here is from genome assembly GCA_964023405.1 of Apodemus agrarius. Taxonomy (NCBI): domain Eukaryota; kingdom Metazoa; phylum Chordata; class Mammalia; order Rodentia; family Muridae; genus Apodemus; species Apodemus agrarius. The sequence continues at coordinate 59,076,791 of OZ030007.1, read as the reverse complement.
AGCAGTTTACCATATAACTTACCATGATTTTCAGGGCCACACATATTGGATTGTAATTATTTCTTAAATTCATTCTTTGGTGGTTGACATTTCTTAGGTTGCTTCTGATTGTTTGCTAATATGTGCATGCTTTACGATACATTACTGTTAACTTTGGATACATCCTTTTAAAGAAATCATGGCATCAAAATGTAGGAACGCTTTTCTTAGCTTGCGGCCAAGCTGCCCTGAAGAAAGCTTGTGCCGTTCGCGTTCCTGCCAGCTGGGGATGGCAGTGCCCTTTTTGCTGAAGCGTTGCCTAGTTGCCACGGCTGTAAGGACTCTGCAAAGGCTTTCTGTGGCTATTATTGCTCTGTTAGAAAGAAGAGAAGGGCAGGAGGGATGGCTCAGCCGTTGAGAGTGCTTGCTGTTCTTGCAGGCCACCCAAGTTTCCAGCACCCATTCGGTGGTTCACAACTGCCCAGCATCCATTTCTCTCCTCTGCAGGCACCTGTACACACACACACACACACACACACACACACACACACACACACACACACACAGAGAGAGAGAGAGAGAGAGAGAGAGAGAGAGAGAGAGAGAGAGGTAAAGAAACATTAATAAATCATTAGACGGAAGAGGACAAGTGGTGAGCTGTGAGATGTGCTTGCCTAATGCTGCTGTCTGAGCAGAGGTGTGCAGGAGAGGGTGGAGTTTGGAAGCAGAGGAGTTTGGAAGCAGAGGTAGGAAGCAGGCAGAGCCGGAACATAGGAAGCAGCCTTTCTTTCCGTCTTTGCGTCACAGGTTACATTGTTGACCAAAGCCAGGGTTCTTGAGCCCTCTGGCACTTCACTAAAGCTCTGGATAAGTACAGGAAGTGGCTTTGCTTTCTGAGCTGGAGAAAAGCTCCTCCTTCCCAGAAAGTCCTATGACATGAAATCCATCTATGTACCTGATCCTAAATTGAAGTGAAAACGGTTTTTGCAGACTCCAGTATGTGTTTGATTATTGTGCATCTGACTTTGGGTGAAGGGCAAATGTGGTTCCCGGGAAGAGGGAGGAGCCCTGACATGGAGGAGACATTCCCAGCTCTCCCATGCCTCCATGTGCTGGGTTGGTATCCGAAAGGCAAAGGCACCATGGCTCAGTCCAACGCCCCCTGTGCAGCCCCCTCTCGCTGTTCCAGTTCATGAGGTGGGAAAGGGTCCGTCCAATCACTGGGAGCCCTGGTCATAGAGCATCGGGGCTATGCCAATCAAAGCTGGGGGGGGGGAGGGACCCAGCAACTAGAGACGCATCCTGTCTCCTCATGGCCACTTTTTCACTATCTTCTCTGCTTAGTCATCTTTCGTAACAATAGCCCGCATGTCTCAATTCAAACTCGGCCCAGAGCGTCTTATGGGTGGCTCCTGGAGGGTCAGGTCACCCTCGCTCCCTCAAAATCAGGAGACAGATGGAACACTGGGCTGTCAGGGCTGCCAGCTTCCGGTGGAGCTTTCTGTGGTCACGTAGGAGACTGTTTCAATGTGAAAAGTGGATTTCAGTCCCCCTTTTAGAGATAGCTCAGTATGCATGAGACCCACCAAGAGAGAGAGGAGAAGGAAGAGAGGGAGGTGGAAGATCACCTGTGATCCAGAGGTAGAGTGCGTTTGTGAGCAGAAGGCATTCTGGGTTATGTTCTGAGGACCTGGAGTCACATCTTCACTGGTTCAGCAGCAGCTGATTTGGAGACCAGATATTTCTCCTCAGCCTTGTCTTCTTGTATGCCAAAGGTAGAGTCTGTTGGCCTTCCAGAGAAGAGCTGGGTATGTAACGTAATCTAGACAAAAGCGAATTTTAAGCTGTTAATCATGACCTCTACTGTCCTCTGTGAGAACATAGTGTTATAATCCAGCCTCTGACCAGGCCACAGAATCTTCAGTGACCTCCTTTCATACATGACCAATGTCATACATTACATACATGACACTGTCTGTGAGCCCCTAGTTAACAGACTTTCTGGTGCCAGGATATGTTACCTGGCGAGTGAGTTTACATCAAAGCCATACATCCTATTCCTCATCTGCCTTTTCCTGCTTGTTAATCAGAGATTCAGGCTCAGGCTCTTAATGTGAAACCAACCCCATCCTCAGAAAGCTGCAAGAAACGAAACCTGCTTCTGCCAAGTGGGCCCTGAATCCTTTCTTCAGAGACAGAGACCCCAAGCTGTCTGCCTCTGATGCTGGTGTCTGAAAGCTCCCGAGAGGTCCTGTCATGCCGTGCTCTCTCTGCCCATAGCACTCAAACTGTTTTAATAAATATACTCCTCAGCAATCCACACCAGTTTCCTCTTGAACCCCACTCCCCCAGTCTGAATCCTAATATCCCTCCTTCTTACCCTTTCTCTTGGTGGATTTGGTCTAGTTTAAAGCCATCTCAAACTTCGTATTCATATAGACTATTATTACTTTAATTGACAGGATTGCTCTATGCAGCCCTAAGACTAGTCTGCAACATGCTGTGTAGACCAGGCTGGGCACTAACTCCTGTGCCTCCTACTTTACCCATGGGCTCAGATTACAGGCATGTACCACCACACTAATTTCTCTCTCACTTTTGTGCCTTGAAAAACTGAGGAAGTTTCAAGTGCTGTTTTTGTGTGCCAAAATTGTTCATTATGACCCAAAGTCAAACTCAGGGTTGTTCCAGCAAGATGACTCAGTCAGTAAAAAGCTCTTGCCATGGGAGGGTGAAGACCTGAGTTTGGTCTCAGGATTCCATTGTGGAAGAAGAGAACCATCTTCCAAAAACTGTTCCCTGACCTCCCCCCCTACACACACACATAATGCATATACACATATCACCACAACCATCAGCAATAATTACAATAATAAATAAAATCGAAAACAATTATATTTAGTAATTCATTGTCTTAGGGTTTCCATTGCTGAGAAGAGATACCATAACCAAGGCAACTCTTATAAAGGACAACATTTAACTGGGACTGGCCTATAGGTTCAGAGGTTCAGTCCAGTATCATCAAGGCAGGAAGCATGGAGGCATCCAGGCAGTCATGGTTCTGGAGGAGCTGAGAGTTCTACATCTTGTTTGGAAGTCAAACAGAAGACTGATTCCTTCATGGCTAAGACAAGGGTCTCAAAGCCCACCCTAACTGTAACACATTTCCTCCAACAAGGCCACACCTACTCCAAGACCACACCTCCTAATAGTGCCACTCCCTGGGCCAAGCATATTCAAACTAACACATTCATTTTAAGAAAGTGACAAACCCAATAAATCTTAACACAATTGCATCTAATACTTTTAAGTGCATTTATATTTAATACATTAAAAATAACTTGCACTTCCTAAAACAAAACTATTGAGTGAGAGAAGCAGAGCATTGTTTTAAGTTTTTGCAGTTCCTGTTAATGTCTGGATCATTGCATCCTGTCTGCTGTGATATGTTGTTCCAGTTGAAAACTACAGAGGAAATCTACACCTGTATAGGCAGCTAGGAAGAGATGTATCTTATTGTCTTTTCATAAAATTATAAGTGTTATTTGAAACCCCATGTATATAGGAAGTAGTTACTTAAAAATTAATTACACAGGGCTGGAGAGATGGCTCAGTGGTTAAGAGCAGTGATTGTTCTTCCAGACATCCTGAGTTCAATTCCCAGCAACCACACGGTGGCTCACAACCATCTGTAATGAGGTCTGGTGCCCTCTTCTGGTGTGCAGGCATATACGCAGGCATATTGTGTGCTTTGGTGTGCTGATAGGTATCAGAGTTAGCCATTTGTCCCAGGTGTCTTTTGGACTTGACGACCATGTCGGTTAGTTTCGCCATTCAGAAGGCTATTAAAGTACTGAAAAGCAGTTCAACTTATGGTCGTGGTTGGAAAGTTTTCCAAAATTTTAAATTTTTTCTTGAAACTTCAATGCATTGGCAACAAATGCTGTTCGTGGGTTTCTCTGATATGACAAGCTGATTTTGTTCATTTGAAAAGAAAGTGCCACATCTCTGAGTCTGAATAACCACATTCTGTCTACCAGTGATTCTCTTAGGTAAAAATGGTGTTCCATTAAAAAGGGAAACAAGGGAAAAAACCTTGCAGCTCAGATTCCTCCTCCCTCCAGAGTTTTTCATCAAGGTAACCACCACAGCGGCCTCCTCAGGAGGCTTGGCAGTGCGGCACAGGGGTGGTCACAACGCAGAGATTGGAGGTTGAGGGGATAAACTGTCCTTTCTGCTGCATCCAGAACACCCCTAAGTGCATCTTCACTGTGTGGTGATGTGCCCAACACAGTCCAGGCCTGAGTCACAGGAGCAGGGCTCGGTGTTATTCTCCTTGGCCATCACACAAATGTCACCACAGCACAGGAGATAAATACTATCTTTAGGTTATTATGAGAATTGTTTTACCTTAAAAACCTCCCGAGAGTCTTGGAGCTCTTAGGGCTCCATGACCCACTCTTTAAAAGCTACTGTTCAGGGGCATCTGAGTCTAAAGCATTGTTGTTGCCATTATTTCTAGATGGAGGAAGCCTGCTGTGCCTGGTTTTATGGAATTTTCCCTCCCGTGTTTAAACTGGGTGACAGACAGCCTCTGCAAAATGTTAATCCCACAGACGTAAGGGAAAAGCCCATCAACCCAAATCATCATAGCCAAAGTAGTTAAAGCAAGCCTTCCTAAAATTTGTGTACACAGGCTGTCTCTCCCTAAAGGCAGGGTTCAAGAGATCAACCTTGGACATGGGGAACATCCGGGCTTTTATAGTTTAGTGTTAATCCCACCGGGAAAGCATATGACCACCCATTACCACAGTTTTAAGCCATATTTGAAGCAAGCTTTAATTAAATACTGGCCAGGATAATAGACTCTGCCCAGGTCCATTCTGGGGCTTCCAGAAAATGGCTACAAGCTACATTGGCCAGGTGCTAATAAAGGCAAACCCATAAGGCTATGTAACTTCTTACAATTTGGAGCAAGCACACATCCTGTTGTATTTTCTACCTACATATCTCCCACCTACATGTAATCAAGCATATTTGGTGGAGTTGGGTCAACCAAACTTGTTTAGGAAAGTGGAAGCATGGGTTTATTATCTTCTATACACAATAGCCCCTTAAATTTCAGAAAATACCTGTCTTTGGGCAAAGGGCTCACAGGTTAGAGGCATTTTTGTTCTATGGATCTCCGAGGCACGGACATTAAAACATAAAACATAACTTTGATTCTCACGTCAGGAGCAGGGAGTTTCGGAATAGGAGGGTTGGCCGACAAATAGGTGGAGTTACGGAAGCAGAACAGAAGCATAACAGGTTGGTCAGAACAACTTCCTGAAGCAATGACATTGTTACAAGGTAGCTATAAAAAGGTAGTCATCATAAGGTGGTCATAATAACCTTTGAAACAAAGGAATGGTTACAATGTCCTGGAACATACAGTACAGAATCATTTGTAGTGAAGGTTACTGGTGGGCATAGTCCGATCCCTGAGAAACAGATTTAATCATAAACAGGAATGGATCTAGGTTGTCTTTCATATAAGATGATTTCAAGCCTAAGATAGAGGAAGGTTGGTTTATCAATGGGGAGTAGGTGAGGGCTATGGACCCTCTTGGTGACTAAACCTCATTTAGATTAGAGACTGACAACAGCTCTTCACCCAGGCCCTCCAGATCTCCCCCAGGCAGGTGGCAACGCTAGCATCCTAGAGCCACAGTGACTCGGGTCTTTAGCTCTCTGGAATCTGAAACTCCTCATTCTTCCCAGTTTTGTTTGTTTCCCATCATCTGGATCCTTATCAGCTCCTAAAAGAGCCATCCAAAAGCTTCTCCCCTGCAGCGCCTTGAGTCTCCTTAATAGACTAGAAACAGAAGTCCATGCCCACAGACTCCATGGGTTCCACTATAGATGTGTTTAATCTTCTAAACTTTGACTTTGTTGCCTACCCCACTTCATTTTGGGTTTATTTGGCATACAATTCCAGGTTATAGTCCATTATTGCTGGAAAGTCAAGGTAGAAACTTAAAGCATCGTATCTATAGCCAAGAGAGACAAAGAATAAACATGTAGACCCTAGTTTGTTTGCTGCTTATATTCAGATAGGTTCCTTTACTCTTACACAGTTCGGTGCCAAGCCTAGGGAATTGTACCACCCACAGTGGGCTGAGTCATGTAACAATGAAGACAGTCACCTATAGAAGGCCCCACAGGGCAACTTGACCTAGATAATCAATCCCTCAAGATGTTCTTCCTAGGTGATTCTAAAGTGCATTAACTTGACATTTAAAACTAACTAGCATATTGCCAATATTTAAAAATCCACATGTTTATGAACCAATACTTGGTTTATTGAGACTCAGTCCTACCATAAACCAAGACAGTAACACCAATCTTCCCTTAAAGCATTAGAGAATCTGGCATTTTACTTTTAAACTGGGTAACTGGCTGAGGATAAGAAAGAGACTCGCTTCCCCTAGTCAAGACCCTACCTTCCTACCTTTTCCGAAGAAGTGCTCCTTACTCTTCTCTGACCTCATTTAGATTAGAATTTTCCATCTTCACTTTATAAAGAAAAAAAAGGCATTTTAAGATTTATTTTATCTTACTTGGTAAACTATGAATAAATTAATGACAGTCCTCAATTAGTAATTATTTTGAATTTTGATTTTTTTTTAACTTTGTGATGTTGTGAACACCATATGCATTCAATGGAAGTCATGTTTGAAAGTTTGGACTTCCACTTTTCCTGGGATAGTTATACTCCAGGGATGGCAGGTAGTAAGCAGGATACAGGTCTCAACCAGCCCTGTGATCAAGGTTGGGATCTGGATAGCAGTCATCTAACTAGGGATTCAGTGCAAGTGGTAGATAGTTATAAATGTGGCCCAAGGTAATACACTAAACTTCCTTAGCATAATCTGAGGGGCTATAGAGATGGCTCAGTAGTTAAGACCACGCACTGCTCTTAGGACCAGAATTCAGTTCCCAGCACTCAGTTTGGGTAGTAGCTCTTAGTTACCTGTAACGCTAGCTCTGGGGCATTCTCTTCTGATCACATGGTTTTCAGGCATGAACTTTGCAAGCGACAAGGTTGTATGGGAATATCCAAAGAATATTACAAGTCTGCTAGCAGACTGTTTGCACAGCTTTGGTGTTTACTACCTTAGCCGTATTTTCACCTTTGGATACTTCTAACCTATGCTGGGTTTATTGGAACTCAAGCCTACTGTAAGCAGTGGTACGTCTGTCATTTTTGTTGTTGTTGTTGTTTTTGTTTGTTTGTTTGTTTGTCTTTTCAAGACAGGGTTTTTCTGTGTAGTAGTAGTCCTGGCTGTCCTGGAACTCACTCTACAGAAATCTGCCTGCCTCTGCCTCCCAAGTGCTGGGATTAAAGGCGAGCGCCACTGCCACCGCCTACATCTGTCATTTTTAAAATCCTGCTGTTTTGCCCAGACAGACAGAGAACCACCTGCAGTATGATGTTCTGAAAGGCATGCCATGTGTATAGACTGAGCTTCCTGGCTGACGTGTGTAGAGCTCCAGAGCAGTGTCTACTTGCTGGCTCTGGGGCTGCTGCTGTAGAGCCTGTGGGGTCCACAGGGCACTGTTTAAGAACCACAGATGCTGTGTATGCATAGCTGAGAAGAAGAAACACAGAGTCCTTGAATGCTTCTGGAGAGATGAGTGTACCAGTCAGCTGGTTCTGCCGAGGAGCACAGTATGCTGAATGCAAAATAAGACAGGTTTGAAACATCTGCAGATTCATAGCTCTGCAGCACCAGTGGAGGACCTAGGGTTATCACGCCATCCATGTCTGAGTGGGTCCTGTTAAAGGCCACGTGGCCCTTACTATGTGCGTAGTTCTTATTCAGTTGGGGCTGGAGGACTCATCTTGACCAGCTCTCCTAAGAGTGCTTCATGTCCGGGTTGGGGGTTTTAAAGAAGACCGTGATCATTGTTTTCGGGAGTCCATGGTGTGTCTCTGGCCACTTGCCTGTGAGTAGGCTGGACCTCGTCAGAGCACAGACCTGACATGAGCCACCAAGATGAGGCAGCTTAGGAACCCAGAGATGAGAGGGAGAGTTCCAACTTAGCATCATGGTTCTTTTTCCCTTTTATAAAAAGATCAATCTCATGTCTAATTCATTTGAAAATTCTCCACTTCTCTGTGTGTGTTTTTGGTAAAAATAGAAGTCTCTGAGGATTGCAGGTTCCTGCTGAATTTTATGAGCAACTTCTCAAAGTCTGGTAACCAGGTTCTTCTAATCTTTCCTTGAGTGAATTAAGCACCAGTGGGAGGCTTGCTTTCCGGATGACTGGTTTGAATAAAAGACTTTCAGCTCTGGTGTAGGAGGCTTTTAAGGTCACCCAATCAACCTGCAGGCCAAAGAAAAGTACAACTAAGATAGCAAACAAGTTGGGCTCTGGTCACCTGCTCCAGCCTTGTCTCTTCTGTCCCCTCCCTGCAACTCTCTGGTCCCAGCCATCACCATCTCCGCAACAAATCCCCCATGTGTCTCCTCGCCCTCTGGAAGAGCTTTTTAGAAGACAAATAGGATTGAGTTCCCCCTGGTTATGAGCTCTGGTGCTTCTCTGGTTCAAGGCATCCTGTAGTGTCTGACATGTTTAAGGGGTTTGGTGATGGAGAAGGGCAAGAGAAGACCTTTCAGGGGGCTGAGGATATTCCCCTGCGTACCTTAGGTGGTAGTTACATGTGTATCACTTTGTGAGAATTTCTGTAGCTGTGCCTCTGGGACGTGCACATTTCTGAGTTCATGTTGTACTGCTGTAAAACCTTTTAAAAGTGGTTCAGTCTCAACCTCACCCTCCTGTCCTCCGAAGGTGGAAGCAAAGCATACTGCAGAAGGGGGATGCTGGGGTCTCCTGAAGGAGGTCGTTAGAGTTTGTGGCTTGGAAGTGGAGCATCTTATAAGGTGCGGCTCTGTCTGATGAATGACGTCTTGGAACTTCAGAGCACTGGGATAACGACAGTTGCAAGGGACCTTTAGACTCCATTACAAAAGGTTGTGGTTTAGGGCTAAAGATGGAGAATTCATCCTGGCCCAATCCCTGTCCTAGGGGGGGGATTTGTTTCGGATGAAGGTTGATTAAGTGTAGGCAGGCTGTGGCTCTTAGCAGGAGTGCGGGCATGCTGTAGTGCAAAGCTTGCCTGAAATCTGCAGTCAGGGCGAGTATGTAGGCAGGAGGCCACAGGACACTGGACTAAGGCCAGCCCTTCCCTCAGAGACAAGCTGGGAAAATGTCCTTGAGAACATGACCTTCATGACTGAGCCAATACAGGGACTCTGGAGGAGCTGAGACACGAGGTTGAAGAAAGGATTTGTGTTCTGGAAGTTGCCGGGAATCGGCAGAGAGAAAAGGGCTTTCAGCGCCAACTGAGTCACCAACTTGCCTAGCTTTTGCAGTCACCAGACCTTTTTATCTGGCTTTTAGAGGGGAAGTGCTCTTTGCAGAAGGTATGGTGACACAAGCTTAGAATACCAGCATTTGGGAGGCTGATACAGCAGGACTGTCACAAGTTCGAGGTCAGCCTGAGCTACATAATGAGATCCTGTCTTAAGAACAAACAGCCACACCTACAGCCACACTCTCCATTTAATACTTTTCACATTAAAGTTTGTAAATTGACATTTACAGACTGTTGAGTTGACCTCCTGCAGGTCTTTCTCACTTTGATGGCCCCCTGAAACACTGTATCCCACCTGGCACAATCCTGGGACCTTGCCAATATTTGTAGGGCAACCAGAGGTGTCCAGGACCTGAGAAAGAGGTCCTGCCACTCCATAACCACTTGACTTAGTCCACTTTCTGTTATTGTCACCTGGTATCAAAGACTGGAAAATTTACAAAGGAAAGAAAATGTATTTCTCACAGGTTCGAGGGCTGGGGAGGCCAAGAGGAAGTGCCCGTGCTGGGCGAGGGCTTTGGAACTGCCTCTCAGCTTGGCGTAGGGAAAGTATACCTGCTAGAGACAGCCTTCTAAGTTCCCTCGCCGGCAACCCACTCCTTCTAAAACTGGCCCAGTGCCTATGGTGGCATGAATCTAGCCATGAAGACCTCTTGTGAGCCTTTCACCTCTTACAGGCCCTGACTCCCAATACTGCTACACTGATAATTAGGTCTCATCCTGAGTAGTGGAAGGGCCATGCTCACCCTAGGATTCCCTGAGGATTGGGTCTCCTCCTCCAGGAGACTGGGGTTCAGAGGGATTACTCCAAGCACACAGCTTATCAGCAGTAGAACGGGGTTCAAACCTTGAAGTATCTGTCTCCACAGTCCCTGCCCTGACTCTGTGCAGTCTCAGTTCAACACTCTGTCCTAAGGACTTCCTGCTGAGCAATCCCAGCAGCTGCTATCTTTTATTCAGGGGAACTTAACTGTCCCAGTAATGGGCCCAAAGATTCCATAGACCATGGCAGTGTGCAGGGACTCTGGGATCTGGCCTCTAACAGAGGTTGGTCTCATCCCTAGCCATGTGGCATCTTCACGGCTTGCATTAATCACACTGAAATGTCTGTAGCTGTTTGCACATGTCAGCTTCTTTGGTGGGCTTCTCTTTTTAGGATTTATAACTTTCCTATTGTTGTTGATGTAGTTGACTATAAATATAAATACACAAGTGGAATGATGCTCTTGACTGGAAACTGCAGACAAACCCTACCCCAGGGATCTAAAAAGCAAGAGGAAGTGTTACAACCCCAATAAGAAACCTTGAGGGGCCAGGTATGGTGCAAATACCTTTTTTTTTTTTGGTCTTTTTCTTCTTTCCTTTCTTCCTTCTCCCCTGCCCTGCCCCACTCTCCTCAGCTGAGGACCAAACCCAGGGTCTTTGCTTGCTAGCCAAGCACTCTAAAACTAAGCTAAATCCCCAATCCTGGTGCTGAATACTTGTAATCTCAGCACTTGGAAGACAGGCAGATAGATCTCTGGGTTTGAGATCTTGGTCTACATATAGAATCCAAGGCCATCACAGCTGACACGGTAAGACCCTTTCTTAAAAAGAGAAAGAAGTAGGGAAAGAGAGAGGGAGGGAAGGAGGGAGGGAAGGAGGGAGGGAGGGAGAGAGGGAGAGGGAGAGGGAGAGGGAGAGGGAGAGGGAGAGGGAGAGGGAGAGGGAGAGAGAGAGAGAGAGAGAGAGAGAGAGAGAGAGAGAGAGAGAAGCCCTGAGGGAGGAGAGGCTGCCAGTACAGGGCCTTGGCTCTGTGGCCTTAACTCAGCCTCTGTCCACCGGCTTCATTCACCCTCTGGCAGTAGCAAGATGGTGGTGCTTTCACATCCAGACCGAGCAACCTGCCAGGCTCCTTCCCTGAACCTGCCAGCCTTTCACCTGTGCCATATGGGGTAACTGCAGACCCACCCTAAATCAAGGGGAATGTATTAACCCCCCAGGTTAATCTAAGTCAAGAGACGGAGGTTGGGCCTTGCCAGGGAAGATGAGTACCCAAAAGTGGGTTTCTGTCTATAAAGAAGGGCTCAGGATTGGAGTGGATCTTCTTTCATTTTTGTAATTAATTAATTAACTGGTTAATCACTGTTGAGACATGGTTTCTGTGCCAAGGCTACCCTTGACCTCCTGACCCTCTTGCCTTCACTATGTGAAGGGTTAGGAAGGATTATTGGCATTTCCTGTCTCATCCAGTTCTAGAGTGGTTCTTAACCGGCATCCAGTCCACGCTTGCTAAGGAAGGATTCTCCAGCTCTCAACCTCTTCACACCCCCAGTTCTCACCACTGCAACCCCTCTCCCCCATCGCCTTCCTGCAGTGGCCCTTTGTGTTTGCAAGGCCCACTGATCCCACTTGCACACATCACTGTCCACACAGGGTTCGCCAGAAGGCTTGTGTTTCCTTTCTAAGCTGACCTCAAGCACCCGGACTAACCCACCCTACTGCAGTCACTTAATGGTATCAGACTAACCCGCCCCACTGGGCCATTTCTGGTATCTTCTAGCCATCTAGCCCCATGGCAGGAAGCCTCTTCCAGTAGTTACTTGTTGGTGCTCTGCTTGCAAAGTTTCCAAGCTCCTAAGTCATCCCTCCTGCATTTTATAGGTGTGTTTCATGACAGTATAATAGTGTCTACTCTTTTTTCTTTTCTTTTCTTTTCTTTTCTTTTCTTTTCTTTTCTTTTCTTTTCTTTTCTTTTCTTTTCCTTTCCTTTCCTTTCCTTTCCTTTCCTTTCCTTTCCTTTCCTTCTCTCTCTCTCTCTCTCTCTCTCTCTCTCTCTCTCTCATTCTTTCTTTCTGACAACTTCAGGAACGGGATCCACACACACATACCCCCATGTCTTCTGAGTTCCCCAGCTACACTTGGGTGGTAGATAGGCAGATGTCCTGCCATGCCCCTCATCCCTCTGCTTGAAGAGATGGCAGCTGCTTCTGCATGTGTGAAGCTCTTGCAGGGCCAGCTCTAGCCATGAGGGTCAGAAAATCCTGGGTGTGACTGATCTTTAGAGTCAGGGTGTCATACTTGTGGGCTAATTTAAGTGCTCTCATGAACAAACCAGGCCTGCCAGCCACACTGCAATAGACACAACAGAAGGAAAGAACTCTGCACAGTGGCACTGCTTCTTCCACTGATCCAGCACCTGCTGCTGGTGGAAGGGGGTCCACATATCCACAAGACTCAGCTGAGGCGGCACCTGCAATTCTCTCTCCAAAGCTCTCTGATTTCTCCCCTCCTCTGTTTCCACTGAGCTTGTGCAAACCCTTTGTTGTTGTCTTAGCCCAACATAAAAGATTTCCTTACTGGCTGGCCTGCCTGACTCTAAGGTATAAGTTCCTTCGGGGACACAGTGTGTTTTTCTGGATCGTTGAGTCATGTGAGGACAGAGCCGTGCCTGTCGGGCAATAGGAGCTTAGTAAGTCCCTGTAGACTTAAATCGCATCAGTTATTGCTTAGGATAGCAGAAAGCATCTGATTCTGAAAACGTGAAGATGTAACTTAATAAAAACAATGATTTTTACATAGGATCTGTCCTGAGCAGAGATCAAGAAGAGACAAGGACCACCCTTTGGGAACCAGAGAAGGATTTATTCTGTAGCCCAGCCTGGTCTTGAATTCATTGTGTAGGCTAACCTGACTTTGGATTGGTGGTGGTGTTCTTGCCATCCTCCAAGTACTGACATTCCAAGCAAGTGTTACTGTCATTACAATGCCAGCTAGAATTCCCTGTGCAGTGCTGGAATCGCTCCAGGAAGAGAAGATGGAGCAGCTCGTGCCTGGGTCTGGAGTCTAAGCACTGACTGGGGAAGACTAATCAAGTCTAGGGAAGGCAAGACTAGGGAAGACTAGAACCTGGACCTAAAGTGGGGAAGGGGCTTGTCACCTGTGTATATTTAATCATTTTTGCCCTGGCTCAGCAAGTCATCCCTCCACCTCCACCTGATCCTCAGACTTAACAGCTTGATGGTTCCATCGCAAGTCCTGGATGGACTTAGACCTCAGGAGATGAGGAAGACCCGGATCTGGTAGGTGTCAGGACAAGTGGAAGCCTAAGGCTCATGCATGATAAACCAAATGAGCTGTTCAATAAAATACACAGTAACTTCCCACACAGACACACCAAAGGAACGAATGTAGGTCCGGGGAGATCGCATGGTTGGGAAAGTATTTGCCTTGGAAGCAAGAGGACCTGAACCCAATTCCTAGAACTCACTTTAAAAAGCAGGATGTGGTGTGGACTTGTAGCCCCAGTTCTGGGGAGGCAGAGATGGGAGGATCCCTGGGTTCACTGAGCAGCCAAGCTAGCTGTCTTGGCAAGCTCCTGATCAGTAAAGGCCCAGTCTCAAGACCACGGTGCACCTGAGGAAGGACATTCTGGCTTCTACCAGAACTCACACGCACACATACCCTGCCAACATACAAACGCACACATGCACAAGAAACAAAAGCAAAATGAAAAATGTGTATTAAAGTACTGATTTTATGTGACTGAAATTCAACCAAACACCAAAGACAACTAAATTAGGTTAGTCTGTGCAGGTCTTATGCCCAACATTGGGGTATGTAATAAAATTCAGATTAACCATAAATATTTATTTTATAACTTTATTATTTTTGATAAACCTTTGTTTACTAAAATAATGTGTATATATGTGTATATGTATATGCGTGTATATGTGTGTATGTGAATATGAATATGTATTTGTGTGTATATATGTGTATATATGTATATATATGTGTGTGTGTATGTGTGTGTGTGTTCATGTCCATACAGAAATCAGAGGAGGATGTCCCTTGTCCAATTCTATCACTTCCCTCTTAGTTTTGATTTTGTGTGTGTGTGTGTGTGTGTGTGCGCGCGCGCTTGTGTGTGTTTTCAGTTTGACACAAGTCCAGGTCGTCTGGGAAGAGAAAATCTCAACGGAGAAAATGCCTTCATCAGATCGGCCTGTAGGCGAGTCTTTGGGTGTTTTCTTCATGATTGATGAGGGAAGGCCCTGCTCACTGGGTAGTCCCACCCCTAGGCATGTGGTCCTGGCTTGTTTAAGAAAGCAAACTAAAGCAGCCCTGGGGATCGAGACAGTAATCTGCGTTCCTCTGTGATCTCTGCTTTAGTTCCTAACTCTTAGTTCCTAACTCATCAGTCACTCCGGCCCTGAGCTCCTGCCCTGCCCTCCCTTAGCGAAGAACTATCCAAGCTGCTTATGTCACAGTTTATCACAGCCACAGAAAGCAAGCTGGGACAACCATTCTCCGCTTCATTCCCTGGGGAGCTGGTGGGGTAGCTCAGCGGCTGCAGATACTCTCCTGTCTCACAGTGCTGGGGTGAGAGGTGCGGCATGCTCGCTCTGTCCCCCTGAGCTCAGGCCCCCACACTGGTGCAGCCAGGGCTCTTCCCCACCAAGCCGCCTTTTCAGCCCCCTGGAAATGTTCCCCATGTTTTTATTTTAGCAAACTCGCAAATTGTATTAGCATGTAATCAAGATATCCATATTGTTTATCATTGTGTAGAGGCGTATACCTTTAATCTTAGCACTTATAAGGCACAGTCAATGTGGATTTCTGTGAGCTCAAGGCTAGTCTCATTTATACAGCAAGTTCCAACCAGAATGAGGCTGTGAAGAGAGAGAGAGAGAGAGAGAGAGAGAGAGAATAATATCATTATTTCCACTATAAAATGATCTGAATTTTTAAAATTTTATTACATTATCTGAGGCTTTAATATGTTTTATCATAAATTATAGATTGAGCTGAGTATAAACTATTTGAGTATATTTCTTCTTGTATTTTCTTTTTCTTTCTTTTCTTTTCTTTTTTTTCTTTTTTGAGAGAGGGACTATCCTTGGCTGTCCTGGAGCTCACTATGCAGACCAGGCTAGCCTCAGACTCACAGAGATCCACCTGCCTCTGCCTCCTGAGTGCAGGAATTATAGGTGTGCGCCACTATCCCCTGCTTATATTTTCAATAAAGTAATTTTTCCTTGATCAACTAAAGTGTTTGCTAAAATTAAGGGGCAAATACAATGACAACTAATGAATATAACATTTTAATACCGATATTGCTATTTTAAAATTCTGTGTATTTCATATGATGGGTATTTTGCCTGCATGTGTATCTGTGTTGCCATGTATGTGCCTGGTACCCTTGGGAGCCAGAAGAGGGCTTTGGATCTCCTGGAGCTGGAGTTATAAATAGCTGTGGGCTGCCATGTGACTGATCTAGAAGAGCAGCCAGTAGCTTTAAGTGTTGAGCCATCTCCCCAGTCCCTAAAATCAATAATAACAAAATAAAACTTTATCCACAGGCAGCTGTAGAGGTGCACACCAGCACTTGAGAAACTGGGGTAGGGGGACTGAGCATTCCAGATCAACCTGGGGTACTCATTGAATCTGCCAGAAACAAATGAATACCCCAAAAGACCACAATTTCACCCAGGCAGTTCTAGTGTATAATCCTTCTGTGGTTTCTAATATAAGAGCAGAGTGTCTCTCATGCACACCGCCTCTAGATAAGTGGCTCCCAACTGGGGAAGGCATTCTTGCTCTCCATGAGAATGTTTTCATGTTTGAGTGATTGGCACAACTTGCTTTCGATATGTAGCAGATAGAGATCCAGGGATGCTGCTAAGTCACAGGTCAACAGGGGTCAGCTCCACAACAAAGAACTAACAAGTCTAGAATGTCAATAGTGCTTGAGGCTTGGAAACTGTGCACACACACACACACACACACACACACACACACACCAAACTTCTTCATACTACAAAATGTTCCAGAATCATAAACGGAGCAAGAAAATGGACCCGCCATCCATTACATTATGTGAGACTGTTGTGTTCCTGCTGCTTGGTAGGAGCCAGTATGCTAATTAGGTGTCTCCCCCCACCCCACCCCCCCACCCCGAGTGTTCCTGCCAGTTAGTCACCTCCTGCTCTCCAGCTAACACATAGTCTGAAATAAGGTCTGTCCCCAGTACTGGCAGAGCACAACCACCACTCTCGACATTTAGACAACGGCGCCTTTTGTTGCAAGGACACAAGAGTCTGAGAAACACCATCCTGGGACCTGAAGGGTGTCATTCCCTAGAAAGGATGTTCAAGGTGACGCCATGCTGCGCCAGGGTTGAGTAGCAGGTCCTGAGAGGTGGGGATGCCCATGCTCTCCATCCTAAACTAGAGTTTGTGATTTACAAATGGGACTGTAGTTGCAACTACAGACAGGCTCTTCTCTCCGGGCAAAGGTGGTACCAAGAGATGCGTCCCAGTATCCATCTTAGATCCCGAGCAGAGCTCCGGAGAGTAGGAAAGCTGTTGCTATCAGATCGTGAACACTTTCTCCAGTCTCCTGCAGAACAGCATGCTGTTTGGCTGCCAAAATATTAGGACTAAAAGCAGCTGGCAAAGCTGCTCATTGGGGAAGAGAAGCTGCACGGAGGAGCCTGGGGAAAAACTTCATCTCTGACTACAGCTTTGACTATGACTATGGACGGAACCTCGCTGTGGGGCTTCTTTTGGAGAGCCTCATTCTCAGATAAGGGCTCCCGACCCCAGCTACCCCAAGGATGCTTCTGAGGCAAGTGTACACTGACCAGCACTGACTGCAGGTCCTTGAAGGCAGGGTGACCCTGAGGTAACTCTGTCTTTGTCATAAAAACATCCATACCTTAATAGTAAGCTAATTATCAGCATATGATTAACACAGTATATGATAAAGAGGAAAAATGAGAAGTATCCAGAAAAGCTGCTATAGCATAACCCCAGCTGAGTTCTCTAAGGAGACAGGTGAGAGAGAATTAGCAATGCCTCCGTGCAGGGGAGCCCTGGGGGAGAAGCTGAAGGTGCATGTGTCTAGGATTCTCAGCCTGTGGGGCATGACCCCTGTAGGGGTCAAGTGATCCTTTCACAGGGGTCACCTAAGATCATCAGAAAGTATAGATATTTGCATTACGATTCATAACAATAGAAGAATCACAGTAATGAAGTAGCAATGAAATAATTTTATGGTTGGGGGGGGTCACCACAGCATGAGGGACTGTATTAAAGGGTCACAGCGTTAGGAAGGTTGAGAACCACTGCTCTGGAGGAAGAAAACAGGCAAAATGAATGTGTATTATAAAAGATTTAGTAGATTGGCTTATAAAACATGGGATGGGCAACCAACAAGGGCGTGGCCGTGAGCCCGGCAGCTGCTCAGTCCATTAGGCCTCTGCGCCGTGCTGCTCTGAAAGCCGCGGCGGGACTCCTGAAGAACTGCTGGTCTTCAGTCCGTAGAGGAAGCCTGAAGAATCTGAGCTCTGATAGCAGCGAAGCGAGACACCAGAAACAGCGCAGCGGGATAGGTCCTCAGCAGCAAGAAGCAAGGCAGGCAGGCAGGCTGAGGCTTTTCTCTGACCTCTTTGAAGATTTATTTGCATTTTTCTGTTTCAGGTCGCTTGCTTCTTTGTTTGTTTGTGACAGGGTTTCTTTCTGTAGCCTTGGCTACCCTGGAATCCACTCTGTAGACCAGGCTGGCCTCAAACTCACAAAGATCTGTCTGCCTCTGCCTCCTGAGTGCTGGGATTAAAGGCGTGTGCCACCACTGCTCCGCTGACTTATTTAACTTTTAAGTGTGTGTGTACATGTGTGTATTTACATACTCGTGCACTGGTGTGTGTACCTGTGTATTGGCATCCACAGAGGACAGAAGAAGTTATTAGTGCTTCTGAGAACGTAGTCCCAGGGGATTACGAGCCACCTGACACAGAGGCTGTCAACCTGAGTCCTCTGCGTTGCATGCTCTGAACTGCTGAGCCATCTCTCAGTCACCCGGGACCTGGCGTCATCTCCTCTCTCAGTCCTTCCCAGAAATGCCCAGATATAAGGTCTTCTGGGTGCCTTGACACTCACACATGCTGTCTCAAAGACGTCTTGGTGGGGACGTGACATCTTTATTAGTGGGAAACAATTGGACACTTAAACTCCCAGGACCAGAGATGATCAGGACTGTGGCACAAATGTGAGGTGTATATTTGGGGTGCACTGTGAGCTACTATTTCCGATAGCGAACCATACACATGGTCCACAGTAGGTGTTCAAAGAGTGTATAAATAGAGTGTGGGCTGGCTCTGAGTAGAAGCTGAGAGCCAAAGGGGAAAGCAGCCTCCTGGTAATGCTGAGGAGGAAAATCAGGCAGCAAATCCCCTCTCCCATTAGGGAGGAAGGAGGGGAAACATAGCAACAGCATTCGGCACAATGTTAAACACTGGAAAGCGGCTGCTTTTGAAGTAATAACACAACCATGCAATCTCATCAGAAATTCTAATGGGAACAGAAAGGAAATACCCACAGCCAATTTCCTTCCTGCTACTGTAATTATTAGCACAATTTTAAGAGTAGGATGTTAAGTTCTTTCCCATCACTACCTGTTCATTCATTTATTCTTCCATCCATTCGTTCTTTTCTTCATTCAGTGATTTTCTCTGAGCACCTGTCCCATGCCGGGCCGTGAAGGGTATGTGAGCAGGACCCTGCCTTCACAGAGCTTAACTTAAAATCCTGGACAGCAAAGGCAGGTAACTACATGGTAAGCCAGAGGGTGGTAAATTCTGTGGGGACCAGAGGCATGGGAGGGGATATGAGGAAAGCTGATCTGGAACGGATGGTCACTGCCTGGAGAGAAACTTAAGGCTGCAAAGAAGCACATGTTGGACGTTGGGCGTGGCTGGGTGTGTCCTAAGACAGCCAAAAGATGGGTGGGAGGGAGGATGAGAGGGCAGGGCTAGAGTAGGAGCGAGATGGAAGAGTTTGGATTGCGGCCAGAGCTCACAGGTTACCGAACCGACTCCACATCTGTCCTGAGTGGGACGGGAGGGGCGCGCACTCTGACCTTCAGTTTAGCAGGTTGCCCTGACTACGGCTGCAGAGAGGAGTCAAAGGCAGTTAGAGTGTCAGAAGCAATCCGGAGGAGAGATGATGGCGGCCAGGGCCAGGGTAGCGCCAGGGGTAGTGGAGACTCTGGGTGTCCATGAAGGTAGAAGAGATGAATCAATAATGAGTTAGACACAGAGTTGTTGGGCTGGCAGTGGGGGGGGGGCGCGACATCATCAAGCAGGCGAGTCCAAGTTTTGAACCTGAGCAACAAATGGGAGAATACTTTTGTTATTAACTGGCACAGGGAAGGCAGTGCAAGGGGCGTGGGAAACAGAAAGTCTGATTTTATATAAGATACATGCATATGTGATTAATGTATAATAAATAAAATCTCTAACCCATATGCATGTACATATGCACACACACACATACATATACACATATGCATGCACGCACAGCAAAGAAAAGAAGCCAAAGATCGGAACCCCGGGGACTTGAACAAGTTATGATCCACAAAATGAAACCTCGTTCCAAGTGGCCTGTGCAGCAGCACGTGGGCAGGAGAGTGTCAGTTCCTGGGAGTCAGGGGAACTGGGGCAGAGGCTGCTGAGAGCGGGATGACGACTAATAGTCGTGTTGAGTAGCTTGGAAGCCAAGTAGAATAATAAACAGTGAGCCAAGTAGAATCATCTCTGTGGGCGGGGGTGGGGTGAGAGCTTGCCTGCTCAGGTTGAAGTGCAAACAGAAGGAGATGCAGTCAGCAACTAGAGCGTTCTTAGGAAGGAGGAGCCGGGGGTGTAGGAGAATAGAGGGTTTGGTTGTTCGACACGAGTGACTCTGCGGTGTGTTCAGGAGCTGGTGGGACCATCCAGTAGACAGGGAATACAAACTACAGAGGCGTTGACTAGCAGAGGGAGGCTGAGGTCAGAGCCCTAAGCGTTGGTGAGGACAAGAGGGAGGCTGAGCATTCGGGCACAGATGCAGGCAGGAAGTGGACGAAGCATTGGGAAACTGCAGACGCTTTCTTCTATACAAACCAGGGAAGAAGAAGGATGCTGGAGATCTGAGAAGGGGCATCCCTGGCGTGTATGGAAGAGGCGGCTCACATACAGACCTGACGCGTCAGAGATGCTCATAAGTGTTAATGCCTTCCCCCATCATGGAAGAAAGTCCTTGTGATCACTGTCCATCAAACTTTCATTTGAGATTATATATAATCATATATATTATTATATAATATGTATTTTTAGATCTATTTTACCTGTGTGGGCATGTTGCCCCAGTGTAGGTGTACCACCTGAGTGTCTCGATGCGTGGTGATGAGCTATTGTGGAAGGAAACCCCTCCTCTGGGTAAGAACGCTTTGGAAGCTTCTGGGGAGTCTGGGCTGATCCCTTCCAGCTGCAGTTCAGGAAGCTGTGTGAACCATCCAGGCCAACCCCTGCCCTCCCTTCTCACTATAGGTTCTCCTGACATCCCTCCAGCCCCTTCCTGCCCCCGAGGTGGCATCCTCCACATCAGGGTGGCTTGGCTGCTTCTGCAAGATTCCTTCCAAACCCCATAGCTGAAAGCCCTTCTGATAGTCCATGGAGAGAGGCTCACATCGCATGCAGAGCCAAGTGGAGGGACGAACAGGGCGGCGCCCTTGTCCCGTTCCTGGCTGTGCGGTGTCAGAGCTTGGCTACAGTGAAAATATTCCTCCCCAGGAAACTGAAGCCATTGCACTGCTAGCACACTTAAAACAATGTTTCTCCCCCAAACATTTTTAAAATTCATTCTGCTTGTTGAGAGCAAGCTTGTCCATTTTTTTTAAATTCAGGACCTCAGGGACCCCCTGAACAGAAGCTACAGCCAGAAAGGAAAATGCTCTTGCCAATTTATAGGAAAAAGAAAAACTCCCTTTCAGCCAGCATATTGTGTTAGAAGTGCCTTCATTTCCAGTGTGCCTCATTATACGTGTGTGCACACCTACCATTACACCCTCCATGCACACCCACCATGCACACCCACCATGCACACCTACTATGCACACCTGCCATGCACACCTACCATGCATACCTACCATGCATACCTACTATGCACACCTGCCATGCACACCTACTATGCACACCTGCCATGCACACTACCATCCCCACCCATCCCCATTCTCTTGCCACACACATTTCTACTACCCCTCGGACACATGTCACATAAGCACAGATACATTATCTGTGCTAACATAAGCACACACACCTATGTGTACAACATAAACACATATCTTTCCTGTATTATGTGTCCCATAACACACCCACACACTACTACCATTTGTCTCCACATCCATGCCGTCTATGCACACACACTGTACATCTACATATGCTCACACACAAGACACAACTGACCTACACAGCAGGTCACACCATGTCACATGACGTCATTCCTTGCCACCACCATTATCATCACGCCCAAAGCCACACGCACCCCTCCCTCCACTCTTTCTCAATCCCAGCTTCCATGTTTGAGCTTTTAAAACATGTGACTCACGTGTGGGTCAAAGGCCCATGTGTTGGTTGCCCTGACCACTTCCTGGGCCAAGAGGCACTGAAGTCGCAGTTGGCATCTGTTTCTGTTGCTGGCTGTGAAGAGGAAAGGAGAGGGTGAGAGCTCTTGGGCCAGGGATCTGGGATGGATCAGAGGATTAATTAAAAATTAGCGAGTCATTTATGAGGCAGAAACTGGAGTCCAGAGCAGGCCTTGGGCTGAGAGCATCTCCCTGCTTGCTCGTTAATACGGCACACGGAACTCGAGATCTGGATGAGAGGGCGTTGGGAGCAGATGGTCAGGGTTAGACATTAAGAACCTGGAAGTATCCGCCTATCTCATTCTCCTCCACATTCCTCATTTAAAGATAAAGAGATTTAAAATGTGAAATCTCGGAGGCCCAAAGGATGAGGAAACCTCACCACACGGTTCCAATTAGAAAGCAAATCTAATCACCCCTGACCATAGCGCATTATCTGTGCTAACATTTTCACGCCACACTGTTTCCCCCATCCCCAACCCTCCTTCAGATGCCTTCCCCTCTTCCACCTAGCCAGGGTATGAGAGAGAGAGAGAGAGAGAGAGAGAGAGAGAGGGAGGGAGGGAGGGAGGGAGGGAGGGAGGGAGGGAGAGAGAGAGAGAGAGAGAGAGAGAGAGAGAGAGAGAGAGCGCAAAGGCTATTTTCACTCCCTCATTTGGAAAAACATCATTCAGACAGCAGATCCATAGCAAACTGCCTGAGTACGGTGACCCAGGCTGAGGCTAAATGACTCCCAGGTGTCTGTGCACAGCCTTATCTGTACCACCTGTCCTTTCTGTTAGTTTAGATGGCAGAAAAGTATCCCCTCTTGACCAGAGGTGTCAATCTCGAGTCCCTCAGACTGAGCAAGTGGTGTCAACCATTGGGTCATTTGCGAATGGCAATGCAGGTCGAAGGTGGCTGTGCTTAGTTAGGGTCCACAGCCAGCCAGTCTCATAGTTAGAATCCTGGCTGTACCCCTGGGCCTCAGACCCTGAGTCAGGGGCTCTCACTGTAAAACCTGATTCTAGGAGTCACTCTCATGGCATTGGTAAGAAGAACCAATGAGAGGCCCCTCAGTGCCTGGCAAGGCCTCGGTGCCTGGTAGCTGCTTTCGTTGTGAATGTGCTCCAAGATTCTGGCTTGGAAATACCTAGTGGCTTAGGCCAACACCACAGAGGGTCTCTCACCCTGATAGTACCTTACAGGGAGGGAAAGATGAAGGAGAGTTTATCGTCATCATTTCAGAGTTGAACTGTGGTCCAAGATCAGCAGGATGTCCCACGGTTTCACGCTACCTGTTCCCAGCCTCAGTGCCACAGGGTCATCGGAGCAAGTGACAATGTGATAATTGTGACCTTGCCTCTCCCTAGTTTCACTAATGAAACCCCTTTTATCTGTGTCAACTTGTTCACCCATTTGGAACAAGGACTCTCTTCTAATTGGCAAGTGATCACAGAGTAATAATACCTGTTATTACTGCCCGATCTCTCAGGCAATAGTAAGTTATTATTATGTGCTTGGATAAAAATGCCCACGCTGTTATTTGGAAGACCAGATTAAACAGAGCAATAGAATCTCGAGCAGTAATAATGACATCTTGCTTTTCCATGGTGCATTGATTTTTCAAGTACATAGTATGTCAGCAGGCTATTCCCCGACCTCCCTGGGCCAAGAAATTCTGGCATTGTGTCTTTTGTTCTGTTTGGAACTTGAAGTTTTCAGTTCCCGTGGATCTTTGGAAGTGTCTGTGTAGAGACTTCATCTGCAGGGTTTGGTGACAGCTGTGCCACACCAAGGCAGGCCTAGTTGGAATGAAGAGGGGTCTGTTTTCCTGCAAGCATGTAGCTCTGACCCCAAAGAGGCGGCATCTTTATTATGACCATTTATTATTTACAAAGCGCTGCAGGTGTACATGACATTTTATGAGACACAAAGACAAGGTCCCTGCCCTGTGGACTGAAAGGTTTCATCCACCATTTCATCTGTCTGAGCTGAGCTGTGGAGAGGCAAGACAGGCAGGTAGGGCTGAGGACCTGGGCTGTCACTGTCTGGGGCAGCTGACTGGAAGGAAGGCTTTCTAATGAGGAATTTTAAATGCAAGCAAGCCGAGACAGATGCATACAGCTCTTTGGGATCTCGACAGTTGGAGAGGTGTCTGCACTCCACATTCCGGTGCAGGAAAATCAAATTCTGCCCATGCACCTTGGAGTGGTTGGGGGAGAAACAAGGAAGAGATGACAAATGTCCCACTGTCCGGAGAGCCTCTGAGGGCATCATTCGTCTTCCCTTTCTGGCTTTGTAGAGAGCTGTTTTGTTTGGTCTGTTTGACTTGTTTTGCGGAATGATGGAGAACATACAGAACATTAATTAGGATTTAAAAACACTATGAAGTTATTATTTAGCTTCAAACAGATTATTTTTCTTTTCTAGAAATATCAATTTCAGGCCGTTTGGACGTCTTTAGTTTCTCCCTGCCCCTCGCCAGCCAGGCTGGTCCTAATGATGCTGGCTCCCCAGACCCCCGAACTGTTCATTTATTCACCATACCGACTCCCGTTGCGTAGCTTGAAGAGATGAACATGGTCATGTCCTTCCCCCGAGAAGCAACAGACAGATGGGAACAAGGATGTGAAAAAGGAGAGAGGCTGAGGCCAAAGCTGTGTCCTCCTGTGGGAGGAGACAGAGGCTTCGGCCCTGAGACCCCACTTCCTTCAGCTCTTCCAATCGTCCATTTAGAACACATCTGAGTTCCCACCCCCAGGAGCATTCCAGGAAGGCTCACAAACCCAGCCTTGCCCTAGGCTCAGGAAACACAGATCACGTCCCTGGCATGGGATTCTTCCTGCTTCGAGCTCAGGGCTTGGTCCAACACCACAAGGCAGATTTTGCAGCCAGAAACAGATATAAATTTGGCTGAGCAGAGCCAGTGGAAGCAAAATAGATTCTGTAGTGTACAGAATATGCAGCAGATGGCTCTGCTTCCTACCAGCCCTGTAAGACTGATTAACACAGCCCACTGCCCTCCATCATCATCACCACCGCCATCATTATTACTACCAGCCCCAGCCCCAGCCCCAACCCCAGCACCAGCACCAGCTCCAGTCCCAGCCCCAGCCCCAACACCAGCCCCAGCCCCAGCCCCAACCCCAGCACCAGCACCAGCTCCAGCACCAGCACCAGCACCAGCACCTGCACCAGCATAAGCACCAACACCAACACCAACACCAGCACCAGCTCCAGCACCAGCCCCAGCCCCAGCTCCAGCCCCAGTCCCAGCCCCTGCACCTGCACCTGCACCTGCACCTGCACCTGCACCTGCACCTGCACCAGCACCAGCATCAGCATCAGCATCAGCATCAGCATCAGCCCCAGCCCCAGCCCCAGTCCCAGCCCCAGCACCAGCACCAGCACATCTTATTTAAAGTCCTCTGGTACATACATGCATGGTCCTTGCCAATGGCTCCATGCCTGACATGTAGATGAGAATGTGTTCTCTTCTTCCCCTCCCTCCCTCCCTCCCTCCCTCCCTCCCTCCCTCCCTCCCTCCCTGTGTGTGCTCCTCCTGTTGCAGTTAGCTCCGCAGTCCTCCTCTCTCTCCTCACCTCTTTTTTCTCCCCCACTCCAGCTTCACATTCCCCCTCTTTCCTCACACCAGTCATCTCAAAGCATGGGACACACATGAACCATCTGAGAAGTTGTGTTCACTGTACAGATCTCCAGGAGCCATCTCCTACAATAACTAGAGATGGGGGCATTTGCATTTTTAGTTATTTCTTGTTCAGAGTTCAAGAAATGCTGACCTATATCCCCATAACCCCAATTGGAGCCCCAAACTTGATATTTCAATTTGCCATTTTAGACAGGGAAGTTAGCCATAGACAGGACCAGACAGCGACATATCTGGCGTGCACCTGATGGCACAGGCAACGGCTTTAGGAATTTCGCTGATTGGTTGCTAACCCTTCGGTAGCTCGAAGGTCGTGATGAGAATGTTTTATAAGAGACAACTCACAGCCATATTGCCTGCAGCTTCCCGCCCAGCTGGCGGTGGGGAAGCCGGAGGGTCACCCAGCGTGCCAGGTGCTCAGAACCATCCGGCGGCGGCGGCAGAACCAGGTACCCGAGACAGCCCAAGCTTAAGACCTTCGGGGACTCAGGCCTGGAGTGGGAGTTGGGCACAGAATAGCGGGTGCACTCTGCACTCGCGCGGCGGACCCCGAGCTCCCTGCAGGCAGCTGCCATATTGCCTGCAGCTTCCCGCCCAGCTGGTGGTGGGGAAGCCAGAGGGTCACCCAGCGTGCCAGGTGCTCAGAACCATCCGGCGGCGGCGGCAGAACCAGGTACCCGACACAGCCCAAGCTTAAGACCTTCGGGGACTCAGGCCTGGAGTGGGAATTGGGCACAGAATAGCGGGTGCACTCTGCACTCGCGCGCGGGGCAGACCCCGAGCTCCCTGCAGGCAGCTGCCATATTGCCTGCAGCTTCCCGCCCAGCTGGCGGTGGGGAAGCCGGAGGGTCACCCAGCGTGCCAGGTGCTCAGAACCATCCGGCGGCGGCGGCAGAAC
Organism: Apodemus agrarius; assembly: GCA_964023405.1. Classification (NCBI taxonomy): domain Eukaryota; kingdom Metazoa; phylum Chordata; class Mammalia; order Rodentia; family Muridae; genus Apodemus; species Apodemus agrarius. The sequence goes on along the minus strand of OZ030007.1, from coordinate 59,050,400 downwards.
CAGGTACCCGAGACAGCCCAAGCTTAAGACCTTCGGGGACTCAGGCCTGGAGTGGGAGTTGGGCACAGAATAGCGGGTGCACTCTGCACTCGCGCGCGGGGCGGACCCCGAGCTCCCTGCAGGCAGCTGCCATATTGCCTGCAGCTTCCCGTCCAGCTGGTGGTGAGGAAGCCAGAGTCAGCCAGTGTGCCAGGTACCCAGACCCAGCCGGAGGCCGAACCAGCCTCCCATCCAGCCAGTGGCAGGGAAGCTGGAAACCGGACCCAGCCAGCTTCCCAGCAGCTTGGGACCAGCAGGCGGAACCAGATAACTGAGATATCCCATCTTTAAGACCCCTGGGGAAACAGGATATCAGACAGCGAACCCTGAGCAGGAGCAGTGCAGAGCAGCCGCCCAACAGGCGGAACCAAATACCTGGGATATCCTGAGGTTAAGACCTCGGGGGACTCAGGCCACCCGTCAGCAATCTGTGAGCAAGACCCCCGCAGGATAGTGATTCAGGTATCCTAGTCACTGGGAAATAGCCTTACAACCCCACAGGAGGGTCAAGCACCAGCTAGTATCTACAGGACCAACTAACACCAGAGTTAACCAGATGGCAAAAGGCAAACGTAAGATCGCTACTAACAAAAATCAAGGCAATATGGCGGCATCCGAACCCAGTTCCCCAACAGCAATAAATATTGGATACCCCGAAACACCAGAAAAACAAGACTCAGATCTAAAATCACTGGTCAGGATGCTGATAGAGGAACACTTAGATAAATCTCTTAAAGTAATACATGAGAAAATAGATCAAAAGCTAGAAGCCATTGCAAGACAAACACAATTAAATCCCAGATATCTCAACACACCAGAAAAACAAGACTCAGATCTAAAATCACTGGTAAAGATGCAGATTGAGGATCACTTAGATAAATTTCTTAAAGTAATAGAGGAGAAAATAGATCAAAAACTAGAAGCCCATACAAGGCAGACACAAAAATCACTTAAAGAAATCCAGGAGAATATAGAGCAAAAAGTGAATCCCAATACGGGGGAGAAACAAAAATCACCCAAAGAAATACAAGAGAACATGGGTCAACGAGTAGAAGTCATAAAGGAGGAAACACAAAAATCCCTTAAAGAATTACAGGAAAACACAAACAAGCAACTGAAAGATCTGAGCAAAACCATACAAAATCTAAAAACAGAAGTAGAAACAACTAAGCAATCGCAAAGGGAGACAATGTTGGAGATAGAAAACCTTGGGAAGAAATCAGGAGTCATAGATGCAAATATCAACAATAGAATACAAGAGATAGAAGACAGAATCTCAGATGCTGAAGATACCATAGGAACCATGGATTCAACAATTAAAGAAAATGCAAAATGCAAAAAGCTGGTAACCCAAAACATTCAGGAAATCCAGGACACAATGAGAAGACCAAACCTAAGGATTATAGGGATAGATGAGAATGAAGATCTACAACTTAAAGGGCCAGCAAATATCTTCTACAAAATTATGGAAGAAAATTTCCCCAACCTAAAGAGAGAGATGCCCATGAATATACAAGAAGCCTATAGAACCCCAAATAGACTGGACCAGAACAGAAATACTTCCCGTCACATAATAGTCAAAACCCCAAATGTACTAAACAAAGAAAGAATATTAAAAGCAGTAAGAGAAAAAGGACAAGTAACATACAAAGGAAGACCTATCAGAATTACACCAGACTTCTCACCTGAGACCATGAAAGCTAGAAGATCCTGGGCAGACCTTATGCAGACCCTAAGAGAACACAAACTTCAGCCAAGACTACTATACCCAGCGAAACTCTCAATTGCCATAGATGGGGAAACCAAGATATTCCACGACAAAACCAAATTTGCAAGATACTTATCTACAAACCCAGCCCTACAAAGGATAATAGGGGAAAAATACCAACACAAGGGGGGAAACAACACCCCAGAAGAAACAAGATAGAAACCCCATCTCATCCAACCCAAAAGAAGAGAACCACTCAAATACAAATAATAATAACAATTCCCAAAATGTCAGGAAGTAATAATTACTATTCCTTAATATCTCTTAATATCAATGGACTCAATTCCCCAATCAAAAGACACAGACTAACAGACTGGATACGGAAACAGGACCCTACATTTTGCTGCATACAGGAAACACATCTCAGTGTCAAAGACAAACACCACCTTAGAGTAAAAGGCTGGAAGACAGTTCTACAAGCAAATGGTCCCAGGAAACAAGCTGGAGTAGCCATTCTAATATCAGATAAAATCGACTTTCAACCTAAAGTCATCAAAAGAGACACAGAAGGTCACTTCCTGCTTGTCAAAGGGAAAATCCACCAAGAAGAATTCTCAATACTGAACATCTATGCACCAAATGCAAGGGCACCCTCATTCGTAAAAGAAACTTTACTAAAGCTTAAAGCACACATCGCACCTAACACAATGATTGTAGGTGACTTCAACACTCCACTCTCCTCAATGGACCGATCAGGAAAGCAGAAACTAAACAGGGACACAGTGAAACTAATTGAAGCTATGGACCAATTGGATTTAACAGATATATATAGAACATTCCATCCTAAAACAAAAGAGTATACCTTTTTCTCAGCACCGCACGGTACCTTCTCAAAAATTGATCATATAATTGGTCACAAGACAGACCTCAACAAATACAAGAAGACCGAACTAATCCCATGTCTCCTATCGGATCACTATGGAGTAAAAGTGGTCTTCAATAGCAAGAAGAACTACAGAAAGCCCACATACACATGGAAACTGAACAATACTCTACTCAATGACACCCTGGTCAAGGAAGAAATAAAGAAAGAAATCAAAGACTTTTTAGACTTCAATGAAAATGAAGGTACGACCTACCCAAATCTCTGGGATACAATGAAAGCAGTGCTAAGAGGAAAACTCATAGCCCTGAGTGCCTCCAAAAAGAAACTGGAGAGAGCATACACTAGCAACTTAACAGCACACCTGAAGGCGCTGGAACAAAAAGAAGCTAACTCACCCAGGAGGAGTAGAAGAGAGGAAATCATCAAACTAAGGGCTGAAATCAATCAAGCAGAAACAAAGAGAACCATACAAAGAATCAACAAAACCAAGAGCTGGTTCTTCGAGAAAATCAACAAGATAGATAAACCCTTAGCTAGACTAACCAAAGGGCACAGAGATAGTATCCAAATTAACAAAATTAAAAATGAAAAGGGGGATATAACAACAGAAACAGAGGAAATTCAAAAGATCATCAGATCCTACTACAAAGGCCTATACTCAAAACAACTGGAGAATCTGGAGGAAATGGACAATTTCCTAGACAGATACCAAATACCAAAATTAAATCAGCATCAAGTAGACCAGCTAAACAGTCCCATAACCCTTAAAGAAATAGAAGGGGTTATAGAAAGCCTCCCAACCAAAAAAAGTACGGGACCAGATGGTTTTAGTGCAGAATTCTACCAGACCTTCAAAGAAGACTTAACACCAATACTCTTCAAACTATTCCACAAAATAGAGACAGAAGGGACACTGCCCAACTCATTCTTCGAAACCACAATTACGCTGATACCTAAACCTCAAAAAGATCCAACAAAGAAAGAGAACTACAGGCCAATTTCTCTTATGAATATAGATGCAAAAATACTAAATAAAATTCTTGCCAACCGAATCCAAGAGCATATCAAAACGATCATTCACCATGATCAAGTAGGCTTCATTCCAGGAATGCAGGGATGGTTCAATATACGGAAATCCATCAATGTAATCCACTACATAAACAAACTAAAAGAAAAAAACCACATGGTCATCTCATTAGATGCTGAAAAAGCATTTGACAAAATTCAGCATCCTTTCATGCTAAAAGTCTTGGAAAGAGCAGGAATTCAAGGCCCATATCTAAACATAGTAAAAGCAATCTACAGCAAACCAGTGGCCAACATCAAAATAAATGGAGAGAAACTTGAAGCAATTCCACTAAAATCAGGGACTAGACAAGGCTGTCCTCTCTCTCCATATCTTTTCAATATAGTACTTGAAGTTCTAGCGAGAGCAATCAGACAACATAAGGAAGTCAAAGGGATACAAATTGGAAAGGAAGAAGTCAAAGTATCATTATTTGCAGATGATATGATAGTCTACTTAAGCGATCCAAAAAACTCCACCAGAGAACTTCTACAGCTGATAAACAACTTCAGCAACGTGGCTGGTTATAAAATTAACTCAAGCAAATCAGTAGCCTTCTTGTACTCAAAGGACAAGCAGGCTGAGAAAGAAGTTAGGGAAATAACACCCTTCACAATAGCCACAAACAACATAAAGTACCTTGGCGTAACTCTAACCAAACAAGTGAAAGATCTGTATGACAGGAACTTCAAGTCCCTGAAGAAAGAAATCGAAGAAGACCTCAGGAGATGGAAAAATATTTCTTGCTCCTGGATTGGCAGGATCAATATAGTAAAAATGGCCATCTTGCCAAAAGCAATCTACAGATTCAATGCAATCCCCATCAAAATCCCAAATCAATTCTTCATAGATCTAGAAAGAGCAATTCTCAAATTCATCTGGAGCAACAAAAAACCTAGGATAGCTAAAACTATTCTCAACAATAAAAGGACTTCTGGGGGAATCAATATCCCTGACCTCAAGCAGTACTACAGAGCAATTGTGTTAAAAACTGCATGGTATTGGTACAGCAACAGGCAGGTAGATCAATGGAATAGGATTGAAGACCCAGAAATTAACCCACAGACTTATGGTCACTTGATCTTTGATAAAGGAGCCACAACCATCCGGTGGAAAAAAGATAGCCTTTTCAACAAATGGTGCTGGTTCAACTGGAGGTCAACATGCAGAAGAATGCGAATTGACCCACTCTTATCTCCTTGTACTAAGATCAACTCCAAATGGATCAAGGACCTCCACATAAAACCAGACACACTGAAACTATTAGAAAAGAAACTTGGGAAGACCCTGGAGGACATGGGCACAGGGGTAAAGTTCCTAAACAGAACACCAATAGCTTATGCTCTAAGATCAAGAATGGACAAATGGGACCTCATAAAATTACAAAGTTTCTGTAAGGCAAAGGACACTGTCAGAAAGACAAAACGGCAACCAACAACGTGGGAAATGATCTTCACCAACCCCACATCCGACAGAGGGCTAATATCCAATATATACAAAGAACTCAAGAAGTTAGACCGCAAAGAAACAAATAACCCTATCAAAAAATGGGGCACAGAGCTAAACAAAGAATTCTCACCAGAAGAAATTCGGATGGCCGAGAAACACCTTAAGAGATGTTCAACATCATTAGTCATCAGGGAAATGCAAATCAAAACAACCCTGAGATTCCACCTCACTCCAGTCAGAATGGCTAAGATTAAAAACTCGAGAGACAACAAGTGCTGGCGAGGATGTGGAGAAAGAGGAACACTCCTCCACTGTTGGTGGGATTGCAAAATGGTAAAACCACTCTGGAAATCAGTATGGCGGTTCCTCAGAAAATTGGGCATGCCACTCCCAGAGGACCCTGGCATACCACTCCTGGGCATATACCCAGAGGATTCCCCTGCATACAACAAAGACACATGCTCCACTATGTTTATAGCAGCCTTGTTTATAATAGCCAGAAATTGGAAGGAGCCCAGATATCCCTCAAAGGAGGAATGGATACAGAAAATGTGGTATATTTATACAATGGAGTACTACTCAGCAATTAAAAATAATGAATTCATGCAATTTGTAGGTAAATGGTTAGATCTGGAAACTATCATCCTAAGTGAGCTAACCCAATCACAAAAGAATACACACGAAATGCAATCACTGATAAGTGGATATTAATGAGCCCAGAAGCCCTAAATACTCAAGGCACAATTAGCAAGTCAAATGACTCTCAAGAAGAAAAAAAGGAGAGAACCCTGGGCCTGTAAAGATTGGATCCAGTATTGTAGACCCAGAACAGAGAAATCGTGGGGGGGGGGAAGAGTGGGGAATAGCATGGGGGGGGGGAGAGGAATTATGGGACATATGGTGGGGGGTACCTGGGAAAGGGGAAAGCCTTTGGAATGTAAACAAAGAATATAGAAAATAAAAAAAAATGATAATAAAAAAAAAATGGGGTCAGGGGACACCCAGAAAAAAAAAAAAAAAAAAAAAAAAAAAAAGAGACAACTCACTAAGTATTGCAAAGGTAAGGACTTAAGGATTTACACCGTGACACCAGACACCGAGTGTACTTCAGCTCGGCAAGAGCTATTGGCAGAAGCCCAAAGGTCCAGCGAGGTAAGATCCTGTCCTCAGTCTCGAAGCAAGCGAGGAAGGGACTGTCTACCCACGAAGGCCCATTCTTCCTTCAGAAATGCTTTGCGCCTGGCAGAAGGTCAGTTTGCAAAGATCCCTCTGCCTGCCACTCTTAAAATCAACGGAGACTCTTTGATTATGAGCCACCATGTGTGACTCCTTCAAGCAGAATGGAAATCTGACTGGAGTCCTGAGTTCTCAGCATTGATAGGAAGACTGGACAAAAGGACTCAAGGAAGGACTATCCGGGGGGCATGGAATAGTAAATCTCAGGGGGCATCCAGGAAGATCAGAAAGATGCTGTCTCTGCCTCTGTCTCTTCCCTTCCTCTCTCCCTCCCTCCCCCTTTCCCCTCTTCCTGTACAATTTATAACAAGGTCTGTAGGCTGGTCTTCTTCAACTCACTATGTACTCAAGTGTGCTGCCTAGTTTATGTCAACTCGACACAATCCAGAGTCATTTGGGAAGAGGAAATCTCAATTGAGAAAATGTCCCCCTCAGACTGGTGGGTGGGGACAGCCTTGGTGCATTTTCTTAGTGATCAGTGTGAGAGGGCCCAGGCCGCTGCGGGAAGCGGCACCTGTGAGCTGGAGGCCCTGGGTGCTATAAGAAAGCAGGCTGAGCAAGGCATGAGGGACAAGCCAGCCAGCATGCAGCACTCCTCCATGGGCTCTGCACAGCTCCTGCCTCTACCTTCTTATCCTGTTTGAATTCCAGCTCCAACTTCCTTCGATGGCGATGGTGGCCTGTGATGTGGAAGGGTAATTAGAAAGAGCCCTGGAAACCCAAGGACGCCACCGATGACCTTGAACCATTGATCCAGCCTCCTTGCCCACTGTACCCCACTTCCAGTTTTTTTCTGGTGTTGCTTTACTTGGATCAAAATGAGACGCTCTCGTTGAAAATAGTCTGATTTCTCTGAACCTCACACTCATGCTTAGGGTGAGCAGGGTGCACACACTGATGGCCCCAAGATGACCTGGACCTGGTGAGAGATAATTTCTCTAAAGAATTCAGGGACTTCTGGTTCCTGAGAAAAGAAGGGAAGAACTTTGTGAGTTCCCAGACATGTCCTGCTCATCTCCCATGATCCAGCACATAAGAAAGGATGAGCAGGTGGATAACACATGGGGCCATATCCATCTACACGGGATGGGAATGGTGGAGCTTGCCTTGGTGAGCTCCCCGCTGGCTACGGAGTCAGGCTTTGGTCTCTGGCCCCTGTTTCTGCCTCTCCCTGCTCATGAAGCACTCATTCCATCTCTGTGCCTGCACTTGCTGTGCTTCCTGCCTCACTGTGGCATTTACCTTTATTTTTCTTGCTTAAGACTTTTTTTGGGACTATTCTATTTCATTACGCCCTATCCCAGAGGGATGCTATGCCCTTCCTCAGCCTCCCTGGTGCTTAGGGGTACAACACAGGTGAATACCACACAGCTTATATGAGGAACTCCAAACCTGAAGGGAGTGAGGTGCAAGACCTCTCTTACCTTCTTGGGGGATTCCAAGGTAGTGTTTTAAGTAGGAAAATGAATGAAAGAACATTACCCAAATCACAAGACTGCCAGGAAGCTATGCATCTAGGAGTAACAGCCCCCTACTCCAAATACTTTGGAGAACTAATCTAGAAGAGACCATTCTGGCTCTGCTCTCTGCTCAGACATGCACTTGAGCCAGTGGCCTGTTGAGACCTGGAGCTGGTGGTTTTGTCACTGGGAATCTGTAGCCTGGGAGATCTTGGATGAGCACGGGCTCCAGCTATTTTTTTTCCTGTTCCCTGAACAGTGCACAGCATCTGAGAAGCTTCTGTATTTATGTTTGTCGAAGAGACAAACGAGTTCTCTTTGAAGAGGCTTATCGGTGGTGCTTGACTTTAACAGCTCCAGGCTGTTAGCTGTCATTGAAGAGCAGCATACGGCTGGTGCTGCTTCCGTCAGAACTATGAGTCTTATGATCGCGTTCTTTCCTTTTCTTTTTGTGTTAGAAGGGCTCAGGAGATGAGATAGTATCTGGCAATGTAGCCTAAGCTGACCTCAGACTCAGTCCTCCTGCCACAACTTCCTGAATGCTGGATTTATAGTCATGTGCTATCATGAATCTTCCTTTAAGAAATTTAAGACTATTCAAAGAGAAATAATGAGCTGATGCTGTAGCCCAGTGGTAGAGCTATTGCCTACTATGCCCAGGGCCCTGGGTTTGATCTCTAGAACCATAGAAACAAAAGGAAACACAAAATATTGGATACTGAGTTAGTTAGGGTTTCCATTGTTGTGAAGAGATACCATGACCACAGTGACTCCTATAAAAGACAACATTTAATTGGGGCTGGCTTGCAGGTTCAGAGGTTCAGTCCATTATCATCATGGCAGGAACATGGCAGTGTCCAGGCAGTCATGGTGCTGGAGGAGCTGAGAGTTCTACCTCTTGTTCTGAAGGCAACTAGGAGAAGACTGGCTCCCATGAGGTTAGAAGGAGGGTCTCATTGCTCATCCCTCACAGTGACACACTTTCTCCAACAAGGCTGCATCTACTCCAACAAGGCCACACCCTCTAATAGTGCCACTTCTTGGGCCAAGCATATTCAAACCACCACAGATACTATATAAGGTCTTTTTATAAATTTATAAATATACATTTATACATAAGTTTATAAGTATATAGATTTATAAATATACAGTATATGGGGGTCAGAGGACAACTCATGAGCATTGGTTATTTTTTTCTACTTTATGGAGTCTGAGGATCAAACTCAGGCCATGAGGCCAGCATGCACGTAGCTCCACTCACTGAACCATCCTGACTATAATTAAAAGATTATTTTAATTGCTTGAATTTTCCATAAAGCTTGAAGTTTCATTTCAGGTTTGAAAAACCCCATTTTCCTCTTGTGCCCTGTTCATTTCATTGTAATAATGGAAAGATTGAGTGACTTTTACCACCAAAAATGTGAACCAGTTTCTTGGAGACAATAACAGTAGAGGCCCCTGGGTTTCATCTCCTTAGGAGACCACGAATGTGGTTTCCTTTTGTGATAGGGGTCTTGGCTAGCGTCAGAGCAGAATGATGGAGGTTTTGACTTCAGGAAATAATTGGAAGAGTCTTGGTCTTATTTCTTCAAGGTCAGGACAGAAAATATGGGCCAAATGATAAGTCCTCAGATGGGTAGGACAGGGATAGATGCTAGCTGTCCAAGAAAGTACCAGGTCTCTTCTCTCACAGGACAGGCCTACAGTCACAGCTGCAGTGTTTCCCACCTTCCACAAGGCAGATGTTCTTCCTGGAGAGTAACACAAGTGACGTGCGTTACCTCCGGGCCAGCCCCGCAGCCTCCCACACCTACTCCTCCGTATCTTCTTCTTCTTCCCACTGCATGCAATGTGCTCAGATCAACTTAGGAAGCCACATGCCGGGCACAGAAGGGCTGACATAAACCCAGGTCCCTGGTTGAAGGTGAAGAGATGGCCTCATAGCCTCCTCCTGACATGGGAACCATCTATAATTGTTGCTGCAATGGCCGACTGTACACTAAACGGTCTATAGTGAGCAGAAATGTATCTGGCTTTTAGTTACAAAGGAAGGCCTAGGGCATGGCGTGAGTGCTTGGCCAAGGTCTGTATCACACCACAGTAGGAAGTTGGAGAACAAAAGAGAGCAAAAGCAAGGGTCTGAATCAGCTCTTATTACAACACAACATGAAAAACAACTCATTCCTATGACAATGATGCTTAACCCATGCTCACCTTGTAGAGTCTCACCCCGGCATTGGCTGCCATGGGGTGAGCATATAAACTCTGGGGGACACATCAAACCTCAGCAGTGAGAAAGAAGTGTGTAAATCTATTAAGCCTCTGCTCTGCACAGGGGTCTCTTTATAGACACAACTTCCTTCCAATACACAAGTGTAGTTAGTGTAACAACCAATATGGCTGTGCTAGCACTGACATGCAAGGAGGGCACCAGAAGCATGCCATAGGCTTCTGTATTTTGGTATTGATAGGGGTTATTTTAACCAGGAGCTCAGACAAAGCTGTGGAAGCTACACCGCACCAGATTGAAAGATGACGTGGTACTGAGAGAGAGCCTGGTCAAATTCACAAAGTTTTCAACAAGTTGAAAACAACAGGCAGTAATTTTTTTGTTTGTTTTTGGGATTTCAAGACATGGTTTCTATGTGAATCCCTGGCTATCCTAGAACTCACTCTGTACATCAGGCTGTCCTGTAACTCACAGAGATCCATCTGCCTCTGTCTCCTGAGTGCTGGGATTAAAGGCGTGCACTACCACCAACTGACAAATTTCTAAATACTTAGTGTGAGCCAGGCTGAGGGTTCCATGCTTTCTACACATGATCTTATTGAAGCTCACAATAACCCTATGGCGTAGGAATATGTTATCCTTTCCGAAACAGGTAAACAGAAATGCTGAGAAGAAGGATTACAAAGCTAGTCAACAGTATCCTGGGATTTGGGGGCGGGGAGGGGGGGAACTCTGTGGTCCCCACCACTTGGCTTAGTGTGGTCCTATGTGTGGATTGCTGGTATCATTCCTGGAAATAACTGCTGCCTTGATATATTTATTAATGGCAAAACAGCTCCTCCTTTCAGTGTTGAAACTGTCACAACCCGGATGATAAATTACAGTTACTTTAGTGCTTCTGCTCATTCTTAAACTGGCAAGATCAGATGGAAGAGAAATCAATGTAGATCCACAGAGCCCCATATATCAAATGTTCAGATATGGAAAATCCAATGCAGGCTTTCATTCCGTCTAAGATTGCCTTGAGCCAGTGGTGTGAGGAGGCTGTAAAGATGACAGTGGAACCCACTGTACATCTTATAGCTGTGGGGGACTCAGAACAAGGCCTTTGAGGCCTATAGTACTTGACACTGGACAGGCTGTTTCTGGGTGGTTCTATTTGTTATTTTTCTTGTTGCTGTGACCAACACCAGACTAGAAATAGCCTGAGGGGGAAAAGGGGTTTGGCTTGCATGTTGGGAAGATACAGTACATCATGGTGTAAAAGTCACAGCAACCAGAGAGTGAGGTAGCCAGTGGTGCTGTGTTTATAGCCAGGAATCAAAGAGAGGTCAGGAAGCAAGACCAGACTGTAAGAGTCCAAGGCCTGACCGAGCTCCTCCAGTGAGGCTCTGCCTCCTAAAGGTTCTATAATCTTCTAAAATGTTACTTCCAGCTGTTGACTGGAAGTGTTTAAATGTATGAGCCTTTGCTAGACAGTCTACCCAGACCATAGGTCTTGTTGTTAGGCACTGGGTAATCACAAAGTGGGCCTGTCCAGAGGCGAATGGGCTAATGCCGCACTGGGAACCTAAGCCACAGAACAACTAGGCAAGGGCACAGGGGATGTTTTGCCTAGAGTCAAGAAGGCTTGAGGGACACGTGAGCTGTCCTCATATATCTCAATGGCTGCTGTGTGGGGAGGGATCAGGCTGATGCCAGGGACTCCAGATGGCAGATCCAGGACTCAGAGGAATGACAAGGGAGCAGATTCCAGCTCAGTTTCAGAAAGAACTTTCTAACAATCTGAGCTGTCTGGCAGCACGCTCACACAGCAAAGGATGGAGCAGCCGGTCCTTGGTTGTGTTAAAGCCAAGGCAGGATAAACCCCAGCACTGGTGGCATTAGCACTGGGTATGGGGTTGAAATAGATGACCTCTATGCCTCCCTGTCGAATCCTGTGATTCCATTAACAGAGACGAGGTTAGATCACTGAACAGGAGGCCACGGGGATTACTCACTGTTTGAGATGAGTAACCAAACACAATCTGAATTTTCTTAAAAGATGACAAGTGGCTAGTGCCCTAAGTTCTCTTGGAGTGGTCCCATGGCCATGGCTGACTCTGGATTGCTGACCTTGATCTGCTAGGGTAGGCTATGGACGTGAGCAAAGCCTGTCTGGGATGATTGTTTAAGTAGAGGAGTGGCTTTGAGTCTGGGTCTCAGCCATCAAAGAGAATAGCTCCTGGATCTTCAGAGGTTAAGGGTGGTGGTGTGATGGCGTGGGCGACCTCTGTCTGACCAGGCTTTGTGCGGGACCAGGGCAGCAAAAAGTAGAACCGGAGTTTTGACACTCAGCCAGAGAGCCAGAGCGATGCCGCCAGCTGCCCGGTGCCAGTCCTGACAGACAGTCCCCGATTTCTTACCCTGACCAGAGGAACTTCTTCCTGCAGACACAAGTAAGTAGGAGGTGCTGTGCAGGGAGCTGAGGGCACAGTGATGAGTAAGGTGGCATTTAAAAGGAAGATGCCTCTTGGCTCCTAGTAACAAGATGAAACAAAGCCACACGCATGTCCTGTGTACCTACTCACATCACAACACACATGTCCTGTGCACCTACTCACATACATCATACACACACATGTCCTGTGCACCTACTCACATATATCACCCAAGCAAAATATTAAATAGAAAATTTAACAAAATAAGAGGGTGGATATAAACATGTAGACGTTTTGGTTTTGCTTCTCTCTCTTTCTGTGATCTCCTGGTCCACATGAAGATGCAGTCGGCAAGACAATCACAGCCATATTTGACCCTTCAACCTTGGACAAAACTGTGAGCCAAAATAAACCTGTTCTTACAATTCACCCAGTGTCCAGTGTTGTGAGGTAACCCAGTCTCAAAAGAACACTCATGGTATGCACTCACTGATAAGCGGATATTAGCCTAGAAGCTTGGAATACCCAAGACACAATCAACATTTCAAATGATGTCCAAGAAGAAGGAAGGAGTGGACCCTGGTTCTGGAAAGGCTCAGTGCAGCAGTGTAGGGGAACACCAGAACAGAGAAGTGGGAAGGGGTGGATGGGGGAACAGGGGGAGGGAAGAGGGCTTATGGGACTTTCGGGGAGGGGGGATGCAAGAAGGGGGAAATTATTTGAAATGTAAATAAAGAATATATCAAATAAAAAAAAAAAAAGAAAAGGGACTAAAACACTCCAGGTTCAGGCAGTGCGTGACCTACTGGTTCCAACCATGTGACCACGATCACATCCCCTCTCACCCATTCTGTAGCTCTGCTTGGCTGCATTGCTGGCTGGAGCCCCAGGCTGTGGCTTCCTCACCTCCATTCTTCCTGCTCTCTTCCAGTCTCCCGAGGATGCACAGCCAACAGGGAAGAAGGAGTCAAAGCCCCTCCATGTTTGTAGAGCCTAAGTCACATGCCAGCCCCGAGCCAATCACTTCGAGTGGGAAGATGGCGGTGGGTATGAGGGCTAGTGTAATCCATAACTGTATCTGGGTGTTGGTGATAACTGGACACAGATCACGCTGCTGGAGTGAGAAGGGAAGGCTTCTGAGAGGAAAAGCAGCACTGGGCTGCAAACGGACACAAGAGGCCTTCAGGCCCAGCTCCTGAGCTCAAAACTTCTATGGCAGCGTTTGGGAATTACAAACCCAAGGTGGTAATGTTTGTTACCAGGCAGCCTAGGGGCCAGCAGGGCAGAGGAGTACCTCTTGTGGGCAGGGTCTTATGGAGTTGTGGAAGCTGTCTTAGAGGAAATGGAATCCCAGCAAGAATGGGGCTTACAGGTGCTGAGAGGGATTCTGGGAACCAGGGGCGTCTGTGTAGTGTGATGCACTGTGGCTGTCAAGGAAGGCAGAAGGCAGAGAGGGGGGAGCCTCGTGTGCTCGGAAGTGTAGCCCGTGCAGCAGGGGAGACTGATAGCCCCCTCACTGGGGCAGCCTAGGACTCTGTGAAGAGAACACAACATTGTAAATATGGAAGGAGGGCAGAAATCTGGGGCTACCCAAGCCTCAGTGGATCTCGGAGCACCCTAGACTACCTGCCACAGTTCGGGTGTGGCTAAGTGGTAGACTTAGGTAGCTGTAGAGGGTGGTTCTGATGCTTTGATTTAATTAGGAATCTGTGTTTACTGGTGCTGAAGGTTCTTGTCCTCAATTGGTTATTGATCTATCAATAAAGTTGCCAGCAGCCAATGACTGAGCACGGGGCAGGACACTGAGAGTTGAGTGGGTAGGACAGAGAAGTCAAGACTGGGAGAGAGGAGAAGACACAGCAGCTGCGAAGATAAAGCCAACCGACATGTAAGGTTTTGGGTGGGTCCCCTCTGGCCACTTCCCCAACTGGGCCTGGAGTGTGTGTGTGTGTGTGTGTGTGTGTGTGTGTGTGTTTTCTATTCATGGATCTGCGATAGCTCCTGGGTGGGTGTGTGAGTGCTCCCAGGCAGGAACACAAAGCAGTGTAGACAAAACTACACACTACAGGTAGTCGCTGTGTTAATATTTTTATAAGATTTTCTTTTAGATAAGTTCTTGCTCTGCAGCTCAGACTGGCCTGAAACTCACCATCCTCCTGCCTTAGCCTCACAAGAGCTGGGATTACAGGCATACCTCACTGGTGATGCCTAACTTCACGAGATCTGAGCAAAAGATTCTTTGTCCAGGCCACACATCAGGGTTTTCTAGAAAACCACTTTAGAAGTAATCTTAGAGAGTCCCTAATGCCATGGTGGAGGGTCTCCACCCTCCCGGTGCCCCTTGGTGCCAGCACTGCAGTCCCTGTCTTTGTTGTTTACTGTTGAGCAGACATCACTTGGTGGTGAACAGGGAGTGGGCTGTGCGGTCAGACATCCCTGGGTTTCCGCTCTTCATGTTCTGCAGAGCTTCACACAGGCGTCCTGGCTGACCAGCCTCTGTTTCCTCCTCTGTACGGCGAGTGTAGTGATAATGCCTCCCTCCTGGCCTCTTTGGTTAAGATTAAGAGAAGCCGGGGCATGGGAGGATGGCTCAGCTGTAAAGTGTTTGCTTCACGCACTTGTGACTTGAGTTTGGATCCCCAGGACTCATGTAAAAAGTCAGACACAGTGGTATTGATTGGTAAAGCCAGTGCTGCTGGCCTAGGAAAAGCTAGGTTGCTGGAGATCCCTGGCCAGCGAGAGCAGTAGCGTCGGTGAGCTCTCGAGGCTCAGTGAGAGAAGCTGCCTCGAAAAATAAGATGGGGAGCAACAGAGGAAGCCATCCGGTGTTGACCTCGGGTTTACATATGTGTGTTCCTGTATGTACACACGTTGAACACACCAAATGGAGGCCGTGTGACAGTCCACTCTGTAATCCCAGCAGTCAAGGGTGATAGCAGGGAAGTCTCAGGCACTAGGTCAGGCTGTGCTATATTAGGAGATTCCATCTAAAAACATAAAATAAAACAGAATAAAATGAAAAGAATGATGCTTTCAAGTGGTCGGGGCCTAGGTTATAATAAACTGCCCAGTTGGAAATACTATTACTACTGAGTTAGGGATGACTCTACTTGTAAGCACATCCAAACGGCATTTATTCATTTGCTTGTTTTTGCCAACATTAAGGACCAGGAAGTAGGAATACAACAGTGGACACGTGAGACAGACATGTCTGCTCTCATCTTCTGGTCACTGAGATGGACAAGAAAACAAAATGGATGCACATCCAGGAAGTGGCGAATGGTAGGAGGAAGCTAGAGTGGCGGGGGGGGGAGGGGGGGCGCGGGGGCGAGGGTAGGGAGGATCTCAATGGAAGTTAAAGAGCTCCCTCCCCTCCAGTCAATAGCTAAGTAAGTGAAGGGAGGGAAGAGGGCCACGTGGGGAGAGTGCAAAGGGCAGGGGTAGCTTTTATGTCTTAGTCTGTGTTTGCATTCCTGCACAAACATCATGGTCAAGAAGCAAGTTGGGGAGGAAAGGGTTTATTCAGCTTACACTTTCCATATTGCTGTTCATCACCAAAGGAGGTCAGGACTGGAACTCAAGCAGGTCAGGAAGCAGGAGCTGATGCAGAGGCCATGGAGGGATGTTACTTATTGGCTTACTTCCCCTGGCTTGCTCAGCCTGCTCTCTTATAGAACCCAAGACTACCAGCCCAGGGATGGCACTACCCACTATGGGCCCTCCCTCCTTGATCAGAAAATGCCTTACAGCTGGATCTCATGGAGGCATTTCCTCAAGGGAAGCTCTTTTCTCTGTGATAACCCCAGCCTGTACCAAGTTGATACACAGAACCAGCCCCTGTTACAGATCTCATCCATGGTACTTACTACCTCTCTAGCACTCACCCTTGATAGAGCAGCGATTATGAGCACCCAGGATAGAGCAGCAATTTCCGGTTTTGGTGCTCTGCCCGCATGTATGTCTGTGCACCACTGTGTACCTTCTGGATGCCAGAAGAAGTTATTGAATCATCCAGAACTGGATTTACACTCAGATGGTTGTGAACCTCTCTGCTGGTGCTGGGAATTGAACTGGGGTCCCTTGGGAAGGCAGCTAGTGCTCTCAACTGCAGAGCCATCTCTCCAGCCCTGGGATTTCTATTTTGGTCACCACTGTGTTCTCAGGGCCCAGAAGCACACACTGTGTATTAATAGTAGATGCTCAAAGATGCTGGTTCCCACCTCTCCCGCTGAGCCTGAACAGGGGAGGTGGGAACACAGGGGGTGAGCAGAGTAAGCTGGTCTGCGCTATTCTGTTCAGCACTGCTGCGCTTACACAAAGAACAGAGAGCGTCCATCAAAGCAAACTGCCTGGCTGGGAGGCACTGAGAATTTCAGAGCACAGAGCCCCAGCAGAAAGAGAGTGTGCATAGAATGAAAGAGAGAGAGAGAGAGAGAGAAAGAGAGAGAGAGAGAGAGAGAGGCAGAAGCTGCCTCTGTGGCATGTGTTGGTCTGACAAATGGCTCCTGCCATCTTTCCTGTGGCTGGTTGAGATCGGTGCTAAGTGCTATTCGGCTGGATGAGTGGGTGTGTACCAGGGTGATGGCATCTCATGCATCTTTGACTTGGCTTCTGTGCCTTGTGATGTTTGTTGCATTAGCTCAGCCTCTTCCTCCAAGTTCCACACAGAACAAGCAGCTTATATCTTAGAAATGAAGTGACAGGAAGAGAGAAAGAAATGCGGTTGGCAACAGGGAGTATTTCCCAGTGGAAAATCAGCAGGAAGCAGAGATTAGACTGTGTGTGCATGTACGTGTGTGCGTGTGCGTGCGTGTGTGTGTGTGTGTGTGTGTGTGTGTGTGTGTGTGTGAGAGAGAGAGAGAGAGAGAGAGAGAGAGAGAGAGAGAGAGAGAGAGAGAGAGAGAGGTCTGTTCAGGTACCTTTGCCTGTGTATATGTGCACAGAGACCAGACTGCCTCCCCTCCAGTGTTGAGGTTGCAAACACATGCAGCTGCTCCCAGCTTTCCATGTGGGTGCTGGAAATCCAATTTCAACTCTTGAGCAGCAAGCACTTTACCCACTGACCCATTTCCCTACTTCTTGTCTGTTTATTTTTTCAAATTGTGTGTGTGAGTGTGTGTGAGTATGTGTGTGTGTGTGTGTGTGTGTGTGTGTGTGTGTGTATGATTATGTGTGTGTGTATGTGTGTGTGAGTGCACATGGGTGAGATGTCAGGGGAAAAGGGGAGTACCATGGCATCCATGTAGGGGTCATAGGACAACTTTGTGGAGTTGTCTCTCTCCTTCTGTCATAGGATTTCAGGTCAACAGGCTTGGTGGCAAGCATGGTTGTCCTTTCACCCACCTGAACAGCCATCATCTTTGGTTTTTTGACAGATCATCATTGACTTCCATCTTGGGGAAAAGTCATGTTGCCTTTATTCCTCCATAACTAATCTTGTGGACTTTTTTCGGGCTCTCTCAAACCCAGTTTTCCCCATCCCACAGCATCTGTTTCAGAGCTGTGCCTGCCAGCCTACAGTGTGTAGAGTTGAAAGAGACCCTTTCTGGCGGGCGGGTGGGTGGGCGGGCAGGCAGGCGGGCGGAGCTCTCCCAGCACATGGTGTGGTAGAAGGCATGTTGCCCGTGGGCCAGGACGAAGCCTCTAATCCCTGAGGCTGGAGCTCAGCCCTGCTTGCCTCCTTAGCTGGCATGTGTGAATAGTGTATCAACTCACCCGTTCAATACGGCACAGTGTCTGTCTTGCCCTCATCCCCATGCAGGAAGCATCTGGGGAAGAAAGTCCGAAGGCTGGCCGAAGCCAGAGAGGGGTGCTAAGTGGAGCTGTTCAGGAAAAGGCTCCCACCTGAACTTCCTTCCAAAGCAGTTGGTTTTCAGTGTGAAAGTAAATTCTTCCCACAGGAAGGAGCTGGTTCCCAGCCTGGCTCACCGAAGAGCTGACCGGGTAGAGGGAAGGGGATCTAAGGATGGAACAGACTTCATGTTACAAATAGAAAAACGAGCCGTTTGGGGGTATAAATAACTGGCTATAGAAATTGCAGAACGCATCGGAGGGGCCGACCTCCCTAGATAGCAGTTGGTATGGCCATTCTTATTCAAAATCTGAACTTTGAGAAATTACAGATGTAGAGAGAGCATTCTGCACAATTAACCACAAGAGCTGGGATAAAAGGAGAAATTATCTGAACCCACATCAGGATGAGCAGAGAATGAGGTAGGAGATGCAGCAAGCCAGCCACGGGATGGACAATCAGTTCCTTAGAATGAAGGGTGTGGAACTCAACAAGAGACTCCAGCTGCAGCTGCCCGGAGCCTACAATAAATTTGAGGCAGTTCTCATTACATAATCTAAGACCCAGCCGTTCTCAATTAACCTTTGTCTTATCTTCTGAAATGCAAATTAAAGAACACTTCCTAGCATTTTCATAGCTGCATCAGAGCAGGGAAGGGCGTGAAGGACGGCTGCAGGATCCAGTTCAAAGCGGGCAGGGCCAAGGCTTTGCCTGGACTACCCGGCCCTCCCACTGCCATGGGGCTGCAGCAGAGAGCTCTGGGGATGGCTGGCCAGGGTGGTTCTCCTGGAGTCATCTGGGTGACTCCAGGAAAGGCACCTGGTGGCATGACCTTTGCGCCCCTGGGCATTCAGCAGATGGCTGGGGCCCATGCCCAGCAGCTCTGTCCTAGTCTCTTGGCCAGCACGCTATGCACATTTTGTCACAGTCCCATGGCCACACTATGTATGTGGCCATTGGAGTGCAGAAAGGCAAGGTCTCACAAAACTTAAGTAAAGTTATTTTGGTCAAGAAGAAGCCAAACAGATTTTCAGCTTTTTCTACTGGTAAGATTTGCCCTGGCTGCTCAGATTTTTTTCCTTTAAAAAAATGTTTATTTGTTTATTTGGGGTGTTTTGTTGGGGTTTGGTTTGGATTTGTTAAGACAGGGTTCCTTGAACTCCTGATCTTCCTGCCTGTACCTCCCGAGTGCTGAGATTCTAGCGCTGTCCCACCGTGCCCAGCTGCCTCTCGGGCTCAGCATCACCCAGCTTTGGCTTTCCTCCTCACTGGAGTCTGAGTCTTCAATTCATTCCGCGTCTCCTTCCCTTTCCGGGTCCTCTTTCACCACTGCTGAGGTGTGGCTGCTGTCTATTCCTCACAAGGGTCCCTCTAATGTCACGGAGTCGTTACTTATGTGCGTTGTTGAAATCTGGGCTTTTAACTGTAGCTTTAATACCATAATAATAACATCAAGTAAAAGCCACGGGGACTTGATTTTCTTCTTTATTATGCGAGAGGGGGTTCCCTGTCGCTTTTGACTCTTAGATGGTCTTAGAACTTGGTTCTGAGACTCAGTACTTCTCTCCCCTTCCACTGGCAACCTGATGGAGGCATTTTATTAACTGGGGTTCCTCTTCCCAGCTTGTGCTAAGCTGACCAGGTGTGTGTGTGTGTGTGAGGGGGGGGGGGTTGTGATCTAACCAGGACAAGTATTGTATATGTAGTGCCCTGCCCCCACTTAAAAAGAACATTTTCTCTTTAAGGTGGGGTAATGGTCCATTCTACACAGCACACACTCAGTCTTAGCCAGAGGCCAGTAAACAAATGCTGTCCCTCTTCTACCAGTGGACACTGGGTCTTCTCCCCTGGGCTGCCATGAATAATGAACTCTCTCTCTTATACTCTACTACAGTAAACACATCCAGAAGGCGAGGAGAGCTGAGAGAATAAAGCTTCACTTCGCCACAATGGGGGAAACCGCAGCTGCCTCCATTGAAGCTCTTTGGAAGCAGCTTGCTGGTGTGAACATTATTTTGCATACAATTAGCTGTTAGCTCCAAGCTCTCAACACTATTTAAAGCTTCTATTTAAAGTTTGACTTTTTTTTTTTTTTTTAGGTCTTTAGAAGTTTTTATTATCAAAATTCAGAAATGTCTCCATTCATCAGAGCACTCTCCAGAATGTTCTATTCTTGAACAAGGGTATCCTAAAAAGTCACACTAATATGAATATGTGAGTGATTACTGAATACTCTCCTTAAGTAGCTTCAGATTTGAGAACTGACGTATCTTCACCTTGTGGGATGGGAACTAGGTATGAGGGCAGGTGGGTATCTCTCTCCACCCTGCCTCTGTCTCTCAAAACTTGCATAAAACCAGTAAGCAAACACAGTGGATGTTGTTATTGAGGTAACCTTGGATTTTTGTCTCTGATTTATTGTTTGAAAAAAAAATTGTGAAAACTCACATTTTAGCTATTAATAAAACAAATTACTTACAGCACACCTCACAAAAGGTGGCCCACAGTGGCACGGGCACTCTGACTGAGTGGTGAGCCTACCATACGGGAAACGGCTGCATGAGAGACTAGAGCCATAGGCTGGGGGCTGGTTCAGTGAGTCATGCACTTGCTACATACGCATGAAGACCCCAGTTTGAGCCCCCAGAAGCCACAGAAAGCCAGATGCAGCAGTTCTTATCTTTAACCCAGCATTCCTGCGGTGATATGGAAGGAGAGACAGGAAAATCCCTGGAAGCTCACAGATCAGTTAGCCTGTCTGCTCAACAGCAAACAACAAAGACAGGGTATCCCAAAACAAGGTAGAAAGTAAGGACCACAGCAGGGCTGTCCTCTTACCTCCATATCACATACATAATACATGCCTACACACACACACACACACACACACACACACACACACACACCAGACACATAAAAAACAAGTGTGAATGATCACAAAAACAATGGCACCACATAGAAATAAGAAAGGGCTAAAAATGGTGGAGAATGGAGAGGGAGGGAGGAAAGGAAAGAGAAAAAGGAGGAGAGGAGAAGGAGGAAGCCCTAAGTACCTTGTTTTTCTGTATATCTCCTGTTTCTTGTATTAAGTGACATCCAACACCCTAAGTCCTGGCTCTATTCCCCATCACAGCTGTGGAAATAATGGCCGTAGAGGGGGTCAGGCGGAACATGGCTTAGCATCTTTTTGGAACGTTTTAGAAGGATTAGCTGAGGAGAGTGAGCAGCCCCTTCCTGTAGCTCAGATGTGGAGAGAGCTGGGGGGAAGCAGGCCGCCTTTGCCACCTTGCCTTTCCTTGATGATAAGTTCATCCTCTTCAGAACCCAGCTTCTCCGGCCTCCCAGAATGAACCAGTCATGACCTGGTTGGTTTGTTTGTCAGTTTGACACAAGCTAGAGTTATTTGGGAAGAGAAACATCAACTGAGAAAATACTTCCATCCGCTGGCCCGCAGGCAAGTCTGTGGAATAGTTTCTTGATTAATGGTTGGTGTGGGTGCACTCAGACCACTGTGGGCAGTGCCATCCCCAAGCAGGTGGACCTGGGGGTGTATATGAAAGCAGAACAGGGAAGCGATGAGGAGTAAGTCAGTGAGGAGCACTCTTCCATGGCCTCCTCTTCAGTTCCTGGTTCCTTCCCTGACTTCCATCAGTGATAGACTGCAAGACAAAATAAACCTTTTCATCCCTAAGGTCAGTGTTTTATCATAGCAATAGAAACCCTAAGATAGAAGACAAGGAGATTTCTAGAACTCCAGGCCTTCAGTCCCTGTTTGGGATTTCTGAGGCATCTAGATCGTGGACTGATCAGCTACTGGGTTCTCAGCATCTCCAGGGCCCTGACAGCCATTACTGGACTACACAACCCATAAGCCAATCCAATAAAACCCCTTTGTGATATCTTCTACACACTCTATTCCTGTGGAGAACGTTGACTGGTGCAGCAGAGTCCTTCAACCACCTCCCCATGGAGAGAAGGAACACTGGATTAAGGACCTGGTCAGGTGCTGCAGCCAGCTGGCCCAGGCAGGTCTGTCCCCAGTCTCCTGACACCCAGCTTACTGGGCCACTCAGCTCTGCAATCAGAACTCAGATTTTTACCTTAGTCGATATTTTCATTCTCAGAAAACACCCAAGAGAATTTGGACAAAGGACTTAATCCCTTTCCTTCCTAAGCCATTTGCCTAGACTCCCCCATAAGAATTCACAGTTAGAGACCTCCCCTCCTCATGCTCCGGGAAAGCTAACCAAGACACCGGAGAGAATATGTTTATTAGACAGGTTGTCTGAAGGTGCTAGCAGAGGGGTGGAGGAGCTTCTGGAAAAGGAAGGAACCAGGAGGGAAGGCTTGCTCAGGAGGCATCCAGTCAGCCTCACCCTTTGCACAAGCAGAAAGAATGGCAGAGGGGTGCACACCCTGCCGGTCCTGGGCAGTATGACCGAGCCCCTCCCCCCCACCTGCCGTGCTCCTCTCTTCCCAGCCCCTTCTCAGTTGTCTCTTCTGTACTCTGGTTACGCCCTTGCTCCCTGTTCTGCTCTCCGCAGTCCTGGCCAGGGCAACCTGCTGCATCCTTCTTGGGAGATTGAGTCACAGACATGGAAACCCTACTCTAAAGTCAGAACTGCCCAAACTGTGATCTACGATCAGCAATCCTCACAGTTGTTACTGTAACTTCGTTGCGTTTGGACAGAGTCCTGTGAACAAACTATCAGTTATCAAAGTCCACAGATAAGACGTCAAACTTGAAGTTGGACTTGCAGCAGCGATCTTTTCACCTTCCTGTCCTAAGTGTCAAGTGACAATGAGCCACTACTGCACCTGCCCAGTGGGAAGTCCATCCTCCTGACCCTGCCTTCACCTCTCCTGGCTCTAGAGTTCTTGCAGTATTCTGCGGTATGGCCCAGAGTGGAAGGCTCAGGGCCTGGGATGGAGTGGCTTCCGCGTGAGCCGTTGTACTAGGCCTGCCTGGCCATGTGACGGCCAGTGGCTCTCGCCTGACTTGACAAGCTCAGCCCCAGTGCGCTTGGCTGGGGCTGGGATCTCGGTTCTGCGAGCCCAGCTTGTCTGAGTCCTGCTGGCTCCTCGGGGGCCCTGTCCGGTACCAGTGTCTCCCAGATGCCCCCAGCCTCTGTCTGCTTTCATCTTAGAATCTTAGCAGCTCCCTGCCTGTCTCTGCAGCCCAGCCTACCAGGCAAAAGCACTTACCTTTTCCCTTCCTTTATGTTGGGAATGACAAAATTTCTCCTAGCCAGTAGCCAAAAGTGATAAGTTGATCTTACAAAATAAATCTTCATTCTGTCAAGAGGCCACTAAAGGCTGGGTGCTTTCTCCAGGAAAAAAAAAAAAAAAGGAGTGAGGAGGGGGCCTGGGGATAGCGAGACCTACAGTAAGAGCAAGTCACAAAACAAATGCTCCATAAAGCACACGTCATTCAAGGAGAAAGGAGACAGCTCCCAGAGAACTTCTGCCTTGTAAATTCCCAGGAGACGACGGAAAATAGACCCCTGTGTGCTCTGACAGGACCCTTCTCCACCCAGCATCTAAAAGCCCTGAGAGGTTCCGCATTAGAGCATGGCTGTTAATGGTCCCAGCTGTGGTCTTTGCCTCTGTGCATGGACCAGTCTGTGAAACTACCAGTCTGTGCACGGAAGGACAGAGAGACCTGGAATGTGGTGACAAAGATACAGGCTGGAAAGGAACATGGGCAGTTCGTACAACACAGTTGCCATTGTCCCCGCCCCCTAAGGAGCCTGCAGAGTGCCAAGGGGCAAAGTGTCTCTGTGCCCTGGGTTAGACTAACAGCAGCAAGAAGAGGATTCTTTTCAACAGAAAGCTCTTCCCCTGAGCACAGCTGGCGCCGTGCCCCGCCCCCATGTGCTTCTGGAGCAGAAGGCTGTGGTATTAGAAACAGGCTGTGGAGTAGTAAAGGCACATTAACTTTAGGCACGTGCAGAGAGGTACAAGTGGCATTTTGGAGCCTCGTACAGAGTTGAGGCTACAAGGGCTTCTCCATTCCTTAGTCTTCATTCAACTCTGCTGGGTGGTACCCTGTGAGGCTACCTCTAACAGCCTGGTGACAGACAGACAGGCTCTGGTGGTCAAAGGTACTGCAGGGCAGGAGTGGGGTCTCCCATCATAGGCCTAGGGCCCAGAGCCTGTTTAAGGAACAGTCCTGCAAACCAAAGGTGGGGAGGGACTCAGCAGAGGACTCAGTCCAGGTTTCCCCCGTACTAGAATTCCTTTCACCGCTGAGCTGTGCCCTAGACTGGAGTCTGTGCAGGAGTGGATAGAGCCGAGGCTTGGGCTGCACTGGTTCTGTAAGAGTCTGGGTTGGAGACAGGCTGGGGTCACTTCCAGTGAAGCACCTTGCCCCTTTCGCAGGGCCATGAATCTCTACAGGCCAATTGTTTTAGTTTGCTTTTTATTTAAACTTCATGACCAAGAGTAACTTGAGGAGGAAAGGTTTTCATGGGGTGGGAGGGCTCACACACCCTGACCACGGGCCATCATGAAGGGGACTGAGGGCAGAGACTCAAGGCAGGAACCCAGAGGCAGAGACTGAAGTAGAAGCCTTGGGAGGGGGTGGGGGTGGGGGAGGTGGCTCTGCTTACTGGCTTTCTCTCCGTGGCTTCTGCAGTTTGCTTTCTTATACACCCCAGGACCACCTGCCCCGAGGTGGCAGCCCACACAGTGTTCTGGGGCCTCCCACATCAACTGTCCATCAACAAGAGCTGACATATTTGCCTACAGGCCAGTCTAATGGAGGCAGTTTCTTGGCTGTGGTTCTCCTCAGACAATTTTTCGTTGTGTCATGTTGACAAAACAAACAACAACAACAACAACAACAACAAACCAAGACACTGAGGACACCCATGGGCTTCCTCCTTCTTCAGCTGCTCTGCTGTGCCATCCAGAGACACCCGCCTCCGATCACTCAATCTTAGGGCTGGAGAGTGCACCAGTGATCATTTAATCCAGGGCATCGGGGAAACTGAAACCTAGAGAGACCAGCCGAAGACCATGTGTCTGGGGGCCACTGGTCTGAGATTCGAACCCAGGACACCCCCCCCCTTTCCTCCCTAGTTCACCCTCTGATGAAGAGTCAGAGTACTCCGCACGGAATTCCTCCTACAGCAATGGCTGTCAACCTTTCTTATGCTGTGACTCTTTAATACAGTTCCTCAGGATTTGGTGACCCCCCAACCCTAAAATTATTTTCTTTACTATTCCATAGCTGTAATTATGCTGGTGTTACAAATCGTAATGTAAAGATGTGATATACTGTGTATCTGACATTCAACCCCTAGAAGGGGTCCTTTGACCGCCAAAGAGGTAGGTAGTAACCTACAGGCTGAGGAACCTGTGAACCACAGGCTTCAGCATCCGTCCCCCCAAGACAGCTTAGAATTCAGGGGTGGTGTCCCAGTTGGTCTGTGTCAGAATGGGAGTGGAGGGCACCCCTGAAACAGCTTCTTACACTCCACTGCCTTTGGGAACCCCTGCAGCCCAGGTCACCAACAGTTGTATGTGAGTGTTCCTAATAATTTGTTACTAATAATACAATGCCCGATTGAAAGGATTATTTACTTCTTGAATAGAGCAGCTACAATGGCCTAGCTCAGACATTTGCATAACAATCAGCTCCCTGATCACACCAGAAAGAGTTCCCTCTAGCCTTTAGAAACAGCCTGAGCGCCAGAGCTCTTTTTTTTTTTTTTTTTTTTTTTTTTTTTTGCTTTTAGTTCTGGTTTTGGAAACAAAGTCTCACGTAGCTCAGGCTAACCTCAAACTCTTGCTGTTGCTTCCTGAATGCTGAGATTTCAAGTAAGAGTCACCACTCATGGAGAGTCTCAGTTGGTTTTGTTTACGTTTTAAGCTTTATTTTTACTGTTATCTATGTGTATATGTGTTCATTACTATATGTGGGTGCCACATGTGTGTGCCTGCCGCCTCGGCCAGAAGAGGGCAGCAGATTTCCTCAGAGCTGTTACTGGTGGCTATGAGCTGCTTGATGCTGGCGCTGGGAACCAAACTCCGTGCTCTCGAAGAGCAGCAAGCACTCCTAACTGATAAGCCACCTCCCCAGCCCCAACAGTTTTGTTATGTTCTGTTTCTTATGTATTCTAAGAAGTGCTTTAACAGAGACCTGACCCTTGTCTGTAGGGCTCCCCTCAGGATACCAAAGAAGAATCCTTAAGCCTGCTGGCTTGGGAGACAGGCAAAGATGGGGTTGGTCCACGCCACCTGTTTACAAGGTTTACTCTTGATTCCTCTCAGTTTTACTCCCTCGGGTGTACATTGGGAACACAGTCTCTGTATGGTTGCTATGGAGATTAGATCACTCTGAAGGGTGCACAGGAGCACTGCTGAGCTCCCACAGACTGCCACAGGGCGCTTGGGCCGTGCTGCTCTTGGGGCTAGAAAGGAAGGACTATCTATCTCTTCATGTGTAAAGCTCAGAAATGGAAGCACCAGAAGTGACCCATTATTCCCAGCCACAGGGGCTGTCTCAGTTTGGTTTCAGTGCTGCGAACAGACACCATGGTGAGGGCAACTCCTATGAAGGACATTTAATTGGGGCTGGCTTACAGGTTCAGTGGTTCAGTCCGTTGTCATCAAGGTGGGAACATGGCAGCGTGCAGGCAGACATGATGCTGGGAGTTCCACCTCTTGTTCTGAAGTCAAACGGGAGAAGACTGGCTTCCAGGCAGCTAGGACAAGGGTCTTAAAGCCCATGCCCAGAATGACACCTTCCTCCAGCAAGGCCCCACCTACTCCAACAAGGCCACACCTCCAAGTAGTGCCACTCCCTGGGCCAAACGTATTCAAACCACCACAGTGGGCCTTGCTGCCTTTGCCTTCCCTCGGTGGGACCATGACTGAGGCTGGGCCCATCTTTTCCTTTCCCCTATTCCATTACAAAAGCTTCTACCTAGCTCTGGGTTGACTTCAGTGAGAGCCCTGGCAGGGGAGGGGCTGGGATGAATGAACTGAAGCTACAGCCTCAGTCCATGAGCCCCTTCTGAGGTAGGGAGGGGAGGGACGATGAGCTCAATCATCCAGGAGTCACTACTTCTCCCCAGTCCTCCAGGAGTCTCTACTTTTCCACAGTCCTCCCTTCCTCTCTACTTCTCTGCAGTCCTCCCTTCTCTCTACTCTGCAGTCCTCCCTTCTTCTCTACTTCTCCACAGTCCTCCCTTCCTCTCTACTCCACAGTCCTCCCTTCCTCTCTACTCCACAGTCCTCCCTTCCTCTCTATTTCTCCGCAGTCCTCCTTTACTCTCTCCTGCTCTGCAGTCCTCCCTTCCTCTCTATTTCTCCACAGTCCTCCCTTCCTCTCTACTGCTCTGCAGTCCTCCCTTCCTCTCTATTTCTCCACAGTCCTCCCTTCCTCTCTACTGCTCTGCAGTCCTCCCTTCCTCTCTATTTCTCCACAGTCCTCCCTTCCTCTCTACTGCTCTGCAGTCCTCCCTTCCTCTCTATTTCTCCACAGTCCTCCCTTCCTCTCTACTGCTCTGCAGTCCTCCCTTCCTCTCTATTTCTCCGCAGTCCTCCCTTCCTCTCTACTGCATTGCTTTCTTTCCTGGGATGGAGAGCAGGAAGCTGGCAACTCCAGCGACATGCTGGGAATGCAGTGGTCTGGCCAATTTGATTCTCACACAAGCTCTTCCCTCCTTCCCTGTCCTCCTATCTCCTTCCATCCGCCTATCTAAGGCACTCGATGGGCAGTTCTGCCATGTCAGTGTACTGACAGGCAAATGTTCACATTCTCAAGAAACTCATGTTCTTATTTGCTGCACACCAGCCTCCTTAAGTCCTGTGGTACACGTGACACCTCAGGAGGTGAAACCCCCAGGCTGAGGGACTCTCCTAGTGTGTCACTTCCTCATAAATAATGGTGGAGGCCCAGGGGGAATTCTGTCCTTGTTAATCTACCCCTTGCATCACTGCACAATAAAGAACCAGATTCTAAACAAGCCAAGAAACAGAAATAATGAGAGCTCTCAATATCAGATCGATATTCTTCAGAACACTGGGGCAAAGGGTTGACAACGACCCTGTGGTGGATCAAGAAGCTGACGAGGGCTTGGTCTGTGTGAGTCTCTCGCTTTGGTCTCTGATTCGGATTACAGAGAGACGTCTCTTACACAGCATTTGTTTCCTAGCTCGCTCTTGTGAAGGAATGTGTGGCTCTCGCCCACCAGCAAAGGAGCTCATTAGCACGTTGGAGGCTCACACCAAGGGCAGCTCTTGTTGTCTTTTGAAGGAATCGGGACGTCTTTAATGATCCATTCCTCCTGGGGGTGAAGTCCTTTGGACACAGACATTTTTAAAGTGGCAGTTTATGTGGAGTGAGTGGATGACTGTAGAAAGCCCAGATGATTAAAACTATTTTGGTAGTAGGAGTAGCATAGGATAGATTTACTGGGTGTCAGGTTGTTCGTCAGTCTTAACAAATCTGTTGTTTAATATCTTGGATAGTCGCAGACGCATGGGGGGGGTGTAACTCAGATATACACAGAGTAATGTAGATTGTAGATAACGTGGGGCAAGTCAATCTTCTTTTAGTAGTAAAATGTTCCACCTGAGGTCTGGCTGGGATGTGCTCTTTCCTTCCTTCCTTCCTTCCTTCCTTCCTTCCTTCCTTCCTTCCTTCCTCCCTCCCTCCCTCCCTCCCTCCCTCCCTCCCTCCCTCCCTCCTTTCTCTTCTCTTCTCTTCTTCTTCTTCTTCTTCTTCTTCTTCTTCTTCTTCTTCTTCTCTCTCTCTCTCTCTCTCTCTCTCTCTCTCTCTCTCTCTCTCAGGTACAGGTGTTATTCTATGTAGATTGGAGGACAGCCTAAGGTATCCTTCCTCAGGTGTCAGCCGTTCAAGTTTTCTTGGCATAGGGCCTCTCACTGACCTGGAACTCACCAAGTAAACTCGGCTGGCTGGCCAGTGAGCCCTAGGGATCTGTGTTTCTCTGCCTCCCCAGTAATGGAATTAAAAGCCTATGCCACCATACATGGCTTTAAATAAACACACAAATATATAACATTCATATATATTATATTTTTATTAATTCTTTCAGATGCCATGCAATGCATTTTGATCGTGCACACCCTCACTTCTCCCCTAACTCCTCCCTGATCCCCTTCCTCCTCACTCCCTTCTAACCTCATCCTCATGTCTGTATATATAAACATCTCCATCCCACCAGTTCTGACAGTGCTGCCCGTTAATCACGGGACAGGACCACCATGGAGCTCGGGTGACCTATGAGGAGCCACAGACTTAAAGGAAACTGGCTCGCCCTTCCCCAGAAGTCAACTGTCAGTAGCTCCTCAACGAGGGTGGAGGCTGGGGGACCACGCTCTCCTCCGCACGGGAATGTCGGCTTGCTTGATTTTGTTCAGGTGACCATGGTTCCTATGAGCTCATGGATGCAGTGGTCCTGCCACATCCAGAAGACACCTTTTCAGCCTGCTTTTCTGACTGAGCCAGCCCCCCCCCCAGCCCCTGGAGTGTATTTTTCTGCTGTTTCCTCTTCCAATATCCAGGTACATAGATCTGAGCTGATCTGGCCCAGCCAGACCCTAATGTGCCTGGAATACATTCCAGAGAAGAGAAACCATAATGCCCTCACCCCACACCCTTAATAATGTGGACTTATTGAACTTCCATTGGGTTAAAAGCATTCTGACCCCAAGAAGCTTCCCTGAGTGTGGTAGCTTGAATAAGAATGGTCCCCATAGGTTCATATATTTGAATGCTTGGTCACCAGGGAGTGGCAGTATAAAGATGTGTGGCCTTGTTGGAGGAAGTGTGTCATTAGGGGGTGGGCTTTGGGATTTCAAATGTTCAAGCCAGGCCCAGTCTCTCTTGCTGCTGCATGCAGATCTTGATGTAGAACTCTCAGCTCCTCCAGCACCACATCTGTTTGCCTGCTGCCAACCTTCCCACCATGATGATAATGGACTGAACCTCTGAAACTATAAGCCAGCCCCAACGAAATGTTGTCCTTTATAAGAGTTGCTGTGGTGATGGTGTTTCTTCACAGCCATGAAACACTGACTCAGACACTGGCTTAGATAAGACTCCTGCTTCCCCAGCAACCCTCTGGTTACCTTGAATGGTTTTATTTAACAAGTAAGTAGAGCGCACTTTTATAAATATTTATCTCACCAAATCTCATAACAACAACTGATGTAATGAGAATGTATTATCACGCCATTTAAATGGGAAAATGAGGTTAAAGAATGGCTTGTTCTGTGTGAGTTCCCAGCTCTGGTGTCTGATTATGAATTACAGAGACATCCTTTAAATAGCTTTTGCTTTTTAGTTCCCTCTCATGAATTTGTTTCCTAGCTCGCTCTCCTGTAAAGTGATGCTGTGGCCCTCACCCGCCCGCACAGGAGCTCTTTAGCATGCCGGAGAGGCTGGACAGCGTCTGAGATCTCATGGCTGGTCATTCACACCCAGCTACCTGGCCAGAGATTCCAACTCTTAACTCCGTGCTCATCTGTATTTACTAGGACCCCAAATGGACTGATTATGCCTAGTCCAATCAGCATTCCTCCGCCGCCAGGCACAAGTTCTGTGAGGGTTGGGATTCAGTGCCAAGTCACTGTTCAAAGCTCCAGAGCTTCTGGGACTACGGCATGTCAGGTAAAGTTCTGCTTCGAGTCAGGGAAGGGGGCTTACTAGCCAGCTAATCTCCCTTTATAGCACAGTGGGCATTGTTATGGGTTGAATTGTAACCCCTTTCAAAATCACATGCTGGACTCTGAACTCACAGTACCTGAGAATGCGATGCTATTTGAAGATTGGGTCTTTATAGAGGTTATAGAGAAGTAAGATAATAAAGATGGATCCTAAGCTAACGTGGTCTATCTTATAAAAAGGAAGAGTCTGACCGAGATAGGCACACATGGGGGAGATGAAGAGGCATGCAGAGGAGGTGCCTTTCAGCCAGGGACAGGCACCTTTCTCAAAGCCCCCGGAAGGAATCACCCTCCCCTGGCGTCTTGATTTGGGACACCTAACCTCCAGAACAATGTGCTCACTGTCGTCTTCTCTAAGCCACTAGTCTTTATGAATTGTTTTTGTTGTTGTTGTTGTTGTTGTTTTGTTTTTCTGTTTTTTGGGTTTTGTTTTGTTTTTTTGCCATAGCTCTAGCAACCTAACATAGGGTCATAACCTGGATCAGCCCAGCTTAGGAGCAGCGTGGTGCCCGAGGGATGAGGGCTGGCCTTTGCATCTTCTGCTGGTTTCTCTGGCTCCTTTTCACTGCTTCGTCTGAAGCCCCATCCATGGGCTCCACTCCATCCTGTCCTGACAAGAGGGAGCACAGTGTCTCCCAAGACGACCTCATCAATGGCCCTGGTGCAAGTTTTGCGTGGTTAACCGTCTCCGTCCGAGGCATAAGAGTTTCCCAGGACAATGAGCTGTCCTATAGAACACCAGCCTTTGCAACCCATCACCCTGGGCTCAAACACCAGGGCCTGTGCTTTTAATCTATGTAAACATGAGACTAGTTCTCCAACCTGAAAGTCAATTTCTAATTTGAAAAGTTGACATAATGGTCTACCCATATTTTGATTTCCTTTGGGGGAAACTGTTTCCTTACCGCTAGATACAATTTTAATAAAACCATACATGCAGGTGGCCTGTTCCCCAGGGCATGGACCCCAAGTTAGGCCAATCAGAGTCTGCTTAGCCTTGGAATTTGAAGTTCAGTGTCATATGAGTGGAAGGCGTGCAGGCAGGCCTGCTGCTTTCTGCCGTGTCTGAGCCCAGTCTGGATGCATGGACTGGGTCTCCCTTCCTCCAGCTGTCCATTTGTCCAGCCCGGCCCCTGACCTCAGCTTGTCTGACACTGGGACTGTGTGGGCTGAGTAGCCTGACATTCTGGACTCCAGCACATTTTGACATTTCTTATCTGTGCGCCGTTCTGTACCAGATAAGCAACCGCTCTGCCCGCTCTGCCGCGTGCTGCCCGCCCACCTGCTCTTGCTCACGGCTTCCGCTTCCCGGGTCCTTCCCATCCTCTCCTCTGCCAAGAATTGTCTGTCTGCTCTCTGAGTTTGGGCATACACTCATGGGCTGGGGGACTACAAAAAGGGGGAGACTGTAGGGGTTCCTCTTACCTGTCTTAAATATCCAAATAAAATATGTCAAAAGAAGCAGCTGTTTTACTCAAAGCTTAAACGCTCTTCCTGGGCCTTTGTGAGGCCATCTGTTTATTCTTGCACTTCTCAGCACCTAGCTGGCAGGGAGGCTAAGAAAGCAGCGCTCCATCCCCTCTGTATCTCTGCCCGCTCTATGGGGCTCTGTGGCAGGCGCTGCAGCTTCGTCCCCCAGACCCCCAGACGCTCAGGAACTACTATGGCACTCCTTGAATTTAGCGTCTATCCAAACCACCCAGGGATCTTGGAAAAATGCAGATTTTGACCATGTAGGTTGAGCCTGGGCCTAAACTCTGCATCCCTAACAACAACTACATGGATTTATAGAATTAGTTCTCAAATGGAATCAGGACCCTCTGTCCATGCTCTTTAAAACCCCAAAGTTGGCCTTCGAGATGGTTCAGTGGGTAAAGGTACTTGCCCCCAAGTCTAAGGATCTGATTCTATTCCCAGGACCCACATGCCTGAAGGAGAAAGGTGGCTCTCACAAGCTGCTCTTTGACCTCCACACACACTCTGTGGAGTGTGCAGCTTCCCAATCAATCAATCAATCAATCA
The DNA here is from genome assembly GCA_964023405.1 of Apodemus agrarius. NCBI lineage: Eukaryota > Metazoa > Chordata > Mammalia > Rodentia > Muridae > Apodemus > Apodemus agrarius. The sequence goes on along the minus strand of OZ030007.1, from coordinate 59,017,391 downwards.
ATCAATATAATAAAATATACATTTCAACAGTTTTAAATAAATAAAGCCTCCATGCCAAGGTCACGATGAATCAGACTCTCTCCCCTGGGGACCTTGGCATCTGTAACTTGTTCCTAAGGATTCCAGTGTGAAGCCAAGAATAAGCGTCAATGATCTGCAGAAACAAGTTATGATTGTTTTCTAAGGATGAAGTGACAAATTATCACTGTTACTCAAAACACCTCAGATCCATCCTCTGACAGTTCTGGAGGTCAGAGTGTGGATGCGCGTGCACATGCGCGTGCGTGTGCGTGCGCTCACCCTCTTCCTGGCACACCACTGCCAAGCTGCCCATTGAGCCATTTTGAAGGAGGAGGTACCAGTGAGGTGGCGCGTTCACCGTGAAGGCTGTCTGTTCTCACTAAACACAGTGTGAACTCCCTCTGGACCAGTCTGCTATTCCAGTTCTCAAATACTCCGGTGCACTTTGTCACTGTGTCCAGGTGAGGAGCTGGGGGTGGGTTTCTGGTTAAAACCCAGAGTTGAGCATGGGGTAGAGTCTGAGGGTCTGCTCAGAAACACGCTTGATGCTCCTCCCACGCTGAGAAGCTAGCTTCTAGAGCATCCGTGTCTCACCGTGATGGTGGGATAACACACTGAGACCAAGGCATGGAGCAAGTAGTTAGGGGTTGTGTTTACCAAATCTTGTTCAACCAAAAATTCCACTGATTGCTGCTGTTTTGTATACATTAGGAAGAATTTTTCATTGAAACCAAACAAAGCACTAGATGAGATGCATCTTAACTTTAGAGCTATTACAATATATGCAAATTATATATGTGAAAATGCATGTGTTTGATGCAGTAAAATAAATCATTTGCATTTGGTAATTAAAAATCACAGAAAGTTATGCTTACCAATATTTGTGATACAGACTGACCTGAGCCCTTCAGACCCCTTGCTTGGTCATATATTAGATGGGTCTGAGCTCTGCACGACTCAGAGAGATGTAACAGTTAGAGTCCAGCACACACAAGGGGTGGGGTGCTGTCCTCTCTTATCCGTGGACTATTTTGTATCCCTATAATTTTTACATGTTATTGCTAGAGATTATGTAATCTAGCTTTAAATCTATGTACTCCTCATAAGATAGACAAATGACTTAAAGCGATCTCTGAAGTGTGAAGTTCATAGTAATACGAGCCTGAATGAGCAATCATAAAAAGAAGGAGCCGATATCCACACTTGAGCTATAAGCGCCGTATCTGCTGGGTTCGGCAGTAATGGTGATGTTCTAGTCAGGGTCGACAAGACACTGGCCAAAAGAAAACAAAAAATCAGAAACACTTTTTGAAATGAGAGTTTATACTTAACTTTTATTAAGGATAAATGTCACGTTAAGGACCGTGTGGCATTTGAATTAATTGTTGTGATATATATTGTCAATAAATAAATCTACAGACCTGAGGAGGAGCTGAGCCGGCCTGCCCATCACAGTCGCCCATGTTGGAACTACAACTACAGAGACCAGAGTCTGTGTCTCAACACCCATGTAATAACTCTGTGTCCAGCACATACATGCCACCCCAGCTCCAAGGGGTGGGGGAGTCTCAGACACAGGAGGGTCACTGGGGCTTGCTGACTCCTACCCCCACAAAAACTGTGAAAATATCCCCAGGTCTAGGGAGTCTGTGCCTCAAAGAAATAGATGGAGAATCAGAGAGGACACCCAGCACTGTCTTTTAGCCTCCAAACACATCCACAGGTAGATGCATCCCCTCCCCCACACACATTGCACACCAGCACACCAGCACACACAAATAAATAAATAAATAACATACATACATACATACATACATACATATACATAATACATAGGTCTTTTTGTTTGCTTGCTGTCTTTTTTTTTCAAGGCAGGCTTTTACTGTGTAGCCCTGGCTGTCCTGAAACTCACTCTGTAGACCAGGCTGGCCTCAAACTCCTGAGAGTTTGACCTGCCTCTGCCTCCTGAGTGCGGGGATTAAAGGCATGTGGCACTATCACCTAGTCAGTAAAGTCAGTAAAGCTTTTTTTTTTTTTTTTAATTCCAGAGCAGATCATCAGTCTGAAGAAAATCCAGAGCTACAGGAAATATTTTCCATTTAAGTGTTTTAAACGATGTATTTTATTTTTAATTACATGTGTATGTGTTGGTAGGTACATATGAGTGCAGATGCCCACAGAGGCCAGAAGAGGGCACCAGATCTCCTGGGATTGGAGTTACGAGTAGCTGTGAGCCTCCTGACATGGGTGCCAGGAACTGAACTCTGGTCCTCAGGAAGAACAACAGGTGTCCTTAACCTCCAAGCCATCTGTCCAGGCCTTGGCAGCCTTGTCTTTTTAAAAGATCTTGAGTGCTCTAATAATCACTGGGAGAAATGCCTTCCCAGCGACTCCCTAGAAGGTGTGTGAGCTGCATCCTGCTTGAAGAGAACTTGGTTCACATTTAATCCTGAATCCATAAGTGGGAAACAAAAGCTGATGTTTAATCAGGATGTAATTATTCATCCATGGTGGGCTCCCAGCACTCGGTCCTGTTTTCATTAGAGGAACATCATCTCCTCATTAGCCACCCAAGTTGTGTCCCAATTTTGCCTGCCTGGGGGCTGGTGATTGTTTTTTTTGTTCTTTCTTTTTCTTTTTTTTTTTTTTTTTTTTTTTGGTTGTTGTTCTTTTTTTTTTTTTTCCAAGAAGCAACAGCTGCAAGAAACCACTGCTGTGTGGCCAGGGAGGAGAGACTGACGGGTGAAGAGTAGTGAGTTCTTGAGTGTTTCCTGGGAGGGGGGCTATGGGGTGGCAGCTCGGAGCACCAAGGACAGGGGAATCTGAAATAGTACACTGCACCAGGAATGTGGCCAGTTTGCTATTAAATTAATGTCAACGCTGGGATTAAAAAACAACTTTTTTTCCCTCTAATCAAATACAAAACTTTTTCATTACTCAGCAGCTTCCACAGTGGAGACTTCTCCGAGGTCCCTGAGGCTGGGTGAGTACCACAGCCCGTGCACGCCGTGTCCTCTCCCCAGCGGCCATGGTGTTGTGCGATAGTGTAATTATGGGAGTGTAATTGCTTACCTGCTCCCTTCCCACTCAACCATGACCTCCTGAGAATGAGAGCGTAGCTCATTCGGAGCCGTGGCCCGGGCCTGTGAAACCCACGGCACACGCTCAGCCTGGGTGAAAGGAGGGATGGGCGAAAGGGCTGCCGAGGCTCAGGCTTCTATTGAAAACTGCCAGAAAGGTCCAGGAGTCCCAGGGCCGGCCTGGAGAGCTTTCCTTGAAGCAGAGATTTTAAAATGAAGATGGCATGCCCTTGTCGGGGAGGGTGCGGGCTTAGTGTAAGATTCTTAATTAGACATATGAATCTGATTAGATCCATAACTCTCTGGTCACCTTTATACAGACTCACGGGGCTAGCAAGAAGCCTCCGTGGATTAAAGAAAGGTGCTTGCTGGCAATGATGGCCTGAGCTTGTCCTATTGATGGAAGGAGAGGACTGACTCTCTCAGGTTGTCCTCTGACATGCATGCATACATAAATAAATGTAATTGATATCTATCTATCTATTATAAATGTAATATATATGTATATATATGTATACATATATATATGTCACATACACACACACTCCCCTGCATTCATGTGATATCTGGTCTTAGTTCTTGTGGAGAAGAAGGGATGGGGCCAGCTCTGGCTTCAGGGGTATAACAGTGTCTACCAGAGCCAAGTGGTGCACAGATATCTGCTTTCTACACCTCTGCCTCTGTCCTGCCAACCCTGCTCAGTTTCCCAAGAACTATATGACCAAAAGCATATCTGAATGTGAGTCCCAACGTGGGAGGCTAACTAGCCATTTTGGATTTGGAAGACAGTGGTTTGCAGAAGGAAACTCCTCGGGCAGCCATTTCACAGAGAAGCAATTGGAGGTGTTGAACCCAAGGCAGACAAGAACAAGGCCTTGCGGTGCCAAATAGAGTTGTGAGTGGGAGGCTGCAGAGGGGTGAGCCCAGATCAATAGGTGAACGTACCAGGAGTCAATTTCTGCTCTTGCCAGGGAAGAACCTTTCGCATTATGCCGCTGAAATGATCTGTTAGAGGAGGCTGAATTCCCTGTCACCGACAGATCTAGACTGAGAGCGCAGGCCACCAGCAAGCGTGAGGGTGAGGGTGTTAAGAACCTGGGCTTTCTTCTCAGAGTCTGATTCTCAAGTAGCTCCGTTTCCTTTGAAAGGCATTTCATTTCCCTTGATCTGGCTCCTGCGAGGGTGGGCTTCCGGCAGGCTCGCCCACCCTTTAGCCCTCAAGTTGAAATCAAGAGCTTGTGCAAGCCAGTTCTAAACAAACTGATGAGGTTCTGAGTAAAATCTCCTTGGATAATGCAGTGGAATATATTCTAAAATATGAAACAGATAAGCAAAATAGCCTTCATTCCCTCCCTTGAGCATCCCAGAAGCACCACTCGGGAAGATTGTGCTGTCAGAGGCAAAGGCTCTGAAATTAATGCAGCGCAATTTTCTGCCATTTGTGATAGATTTCTGGCCTTTTTCATGCATATGAAAGTCTCAGGCACGAGCAGAGGCGAAACTCAAGGGGGAGGGAGGTTATTCCCACAGACCTCCTCCAGCCACTCCCCATTGTCTCCATCTGATCACAGCCTTTTGTTTTGCAGCGAATAACAATAAAATAAAAAATGAGGACAAGCGAGAAGGGAAAGCAATGATGCAGTTTTAATGTTCCTCCAACAACACAAACAGAATTAAAATGTTCTTCGATTTCAGACAAAGGAAGAAGGATTTGGTTAAGGGCAAAAGAAAGATTTGTACTGTTTCAGAGGAAGCACATGTTGGAAGTGCTGTAACTTTTCTGGACACACAAAAAGACTCACTAGAATATTCTTTCCAGTGCTGATCTATCCTGAGGATTGATGTGCTGGCTGTGGGGTTGGGGGAGAGAGAGGGGGAGAGGGAGGGGAGGGGGAGGGCTGCCTTAGGTCAGGCAGTCTGGATAGGATGGCCTTGGGGGGGGTAGTGGTGTGAGATTGGTTCAGATTCCTGTGTATCTGGAGTTTGCACAGTTTGTCTTTCTGGTTTGAAGGCCAATCCCATAAGTCTTTCTTGCCATGATTTTGTTTTATTGGGTTTTTTTCTTTTTTGTATTTTCCTTCCTTCCTTCCTTCCTTCCTTCCTTCCTTCCTTCCTTCCTTCCTTCCCTCTCTCCCTCCTTCCGTGTGTGTGTGTGTGTGTGTGTGTGTGTGTGTGTGTGTGTGTGTGTGTGTGTGTGTGTGTGTGTGTGTGTGTGTGTGTGAGATGCATGCATCAGTCAGAGGACAACTTGCAGGAGTCAGTTCTCGCCTCCCACTTTGGGGCCCAGGGATTGAACTCAGGTAGTTGGACTTCACGGTGAGCACCTTCCCCCACAGCTGAGCTGCTTCTCCAGCCCTGCCCTGATCCGGACTTGCCACTGCGCTCTCCTTCCCTCTGCCCATTCCCACACGCCTTCTACCCCAGAGACTATCTCATCCAGACTGCCCAACCTTAAGATGCCCACCCTCACCCCCACAGCCGGACACAGGGTGACATTCATTTCCCATGTTCTTCTGCAACACGCCCAATGGTGTCTGTGCCTTCTGTGACTTCCTCAGTTGGAATGACATCCGTGAAATCAGATTCTTGTCTGCCCCACTCCTTTATGGTACCCAGCACCAGAAACCGCAGCTCACCTGCCCTGCCCGTGCCTTCTCAGCCCTTTGCCTCTGTCAGTGCCCTCTGTTGGAATTCCTGGATGCTTCTGAGGCACAGGAATCATGTTATGCTAACCCGTTCTTTTACCTTGCGACATTATCAACATCAGTCCCTGTCCCTGCCTTCCTCAACATCAGTCCCTGGCCATGTTGCACCATCACCTCACTGTTATGATACCTCATGATTTGTTTCAGTCGGAGAAGCATAGAAGCCCTGTATCCTGTCAGCTTGTTGACCTCCTAGCTGCTCACATCTCCCTTCCCCCTCCTCCTCTTCCTCTTTTGGCATTTCCTCTTCCTCTAACCCCACCCCCCATTACCTGTGATGTCACCCGGCACCTCCTCCCCTCCTCCCCCAGCAGAACTCCCACATCCAGCCCTATAATCACTCTTTGCGTCATTTCCATCAACTGCCTCGCCCCTGCATTTGCCTGGCAAAATCCTAGTCCTGATGATACCCAGCTCTCTGCCTACTCCTCACCTGCAGCTATGGCCGGGAAAATGCACACCCATATTGGTTTGTTTCATTTAAAGTCATGGTCATGAGCCCCAGGGGAGCCCTTCCTGCTGCAGGGGGGGGGGGAATCTCCCCTTCTCACCTACACAATTGGCTTTCCCACGTGCTCTCCAGCAAGGTTGAGGGTTGAGACTTCCCCTCCCTCCTCCGCCTCCTTTCCGGGCATCCTCTCCCCCTCTCAGCTGATGACTTTGTGTGGTGTTGCACCGAGTCAAGGGAACTTTCCGCCATGCCCATCAATCTGCCTGTACACAGAGTCTGCACAGGGCACGGACCTCCTATTATAAGAAGTGAAGAGTCCATGCCTCCGTCAAAGGGCAAACTCGCGCTCTGGAGTATGACTCTCCCTCCCCTACCCAAAGTCATTGCTTCTGCGCTGACCCCTTTTTTCCTCTGCCTGTCACTTTCTGTTCTTTACTGGATCATGCTTATCAGCATGGAAAACATGCCATAATATCTCCCATCTTAAAAATAAAGTCATCCCTTGACCCTCACCATCCACCCCATCAACGGATTTCTCTGTGCCTCTACAACAAAGCTCCTTTGAAAGTGTAATTACTGTTGCTATCTTCACAGCCTCACCTACTCTCTCTCTCTCTCTCTCTCTCTCTCTCTCTCTCTCTCTCTCTCTCTCATACTCCCCAGTCATATGCTCCTTCCACTATGGGTGGAAACATCACCAAGGTTCCCCCTGGCCCAGTCCAGCACTCAGATCTCAGGGCTCCTGCGTGGGACTCCCCTGTACAGTTGGCTCAGCTCATCCCGTGAATGATCACCCCAATCTGCCCCCAAGGTGTCCCACTCTGCTGTTCTTCCACCTCACTGGCTGCTGCTTCTCAAATATCCCATGGTCCTCCTCTCCAGCATGACTGCAGAGCCAGAGCTCAGTCTTGGACCGGCTCCCTTTGCTCCCTTACTGATACCCTGTGGAAAACACATTGACTGAGCCTATAAACAATGTATCTAATGTTCTGAGATGGGGAAGTCCAAGATGGTGGCACCACAGACTTAGTCTATGGGAAGAATCAGGTTCTCATAGACTGGGTTTCCCAACTAAGTTAGTTCTTGGCAAGAGGACTGGCTGCTCTCTGGCTTCTCCTTTAAGCCTTAATTGCATTTTGAGAATACGATCCTCATGGATTCCTCATTTCTGCCAAATCCCACTCGCTAAAGCCATCGCCTTCGGACTTAGGATTCCAGAATATAAATTGTGGGAGAACACGTATAGACTATGACACCTTGAATGGACGTATTCAGTCTCATCACGTTAAAGATCACCTCCCAGGTCAGATGTAGCAGACTCTTATATTCCCAACACTGGGGATTTGAGACAGGAAGATGGCATTCAAGTCCAGCCTGAGCTACATAGCAAGACCCTATCTCATAAAATAAAAACAAAACAACATTTCCCTCAAAAGATCATCTCCCAGACTGTCATCACCAGCCTTGAACTGTGTTCTCTACTCCAAATGTAAATGTCCAGCCCCTTCCTGATATATCTACAGGAATAGGAATCTCAAACGTCACACTTGCAAACTGAGGGCGGGGTTTCCACACCACACTCACTCCGCCAAAACTACTGTCCCCCAGGAACCCCCAGCTCTGCAATTGGTATTACGGTGCCTCCTTTTCTCAGATCAAAACTCTGAGTCATTATTGACCCCTCTCATCTACAATCCGCATTCAGTTTAGCAGCAGCCTTTCCAGTCCCGCCTTTAAAATACAGATGGTCCTTGCTCATCTCATATTTAGACAGTCACGTTGGTGAGCTTTATGGGTTAGACATGTCAAAGCAAACGGGGGAAGGGCCACGAAGCCTCAACCCTCCTAAAAGAAGAACAGGTGGACAGTCTTCTCAAAGGAAGAGCACACCTACTGTTTATCCCATACGAAATAGCCATTCCTGAAACCGTGTGTGTGTACATATATATACATGTATATGTAACATGATACAGATTGAGTGGGCTATATTTAGGAGTATATATGTATGTGTATACATACATATACATCATATATACATATATATACATACATATATTAACTAACTGATATAAAAATCAAAATAAAAAGGAGATCATATACTTCCAACACACAATGGCACAGGATATAAATTAGCATTCAAAAAGGGAGGAAAGGGAGCATAGTGAGGAAATGCTGGGCCAAAGTAGGACTGAAACCAGCTGGGAAGACCTCAGCCCTCCAACTCCTTTCAGTTTTGTTGACGACAACACACTTCTTTTTCTTGGGCTGGTTCCACTCCCTGTTAGCAGATCTCCTTGGCAGGTATCCCACTGCTCTGGCATCTCCCACATCTTGGGGTCTCCAAGGCAACCCAGGCTCCACCTTCACAGTGTCACACACATACTCTCTAGGCCTCCATGCAGGGACGTCCCTCACACATGCCTGGCCTTAGCAGATTTCCTTAGCCATGGAGGAAGATTCCATGGCTTCTTCCTCCAACAAAGCCACACCTATCCCAACAAAGCCACACTTCCAACAAGATCACACCTCCTAACAGCCACTCCCTATGAGACCAGGGGGGCCATTTTCATTCAAACCAACACAGGAGCTTACCTTTTCAGACGGTCCATGAGCGCACAGCAGCAGGCAGGCAGGCAAGACACTGGAGCAGTAGCTGAGAGCTTGCCTCTTGATCCACAAACACGAGGCAGAGAGAGACAACTGGACACAGACAGCATGGGCTTTTGAGACCGTAAAGCTCATCTCCAAGTCATACACTTCCTTCAAGAAGGCCACATTTCCTAATCCTTCCCAAACAGTTCCACCAAGTATTTAAACATATGAGCCTCTATGTGTGTGTGTGTGTTTGGGGGGCATTCTCATTTAAACTACCACAGTAATACAGAATATAACACTGGCCCTCTCTGTCTCTCCTGTCCCCCATCATCCACTCCACTGATAACCCATATCCTCAAGGTCTTCAGTTTACGAAAGATATGCTCATCAGTGTGGCTTGTAGTGACACTCACCAGGACAAAGTTGTACATATCAGAATATTCCACATGCAACAACAAGCTGTTGTTATGACTTAGTGTGAAACTCTTTTGGGTAGGTATGTGTCGGAAACAAATATTGTAAACAGAATATAAATAGGGGTCAAGGTCAGATGACACTAAGAGGCAAGCGGGGCTGAAGGAATCCTTTCTCTAGAATGTTTTATTACTTTTGGTTACTTTTGCAAGGACTGAAATAAATTGACTCCATTTTTGCTCTTGACTTTGAGACCTGGTCTCAGTACAAAGCCCAGGCTGGTCTTAAACTTATGACCTTTCTGCTTCTGGAGCCTTGAAAGCCTCCAGCATGATTTTGTTTAGACTCTGATCTCACTGTTTTAAACAGAGGACTATATTTTAGTTTTATATCCATGCAATGAGTTTTGACTTTAGGAATTTTAATAACCGTTAAGCATCACGCACACTCTATCTTTAGGTTTCATCCTTCACGAGCCTCATGCGATTTGCTCAGATGTCTCGCAGGACGCTTAATCCTTCAGGGTTGGTCCACAGTTTTCCTTTTCCAATTTGGAAGACTGGAGTCATTTTATCTAAAATGATTTACCATTATCCACATTGTTTTACCATACAAAATCCTTCCCTATCAGAAAACTCTCTTTCCTGTTTAGTTTTCCTTACCAGAAATTCGATCCCCACCCTTTAGAGCATTCTCTGTGTATGTTGTATCCCCACTTACTCTTTTCTCTGTACTGTATTTCTTTTTATAATATCATGAAAGCAACATAACAGACAAATTCACCACCTTTTATTTAAAGAGAGTTGAATCTAAATTACATTTGTGAGGTAATATATCAAATTAACATAATCTGTCCCAACATCGTTAAACTATACTTTTCTTATTTGTTGCAAACCCTAGGCAGACTTTATTACCACTTGATTTCTTTTAGACTCTTTTACATTTTTTTCTTTTGTCATACAAAAGTCTAAGAGAGAAAGAATATTTTATTCCATTAGAAGCTGGCCCAGATGATGGACTGCACAGAAAGCTACCATGTATAAGAAAACAGGCCAAAGGGAAAGAAAATAGACAGAAAATCTTCCGATGTTAACTCTGTAATTACAGTTTGGGATACAGCAGACATTTGCTCCCCTGATGACTCGGGAGATATACAAAGGGCCACTTTTTGAAAAATGAAGGCACAAACATAGTCAGACCAGTTTATCATAGCTTGCCCAAAGAGGCTGCTTCCAGAGGGAGGCTGTGATACACAGTCAAAAAGTTAGAACTCTGAAACAAGCTGGCCCGCAAAGCAGAAGAGAACAGAATGGAAGAGAACAGAACACAATAGAACAGGCGCCCTCACAGGTCATAAGCTGTGGATGAAAACAGTACAGAGATGCTTTAAAATATGCTCTGAAATCAAAGGCCAAAGAAGCCCCAGCCAGAGCACAGAACCAGAAAGCACAATGGCCCAGTTTGTGACATGGAAGCGACATGACCCAGGCACCAGGGGCCTGGGAAAGAGGACGCTCCCGAGGGGGTCTCTCTTTGGCCACTCAGGACTCTGGGCTCCCCAGAGGGTACTGATGATGCTGTTTCATAGACTCGGTGACCGTTGGTGGGTTTGGTGGTCTTGAAGCTGTCCCTGCAGAGCTGCCAGAGTTTACCAGAGCTCATACTGCCTGTGACCACATTGGCCATAGATCAGTGCCAGGAATGAAGTCTCTAATTGTACTTTCTTCAGCAAGCTGGCGACCTGAGGCAGCAGATTAATATCCTAAACACACGTCTCGGCTTCAGCAAGCAGATTACTGGGGGGCCGGGGATGGACTAGGAGGGGCTGATCCTTTCGGAGCTCAGGCTTGCTCCTCTGCCCAGGTGGTCATCCACACTTCTGAGACTTGTGATGTCTGTGCTTTTCTTGGTCTCCTTTGTTCTCTGTCTCATTCCACGATGTCTGGGTGCAGATCCTTCTTCCAGTGCTGACTCCAGATCCAGTATCTGCCTTGTGCTTCTCCAGGAATAACTGGTTTAGCTGGCTGGAGGTAAGAGCTAGCTCTGAACAACAAGCTGTTCCTATGTGCATGCTACCTTAGTAACAACATATACATGCATGTTCCTTTATGCCACATGGAGTAGGCATGTCTTTATAATATAGAAAACAAAAGGGTGTCATACATCTTGTTTGTCCCATACCTGTAAGGCAGAACATTTTGGTATAGGAATGGGAGGGAGGGAAGAAGAGAGGGGAGGAGGAAGAGAGGGAGAGGGAGAGAGGAACAGAGAGAGAGAGAGAGAGAGAGAGGATATATACTCCAAGGTGTGCTCCCTAGTGACCTACTTCCTCAAATGCCATCTCCAAATTCGGTCACTTTCTAGCAACTCCATCTAATTATGAGTCCATCAATAGATTACTACCCTGGTAGATGGGGTAAAGGCTTTAACACATGAGCGTAACGATGTATATAAACAAAACTCGACTGCCTACTACTGCTCCCACCTCTCTATCCAGGTTCAAGGCACCGCCATCTTTCTCTGGCACTATAGTACCCTTCTCAGCGATGACATGGTTGCCACACCTGCCCTGTACAGTATGGGACAGAGAGGAGACAGCGACTCACAGAATTGAGGTTGGCCTCAATTTACTATGTAGCTGAAGTTGGCCTTGAACTTGTGGTCTTTCTAGCTCTACTCCTCAAGTGCTGTGTCTCAGTTAGGGCTTTGCTATTGTAAACAGACACCATGACCAAGGCAGCTCTTATAAGGACAACGTATAATTGGGGTTGGCTTACAGGTTCAGAGGTTCAGTCCATTATCATCAAGGTGGGAGCATGGTAGCAGACAGATGTGGGGCTGGAGGAGCTGAGAGTTCTACATCTTCATTCAAAGCCAGATAGGAGAAGACTGACTTCCAGGAAGCTAGGAGGAAGGTCTCAAAGCCCACCTTTATAGTGACACACTTCCTCCAACAAGGCCACACCTACTCCCACGATACCATACCTTCTAATAGTGCCACTTCCTGGGCCAAACATATTCAAACTGCCACATGACTGGGATTAAAATGTAAAATGCAAAAAAAAAAATGTTGAAAATGTAAAAGAGATCATGAGCATTCTTGTCTGAATCTAGATCTTTCCATCACTCAACATAAATCTTTAGGTTCTCACTGTGGTCTGCAAGGCTCCATGTAGCTCTCTCTGTCCTATAGAGCTTTCTGCTTTCAGCAGCAATGGAGGTCTCGCTCTGTGCGGGCCAATGTGGCGCCGCTGGCAGCTCTTAACGCTTCCGGTAAAGCTACAGCAACTAAGAAACTAGATTTGAATTAAAACAGATTTTTATATTTACTTATTGTGTATATGTGAACACACACCCATGCCTTTGGTACATGAAGGTCAGAGGACAGCTTGCAAGAACTAGTTCTCTTTCTTCTCCCACCACCTTGGTGCTGGTGGCTGACTCAGGTCCTCCAGCCAGGCAGAACACCTTCACCTACTGAGTCATCTCCCCACCCCCACCCCTTTAAAAGGAAAGACTTATTTTATTTTATTTTATTTTATTTTATTTTATTTTATTTTATTTTATTTTATTTTATTTTATGTGTGTGTTTCTGTCTAACTGTGTGTATGTTCACCATGTGTGTTCAGGTACCCAAGAGGATCAAAAGAAGACATCAAACCTCCTGGAACTGGAGTTACAGGTGATTGTGAGCCACGCAGTGTGGATGGTGAGAACCGAACCCAGGTCCTTTGTAAGAACGGCAAGTGCTCTTCAGTGCTGAGCCATCTCTCTAGCCTCTTAATTTAAAAAAAGAAAAAAAGATGCTAAATTCAGTTCATTCTAATTCAGTTAAAATTTAAATAGTGACATGTGTCCTTTATAGTGGACAGTGCGGCCTCCTTCCCTGGTTTTGCCTCCTGATCATGCGTCCATGCGGGCACGCACGAACTTCTGCTGTAAGAGCCCGAGCACACAGTCTTTCCCTTGACAAATGCTCCTCTGTGAGATGTGTTCCCAACCTTCCCAACTTTGCCTCCTATCCTTTCTCCCATTTGCTTAGTATGTGTGAGTGTTGTGTGAGTGTGTGTGAGTGTGTGTGTTTGTGTGCATGTACGAGAACATGTATGTACCACAACAGCACATGCGTGGGGGTCAGAGGACTACTTCTGGGAGTTGGCTCTCTCCTTTCCATTGGCAGGTTCCACGGCTCTCGTCAGGTCACCAGGCTTGGTGGCAAGCGCCTCCGCCCACTGAGCCATCCTGCAGCGCTGTCCCTTCCTCTCATTAGGCTCCAGGCACGCTGACCTTCTAGACGCTCCTTGAACATTTAAGCACATGTGCCCAATGTACTTGTTCTTTCTCACTGTCTGGAATCTCTTGTCCTGGCTATAAAATGTCTCTCACTCTCTAATTTTGTTCTGGTCAAATGTCACCTCTTCATAAATGTTTTCTGGACACTCTGCCCTCAAAGGCATCACCTGCGGCTTCTCCATCTTGTTCTCAAGCTCCATTTTTCACCCTGACATTTGTGATTGCTGGACACCGGCTTACCCTCCCTCTGGTCTATTGGCTTATGAGCTCTGAGGGCTGGACATCTGGGCTCACTCACTGGGGTGTATCTTATATTGAGTTAGGGGTTCAGTCATTAGCTGAATGTGTTCTTTGGAGAAACAGGCCTTTGCCGAGAGAAGGCACGTAAGCAGTGTTGTGTTGAGAAGAGACAGACAGCCATTCAGAAACTCACAAGCATCGACAATGCCAGTGTTGGAATGTCTGTGGTGGGGAGGAGACTGCACAGAGGCCTAAGGACCAGTGGCAGGTGTTTGAGTGGGGTGGGGGTGAGTAGGGCGTGGTGAGAGTCAGGGTCAGGGTGTGAGTGTGATCTACAGAAGTCATCCCTGAGAACAGGAAGAGAAGACTTCCAGAAGAGCAGCCCGTGTGGGGAATGATTTGGCTGGGCCTTGTGGGAGGACATGGAGGCCACAGGCAGACAGGAAGCATCCTCTCCCATCAGATGTAAGGTTTCCCGAGGCTGAACCACAACTGCTCACAGCAGGCCATCTGGTCTAAGTCAGGCTTCTCAGAATCCCTCTCCAGAGCCCACTCAAGCGAGCCCTGGCCCGTTGACAACAAGGTCCTAACGGTGTGGTGTTTGTCTCATGTTTCTTCCTCTTGTCCACATCCACTCTGCACCCTGTCTCCATTAATCACAGACTTTCATGATGAGCAGCACAGAGCCCCTTTGGGCCTTGGATCTGAGCTATGTTCTCCTTTTCAGCTTCACCTATAATAAAGCAGGTATTTGATCTCTCTTTGGTCTCTGTGTCTGATCCTTAGAATACGGAAATGTGACTCTCTCTCTCAGGGAGCTTAGCACATATACACATACAGATTGGAGTTAAGAATGCAAATTTTTCTTTTCTTTTTTTTTCAAAAAAATTCTGTCTGGGTGTATATGTACATGTGTGTATACAGATGCCCATATTCCCGCAGAGGTCAGAACAAGATGTCCAATGTCATCTCTCAGTGAACCAGAAAGTCACCATTTTAGTCTGGCTAGCCAATGAATTCTAGGTATCTACATGGCTCCAACACTTCCCTCACCCCTACCTCAACTGCTGGGGTTACAGGAACACAGCCATGACTGGGATTTTCTGTGCGTGTTATGAAATTAAACTCAGGTCCTTGGGCTTGCAGAGCAAGCACTCCTACTCATGAAGCCATCTCCCTGGCCTCAAAATGTTGCCATTCCTGAAGCCTCCCCCGAGTCCTGCAGACTCCAGCTCCCTTCTCTAGCCTACTGTCCTTTGCACATAGTTGACAATGGGCTCAAGACACAAGACAGTCACAGTATCAGTCAGCAAGTTCCTATGGCTTCCAGCCTTTTCTTTATCTGTCCCCTCGACTTCCAGCTCAGATGAGGGACTCAAGAAGTCCATGCATGGAACAGATGTGAGATGGGGCAGCATATACACTTGGGCAGAGTCCAAAGTCAGGTTTTGGAAGGATAATAAGATAAGATCCAGCCCAAAGGCTGGTGTTATTCATGCCCCCATCTTTACCTCTCCACTAGTTAGTTGACTGGCAATATTCTGCTATCTAGATAGTGCTATTGGGGACCATCAGCTTTGGGTGGAGAGAGTCAGCACTACTACTTAAAACCCTTGTACTGAAATGGAGATGATAGCTCAGTGGGTAAAACACTTGTTCTGCAAGTATGAAAGCCAGAGTTCAAATCCATAGCACTTGTGTAACTAGCTGGGCACGGCTGTGGGTGGGAAGACAGGAGAATTCTCAGGAACTCACTGTCTAACCAGCCTAGCCAAAAGTAGCCTAACCATTTCAGTGAGAGACCCTCTGTCAAGGCAATAGTGGAAAGAACAATAGAGAAAGATACTTATGTTCTGCTCAGACCTTTACATGAACATGCAGAGATATGCATACCTACATGCTCACATGCTCGCATGCATGTGTCTGCATGCATGCTTGTGCACACACACACATACCTTGTACTATGGATCAAAATATGTCAACCATTACAAGACACATTCTAGACAACTAAATAACTTGGTCATATATTGTATATTAGAGAATTATTTTGTTGATTTTGTTGGGGATGATGATTGCATATATATGCAAAGTATATATATTTACATAAGTATTCATATATCAGAAGTATATGCAGAATTGTCAGGTAAGCGGATGTAATGTCTGAAATTTTCTTTAAGACTTTTAAAAATAAAGAGATGAGGGTATGAGGTGAACAAGGTTAGAATATCAATATTTTTAAAGGTAGGTGATAGGCGTGGGGAGCTCACTTTATTATTCTTACCTTTTGCTTTTGCACATCTGAAAACATTTATCAAACAAAACTCAATTACTTGTTCTCTCCCCTCGTGAAGCTGTGAGGGCCATCCTCCGTCCAGTGCCCTGTGCTCTATGTACCAGCTCAGTAGGAAGCCATAGATCTATTAGTGCGACAGCTTCATTAAGAACCCTGATTCAACCTTAAAAAAATGGGCTGATGCTGATATCAGTAAGCTTAAAAAGATGATTCTGTAAAGGTCAAAGAGATTAGGAGAGTCGGGATGGGGTCTGCTCCTAGACTAGGGCACGACCTTCATCACAGTGAGAGAATTTCCCCACCACAGAAGTAGCCACGGTGGATAAAAGCAGGAGCTTGAGGCTCTGGATTTTGCTGGCTGTGAGCGGAATTTGCCCCCTCCGGGGCCTCATACCAGAGCCCAGGCCACACAGCAGTGGGAGTAATTAAGCCAGGAAAGGTCGTAGATCCATAATTCATGTCTAAAGGGCTCAATTTAATCATCACCAGCCTCTCCACCTCCCCACTGGTGTCCACCTCAGTGTGGAGGGGAAAGGGACACCACCTGAAGGCTAGATCCTCCCCGTGGAACAGATCAGGGCAGTTTCTGCTGTCAGTCTTTGCTATTCAAATGCAGGTAAGGTGTTCCCCACAGCAGAAGACTTCATCAAGGGTACATTAAGTTTGGGATCATTCAGTAAGACCATAATCAAATCCAAGCAATAATCATACTTTATCCATTTACTGAGCTCTTAATGTATGCCAGACCCTGCCCAGGAATTAGCGCAGTTCTAGTAACTGCCCATATAATCTTCATTTTACAGTTCAGGAAGTGGAGGTTCAGATGGGTTATAGACATTGAATAAATCAGACAGACAGGATTTAGATCTGCCTCTGAACAGCTCCAAGCACCACATGCTTAGCCTCTCTGTGCTTCTCCAGCTAGAGTTGTCTTGCCAACTCTTCTGAAAACTGGCAGAAGCTGGAAGTGAGCATTTATGCCTGGTCTGGAACCGTCTGCTGTCACTCAAACTTTGACCACACAACCCAGCACCGCACCTGCACCCCTGGAAGCAAGTTCTGCATCCTCACAGGTGTCTGTGGCAATTGTCTCCCGGGAGCTGGCTTGCTTTGTGTTGACCCCAACTCTACCTATATGTACCTCACTTTCTGGGTCTGTACTTGGAGCACAGAGTGCTGCTTCTGGTCCCCAAGAGCCTTTAGCATTTGTCCAACTTGGCTATTGCCGGAGAGCTTGTAGCAAACTCCAGGACCCCTCTTCCTGTGGTCCAGTCGGTACTTTGAGGATTCAGCTCCAGGGCCAGCCTACTGGCTCATCCTCACTGCGGCCTGGAGCCAGGAGAGGTCTGAGGTCATGGAACCTGGCCTTTCTGGTCAGAAACATATCCAGAAAGTATGACTATGGTAGTACCTTCCTTAGAGTTATGGGAATTCTTTGCCTGATGCCAACTTGCTATGGCATGCCGAGAAAAATCAAGGAAGAGGATTTTGGTCTTCACTTGGGTAGAACAGATGTCCTGGGAAGAACATGGAGGTGGCTGCGGGATCCCAACGTGGTTCAAGTGGAAGCATTCTGGGAAATTGAGCTCTGTAGGAAGAGCTCCAAGATATGCCCAGGGTCTTCAAAGCATCTGTTCTCAGCATATGACCAGCTTTAGGAATCCCAGAGAGAAGAGCAATGCAGCCCTCCCAGCCCCCACTCCGCTTCCTGCACTGCTGCACAATAGGCCTGTGTCCAACTTTAGATACTTGGTGGCCTCCGCTTCCATCCCTGGCAAGGAAGAATTAGACTCTAAGCCACCACCCCGCACTTTGAAATCCTACCTTGGCTGACCTACCCAGATGAAACTGGTTGAATACCTACTAGGTAACAGACACCGGTACCCAGCCACCTTTACGGGGTCCTTGTCTGGGACAGTTACAACAATAGAAATAACTTACTCTAGGGGAGGCTGACCCAAACGAGGAAAGAAGATGTCAGAGGAGGAAGAAGAGAGCATTGGAGTGAAGGGTCATGTGGAAATATTATCTGGGCTAAGGAATGGCCCTAACAGGGTTTGAGGTCCAGCACCGTTCGCTATTCAGAGCAGGGTGCTGGTGTGCGGCAGCCCTGAGCCTCCCAGCCAGCATCTCCCCCTTCAACTCAGTTGCAATCACACTGGCTTCTGGCAAAAACAGGCCCTCTTCCTCCGTGGCACTGTTTGGCTCTAGCATTTTTAGTCGGATGAATAATGAAAGGCCCCTGCCATTCTCCGCCGTCGGCCCCAGGTGAGCTCAGCTGTGAGGGAACAATTGGGTTTGGGCGATTTTCATGCACAAGAATATAAAGAATTGGATGGATGCAAACAGGCCATCCAGCCCGCCTCCTGCAGGCCCCCTGACTCTCTATGGTTTCCCTGGGCTCTGGAGCTGTGGCCTGCAGCCAGCCCCAGGCCTGCTGCTCTCCCTGCGAAAGTTCTTAGAATCCTGGCCCTAGTTCCCAAACAGCTCCCCTGAGAGCCATTTCCTCCTGTCTTGTCCTGAACTCTGCTCCTAGGGGACAAGGTGGACTCCATCCACCACCTGGCTTCCTGCTTGCTAGAGCAGCTCACCTGACATAGCTCCCTTAGAGACAGAAACCTCTGTGACTGTCTCTAAGTTTTTAATCTTGTCCCATTCCCCTCTCCTGGGGATGCCAGTTTCCCAAAGCCGGATAGCCATCCCTAGGGAGACCTTCAGAGTATCTGTCAGGTATGTTCAGGAATGTGACTGAAAAATTGTGTGTGTGTGTGTGTGTGTGTGTGTGTGTGCGCGCGCGCGCGCGCGCGTGTGCACGCTTGCACTTGTGTTAGAAGAAATAATTACTCAGAAAGAAACAAAATATATCCCCGTCAAGCTCAGAGGCTGTTCTTAGGAACAAATGCAGCACGACTCTCCCACAGCATAGATGCCTGGCCTTGACCCTGGCTGTCTCTTCCACATTGAGGCGGAGCCCTGGTTACTACACCAGCCAGGATCTCTTGGGTGGTGGATCACCACTCCGACCCCTTACTGTGCTACCATTGCTCATGCCCAAGGCTACGCACTCTCTTCACCCATGCCCCCATTCTCTGCCTCTCCCAGTCCCACGGATGCTTTGTCACTGTGGGAAGATCGAGAGTCACATATGGTGGGTGACAGCTCTCTCCTGTGCATGCCCCTCCCCCTGCTTTCTCTCCCCCACTTTACACCCACCCCACCCCCCTGGTCTGGGAAGGAAGAGGTTGAGAAGAATGTGTGTGAAGAAAGGGAAAAGATCAGAGAGGTAGAAGGTGGGGGGGGGAGTGGGAAGGAAATTTTGCATTCCTCATTAGCAGCGTTAATTGCACAGTAATGACTTTGTGTTATTATCAGAAATTTATCCTGGCAAACAGTCAGCTGCCCCAGCAGACACGTTCTTGCCTCACAGCGATGGCTTGACACTCAAGAGAATGAGCAATTTCTTCTCAGAAAGGAAAAAAAAAAAAAAAGCCTTGAGCCCTGCATTCTTCAGTATGTGCTGCGAGGTTCCAAACAGGTGCCTCCAGTCTCCTATGGCGTGCAAGGCTAGATTGGGGCCTCCCCCACAGCTGAGGGAGCCTGGGGTCTGGGGTCCTGGCAAGGAAGCCTTCTTTTTCCCAGAAAGCATTTGTTTTAGCTTGAAACCTTTAAGCCTGCAATGTTTCCCTCATTCTTTCTTGCTCAAGTCACCTGCAAAACAAGGCAAGAAAAAGCAACTCCGAGTCAAAATAATTCCCTTCCAATGTGCCTGCCCTGGTTTGGCCTGTGGAGCTGCTCTGGGGGTCTTCCTACCCTCACACCGCCACTCTGCAACTGTAGGATGTGGAACAGATCTGGGCCACTAAGGCTAGGAAGACTAGGAGACAACAGTACAACTTGTTCAATGTCGTGCCAAAGGAGCACTGTGTGTGTAGTGGGAAGACAAAAGTGGACACTTGAGTCCACTCCTGAAGCCTGCGGCCTGCGTAGCAACTCATGGAAATCTCTCAGTCCTGAGGAAAGGGGAGCAGCCTCCACCCTCTCCACTCCATTCACGAAAGAACGGAGGCACCAAGAGACTTAGCATCTTGCCAACGGCTGCACCAGTATAGCATTCATTGCCTGCAAAGCTCCAGAGCCTAGAGCAGCTGAAGAAGCATGCAGGGTGGGGTGGACAGGGCAGGGAGGAGGAGACGGGGTAGTTCCTCTGAGACCACAGCTTAGGAAGCCTGTGGAGCATGTCAGGGTATGTGGAAAGGCAGTTGCATAGAGGGACAGAGGAGGAGGCCAGGTCTAGAGGGGGTCGGTACGCCCTACTGGAGATAGCGAGGATTATCATAATGGACCAAAGAAGATTGAGGAATTTTGAGAGAAGTTGACATGAACTTGTGATATCTCATGGCATCTGCCATGAGCCAGAGGAAAAGTGCCAGTGCCTAGAGCAGGGTAGTGAGGGTGCTCTGAAGAACCAGAGCAAGGCAAGGCTTAGCAACTGAGAAGGCCCAGTGACTGGCTGAGTGTGCATGGGCAAGGGAGATGGTGACATTAGGGGGACACTGAGGCTCTCCGTTAAGACTCCAGTTCAGATATTGTCTTTCTTTAAGGAGGAAAAACAGTTCACAAAGTAAAATATAATTACCATGTGTTGGATGGGAGAACCCTAGGGTTGAGTTGTTCAGAACTGGGAGAGGTAGTCAAAGACACAGACTGAGAGGCTTTGGAGTAAGGTGTTCCAACCAAGACTGGGTTCCGGTCTTGTTGTTTGACATCTATAATCTTTGACGAATAGGACTATCATAAGCAATAAAGAGCCTAGACTTGATTAAAGGCTCAGTGACTATTTGGTGCTATATATAACATTAATGTAATATGTCAAATACATGTTACATTATATTTTGCCTATTTCACGTATATGGTACAAGTGTGGCACGATGGTCATGTAGAGGTCAGAGGACAATTTGCAGGAGTCGTTCATTCCTTCCACCACACGTGTTCTGAGGATGTGTTTTAGGTGAGCCATCTCACCAGTCCACAGTGCTGCTATTGGTAGTAGTATTGCTACTGGGCGTGGTATATGCCTGTAAGTTCAGCCCTTGGGAAGTGGAGACAGGAGGATCAGGAGTTCAAGATCATCCTCAGCTATATATCCAGTTGAAGGCTAGCCTAGGCTAAACAAACCAAACTGGTGTTGTTTAACATTTGAAGTACTGTAGGAGAAGGGCCCATTCTGTGCAGGGAAGTTTACAAAGAATCATGTCACAGAAGTTTGCTGGTCAATGTGGACATAGGCATTTGTGCAACTCAAAGGTCAAAGAACTCATTTTTAAATCAATTTCACCCGTGGCCTCTCTCCACAGCAATTGGGTGCACTCCCTCAGGATAGCAACCTGGAGCAGAGCTCAGGGATCTGCATGCAGTGTAGTGTGTTTGAAGGTTGCCCAGTGCAAAAGACAGCCTAGGACTGTGTCTCCGTTTCTGCACACTGGGTCTTAGTGAGGACCTTGATAAGTTCCAAGAGGGCACAGATGAACAAAGTTAAAGACACAGGCGTGGAGTCTGGTCCTGCCACTATTTGCCTGTGAATCCAGGGTTCGTTCTCTCTCTCTCTCTCTTCCTCTCTCTCTGTTTCCCTCCCTCCCTCCCTCCCTCCCTCCCTCTCTCTCCTTCCCTCCCTCCCTCCCTCCCTCCCTCCCTCCCTCCCTCTCTCCCTTTCTCTCTCTCTCTCTCTCTCTCTCTCTCTCTCTCTCTCTCTCTCACACACACACACACACACACACACACACACACACACACCAGGGCTCTCTGGTGGATGAGATTCAATAGACGTGACTCTTAGGGCTGCTGGGTCACAGAGTTGTATCAGACAACTCTCATTGTACAAATGAAGTATTAGTAAAGGAAAGAGGGGATTTCTCAGCCAGTTCGTATGTTCTAGCAAACAGCGAAAACATAAATGCAGCCTGGAGTCTTGGATAGAAAAAAAGATTTTATCCTGCAGTGTAGAGGGAAGCTAAAATTTGGTAAACAGCTTTCTTCTTTCCAGGGGCTCTGGTCCCTGCATGCCACAGGAGACCTCAAGCCTTTAACTTGCTGTCTGAACTCTATCAAAATCAAGGATTAAGACATCCTTTGGCAGGCCTTTTCGAACATGTCACTTTAATGACTTTTGACATTTTATTTGGTTTTCGTTCATTAGTGGAACAGCCAGAGTCTCGAGATTACAAACTCTCTCCAGTCTCCTTGGGGAGAATTCCCAACACCGAGGTTGTGATCTTAGAAAATTCTGGTCTAGGTCCTTTCCTGGAAGCTGGGCTGTGAGCACAGACACATCCAGCCATAGCAGAGGCTCTCTAAAGAGGGTCTCTGGAAAGTTCCAGCTCTGCCAGAAGTGAAACAGTCACGAAAGTTTTGAGAAGACAATGACCAGCCGAGGTTCCGACTCTGCTTTATCAATGGCACCGACTCTCCTCTGAACCAGCGCTGGGGTCCTAGAGGCAACTGGATGGCTACGTTCAGAGAGCCGAGGTCTTTCCAAAGACACTTGAGACGCAATCTTCCATTCCTCTATCTAATTAATTTCTAAATATCTTTTACATGTAAGAAAGTCTGTTTTAGGGATGGAGAGATGGCTCAGTGGTTAAGAGCACTGACTGCTCTTCCAGAGGTCCTGAGTTCAAATCCCAGCAACCACATGGTGGCTCACAACCATCTGTAATGGGATCTGATGCCCTCTTCTGGTGTGTCTGAAGACAGCTACAGTGTATTCATATACAATAAATAAACAAACAAACAAATAAATGAAATCTTTAAATTTTTTTTTTTTTAAAAAAAGAAAGTCTATTTTAAGGTATCATGACCTTTAAAAGGAACATCCCACAATCCTCCTTCTCTCAACATGGAGGAGGAGGAGACACACTGCTGTGTGCTGGAAGGGTTAGGGTCCAGTTCTCTGCCACCTCCCAGCTTGACCACCAGGGACTGACCGAATGATTACCTCACCTTGCAGATGGACCCTTAGAGCCCACCAGTCCTCCCTATCGTGAAGGTTGAATGAGATGAAATCCTACTTGGCTGTTTCAGGACTAGCCTAGCCAAGGGGTATAGGTTTGCCTCTGAACACCTACCTCCTGGATACTCCTCTCTGATCTGGGAAAATACCTCAGAAAGCAGGGCATACGGGAGGTAGAGAGAACAGAGGGGGACCTCAAAGGTCCCCTGTGGCTCTGAGGTACTTGACAAAGCACTGAGCTTGCCCCCCCACCTCCCCAACCTCCCCCTCCCCCGACCCGTGTGTCTAGTTCCTAGTTATCTCTCCCAGCACGTCAAACTACTCAGCTAAGAGCGTCAGATGCCGCCTTTACCTCTCTGGAAGGACTGGGGCAGGGCGAGGGGTGGGGAAGCTGGGGAGAGGGCTCCCTATTTATAAATTGCACTGAGATGGAAAGATGATATGACACATCGGTTCTTGTCAAAAGAGCTCACTCTTCTGCCTACAGCATTAGCAATTTCCTATCAAGATTCAAATTTTTTTTTAAAAAAATTAAGTGGTCCTCATTTATTTTATTTGTTGAGTAATTCAACTAGACAGGGCCGTTCTGAGTAGGGTGGGTGCCTGCCCCAAGGGCAGGTCATGGGGTGGGGGTGGGGAATGTGCACTTTGGCTCGATGGGGAGAACATGACAAGGGCACATGAGCGGGAGGCCTTCGGTTTCTGCTTCAGATCTCTCAGTCTGCTTCCCGCCCCTTTTCTAGTCCCAGACTGTACCTCTGAGCAGCCTGGCCTGGGGATCCCCCACAGTAGGGGAGCGGTAGCTAGGTGTGAGTTGGGTGTGTGGAAAGCCACCCTCTGCCTCTAGCCTTGAGGAACCCCTCTTCACAAGGACACTGAAGTCTAGAAAGAGGCTCTGACTGCCTCAGGCCTCCTGGTACCCACATCCCTGTTTGGCATTTGACCATATTTTCTGTGCTCCTCTTTCTCTCTTCCCCACGCCTAAACCTGCACTCAGTGGTCTTTCTCCACAGGATTGAATGGTCTGGCATTTGAGTGATGCCCCGGGCAACTGAATCTGGTTTCTTCATATGGGAATACTTTTAGATGTGTTTGGGGGGGGGGGAGGGTTGGACTTGTGGGCAAGGAGTCTTAGAGATACACAAGAAGCTTTCTTCTGTTTTTCACACTGGCTACTCACCACAGTGTTATCAGCAGGTGATGGCGAGGCAGGAAGGAGAACAGCTAGAATGAAGCTTGTCTTAGTGTAGCAAAAACTATTTCTTAGTGTCACTTTCTGGATGTGTGCCTTTATAGGTATCTAACTCGGTTGCTCTGCATCTCCTGTGCCCGTGGTCTCTGTGTCCATCTCTGATCTCTTGTCAGTGTCTGCCTCTTTCCTGCAGTCACTCTGGCACTCCAAATGGTCTAGGAGCCTGGAGCTCAGGCTTCTCCCTGCAGCCCTGTCAGGGCAGAACCTCTTTCGCTCTGTTAGCTTGAGAAATGCCAGAGCCGCAGAGCTGCCTGCCGGGTGTGGAGGTTGGATCCGGGAACAATGAGAAATTATCTGTTAATTCTCAGCTCCTGCCACCTGCTCAGCTCCGAAAAGGCTCCTTTGCCTTCAGTGGAAAGGCAAATTCCCCCACTCAGAGTTAAGCAAAATATTGATTTCCCTGCATCGCAGGCCTGGGCCCTTGGAAAGGTGGTCCCGTTTTTTTGTTTTTTGTTTTGTTTTGTCTTTCATTCTCTGCAAAGGCAAAACAAGGCGCTTTGTTCTGCTAATGTCCCCAGGAACTCGAGAGGGGGAGGGAGAAATCGCCGCGGAGTGAGAGTTGCCATAAACACCAGCAGAGAGCAGCTCTCCATTTGTGTTTTACATAAACACAAAACCCCCGCTTGGGAAGCTGCTAATGAGAGTCTTGCCTGGGGCCTCGGAACTCCGAACTCTCCTCGGGGCTGAAATCTACCTTGGCGGAGGAGGGGAGGATGTCGGGCGTCTGGGTTCCTCAGGTGGGCGGAAGGCAAGTGGAGAGGCAGAAGCTTACCTGTTGTTGGAAGAGCAACCCAGCACCAGTGGCTGGAAGGTGGTCTGGATTGCACAGGGCCTGCTGAATCCCTCCCGCTCGAGATCCCACACTTCTCTATGGCAGGCTCTGGGGACCCGGGTGGAAGCTGCGAACCGGCTATAATAGGCCCTCCCCGCTGCCCCCTAACAGCGCGCACAAGCTGATCGCACCAACCGAGTCTTCAGCACCGCGGACAGGGACACGGCTGGTCAGGAGCAGGAAAGCTACTATGCTGAGGACAGAGGTCCCTCAGACTGAGGCCTTTCCCTGGCTACCCTGGGCACTGGCTGTCTCGGGTTTGCAACTATAAGGGCCGGTTGATGAGGCTGGTACAGATGGTGATCGTCTGGAGCTACCGCTCCAAATCTCCTCCCTCCAGAACCCGAGTCACAGCCCAAGCCACCTCCAATTAACATGTATTAGGAGGAAAGACCCTCCTCCCCGACCACTGCGCTCACGCCAGCCCAGTAGCTGCAGGTGCAGGGGCTCCAGCTAAAGTTTCTTTCCCAGATTCTACTTCAGAAAGGCAACACAATGATGATAGGTGGGGGCTGATAGTCTACTGTGACAGGGCCTTTCGAGGCTCGCTCTCCTGCCCGTTAGCAATGGCTCCTGGCATCTGGAAACTAACAACCACCCTGCTTCTGAGTTTCACTTCATAGTTCCTGGAGGGGAGCGCCTTTTACAGTCTAGCCTTCTATTTAATTTTCCGTCTTTTTGGTCCTTGTTATGTATGCTTCATAGAAAATTATATTATTTATGGTGGGTTTGGTCTGATGTGTGGAGGTGGGTCTGGTGGGAACCGAACCCCTTTCTGAGATGCTCCCCACTCCTATTTGCCAGAAACTTTCTCCTCCAGTTGCCATGGAGAGAGACGGCCGCTGCCTTCAGTTGCCATAGCAACGTGCGGGTGCCTCGGACCACAAGATTGCGGGGCTCTGAAAGTCTTCTTTATAGTTCCCCTCGCTCCGCTGTCTTGGGGTCTTATCTTCCAAGCCGAGACCTAGAAAGTCTGGCTAACTTCTCCCGTTAACTATATTTGCAGGGTCCTCCCGTGTAGTCGGGCCACCCCTTTTTATATTGTGTTATTGCGTTGCCCACTTGTGTGGCATGTGGCAGTTTCCCCAACGTTTTCACAAGCACTACCTGTATATTCCCAGGGAGCTCATAGAGCACCAGTAATTATTACACCTCGTTTACGAAATGGAAAACTGAGTCCCAGAAAGGCCCAAGGTCACACCCGCAGGGATGGCTCTGCTGGCCTTGATCCTGCATGATGTGGGATACCCGGGTTGAAACCTGCCCGGACTCGGGCAAGTCCCTGAGTGTGGAGGGGGCGGCCGTGAGGCGCCAGACTTGCCAGCTGCCGCGGGATGCCACGTGAGGGGCGGGGACCCTGCGGGGAAGTGATTAAAAGCAGAGCGGAGCCTCAGGGGGCCGCTGCGGGGAGGGTCTTCTTGGGGCCTTCTTGCCCCGCCCCAGTCCAGCCGCGTCTGGGGTTCGAGCCACTGCTCCGCTGGCCTGAGTGTCCGGGGCATGAGCGGGGTTTGGGGGGCCGGAGGGCCTCGGTGCCAGGCGGCGCTCGCGGTCCTGGCTTCTCTGTGCCGGGCCCGGCCGCCCCCTCTCGGGCTGGACGTGGAGACTTGTCGGAGCTTCGAGCTGCAGCCCCCGGAGCAGAGTCCAAGCGCGGCCGACTCAGGTACTGGGAGACCCAGGTCCCTCTCCACTCCTGGGTGTCTCATCCCGATGGCCTCTCCTGCCCATGGCACCACCAGCCCAAGAGCCCCAGAACCTCAGAAGTCTAGCTCCGAGTCCCAGTCTGAGCCAGTCCCCGGCTCACCGCCCGCAGGGAGAGATCAGAAGAGGACTCGAAAGAACCCTCCTCCTCCCGAGTCCCCGGAGATGCAGATGCGGCATTCTCGGGGCCTCAGTTTCCCTTGTGTCTTAGGCTCATCCCAGGGGCGATTGGCCAGGGTTGGGGAGAATGGAGACGTCCTGGGCACGGAGGAAAGCCTGTGTTCCGGGAGGTGGGGGCCGGTCCAGGGTCCAGGGCCCATCAGTGACTGGGTGAAGGCTAGGCGAACCACTGGGCTTGGGAAAAACTTGCGTCTGCAGCTGGCACGCGGTCTTTGTGTCCAGGTCTCAGCAGCGAGTGGCTGTCTGCGTCTCGCCGGGGGGGGGGGTGCGGGGGGCGGGGTGGGGAGAGTGTCGTGGCGTACCCCCCTCCCGGCACCCCTATAACTCGCTTCCTCGGTCTCTCTCTGACTCACTCGGACTCCGGGCGGGTGTTCAACTGAGCCGGTGCCTCTCACCGACTTTGCCAGGCGGGAACCTCCTGCCCCGGCCGCGCGGACCCTGCGCCGGACGCAGCCCCGGCGGCCGCCAAGTCTAGGCAGCAGCCGGAGCAGAGTCAAGCTCACCGGAGCCGGTGAGTCCTGAGCCCGAGCCCCTCGGGGACCGGGTCCTGCGTGTAGCCGCGACGTCTCGCGGGAGTCGCGACAACAGGGGTGGCGTGTCGCGCCCTGGCGGCGGGAGCCGCGGGAGTGTCCGCGGCGTGGCAGCCGACCGGCCCGGGTATGTATGTACCTGCTGCACCAGTCTTTGCCGCCAAGCTCTCCTGCTGCAGTGGGATCCTTTGTCCCGCAATTAGGAGGGTACCGGACAGAGCAAGTATGGGTCGTGTCCCCTAGGAGGGAAGGGCCCCGGGGGCAGCCCGCGGCCCGGAGCGAATGCGGCGTGGGGGTGGGGAGATCCTGCAGAGACCCAGGTGCTGGAGTTCCTTGGGGCTCCGCAGACTCACCTCACCTTGTCCTCGACCAAGACCCCGACTAGGACCCTTGTGGCTCTGGGCCTAGGCTTAAGTGAGAGTTGCTTCGTGGTTCCATATGGCTGGTGAGGGAAAGAGAGGAGGGGGCTGCTAAAGGCAAAAATGTGCTCCTCAGGCATCTCTCCAGGGACAAGTTGCCAGGGACCAAAGGAGAGGTACCTGGGTGTAGATGCAGGTGGCGTGAACTCTCAATGGCCTCAGATTCCAGAGCGCCTTTTCCATTTGAGGTTAAAGGTTGAAGACAGAGGTAGATTCTGGGTTAGGGATAGAGCCTGTGAGGGAGGAGGCAGAGAGGCTCGGGGAGGCTGTGTGCATCCTCCCGGAGGCTGTATCCAGCCTTCTGCGAGCCGAGCGGAGCCCACCTCACTTCTGTGTGAGTCATTAGGGATGCTGCTCTCTGGCAGTCTCTGACACTGTTTAATCAATGAATTGACGACTGCAGTAGAAGAGACCAAGATTAGACATAAAGAACTTTTGAGAGTGGGACAGTGGGAAAAGTTGGCTCTGCTGCTTCGGGAGACTCAGAACAGATTAGAGCGACATTAGACACTGGTCCTCTGGTACATCTCCTTCTACACCACGATGCTTCCAAGACAGCAGTTCCCGCAAGTCAGTCACTGCCTACCTTCCCCCACGCCTTAGCTCCCTTCCATCCTTTCCTCAAATGCTCCATCTGCAGTGGAGTCTTCCTCCTGGGTCTGACAACTCAGCATGTGGGGGGCCAGCGCATATCTTTGGAGTTCTGCTCTATTACCTGTCTAAGACAAAGATGCTGTGGTTTGGGGTGGGGGTATGTTATGAGTTCATGTCAGGAGAAGATGCTATTAGTCTGAATCCAGAAAGATTTCTTTGATCTGAATGGCCGTGCTGAGGAGAGTGAGGCAGGCTACCAGATGCCTTGAGAGTGTGCGTGAGTTGTACACCCACCCACCCTGGCTCAGGGGAGCCTTAACATGGTCACTGCATCTGTAACACGATCCCCAGGAACTCCTAGGGCCAAGGTAGGACAAGAGATGCAGGTAAACAGAGAGCTGGATCACACAAGAAACTGGCTTAGCTGGCTCTGGAACTTTGGGGATTTAGGTAAGCTCTATGTCTAGAGGAATGCCGCGTTCAAACTGGGGTGCCAGACCCCCACCTCCCAGCCTGCTCATTGCACCCCAGAGACTCCATCTAGGATCCGATCCTCCGAGCAAAGCCATGTGAGATCTTCTCATCTGCACTTTTATGAGAATGAAAAGAATGCGCGTGGGGAGAGTATGCTCGGCTCCCTCTCCCATCCTATCTCCCCTGCTCGCCACCAGCCAGCTCCGGGATTCCCAGCAGTGCCCTGAGCTTCAACAATTGAGACTCAGATTCTACTACCGTTTGCACAGACCTGCCCATAGGTCAGGGTCTGGGCAAGGAATTGCATCAGAAATCTCTATGAATCAGACTCTGACTTGGAAACATCTGTGCTGAAACTTCTCAACTAAAAGCATCCCTTTCTCTAAAAACCTAAGGATAAAAAGTCTGCTTTCCTCCTTAATGCACCCCTTATAGGCCCCATACATGCACATATCACCAATAGGCCTCTCCTGCCATTTTCCTTCTGGAGGTGAATGAACTCTACATGTAGTCCAAGTTGCTGTGGAAATCTAATCATGTTCTAGAATGTGCAGGAGCCTGAAAGCTGACCCAAGCCGACCCGTTCCTGGTGCCGTGGGCTGCAGCCAGGAGTGGCTGCTTCCAGCCTACCTATGGCTCA
Source organism: Apodemus agrarius (assembly GCA_964023405.1). Lineage (NCBI taxonomy): Eukaryota > Metazoa > Chordata > Mammalia > Rodentia > Muridae > Apodemus > Apodemus agrarius. The sequence goes on along the minus strand of OZ030007.1, from coordinate 58,987,674 downwards.
GGATGCCGGTAGTGTTAGTTAGCTTTACTAATGACTCCAGAGACTGCTCTGTGATTCAAACCCCCGGGCTTTGAAGCTGGCCTTTTGCAGCCCAGAGGATGTTGCCTTTTTCTTTCCCTCCTGTGTGTGATATTGAATGAAGAGCACATTTCCCTAAAGCAGAGTACCATTTCTTCATCGGAAGAATCAGGCGCTCTCTGGCTCCTTCTAGGTGGAAGGAATAAACATTATAGTTTGCATTCACAGAAGAAACTTGCTAGCTATCCTAACCAACTGGTAGGGTGGTTTTCCAGTCTTAGTGTGTTTCATGCCTTAACTTTTTTTTCTCTTTTGATTTTTTTTGAGACAGGATCCAGCTATGTAGCCCAGGCTGGCCTCAAACTCATAAGAACTCTTCTGTATCAGGCTTCTCAAAGTACAGATAAGCACCTAGAGTCGCCTTCGAGTGCCTTAAAGCCCAATATCTAACAGTTGCAGAATGTTCTAGATGCCTCTGGAAGTTCTCTTCTCCCACGGGCTTTGGCAGGGCCCCGCAGGGCTGATTGTTCTAGGGGGCTTCACTCTCAAGCTCTGTGCACAAGCGGTGCTTTCTGCTTTTATGGCTGGAGCATTTCTTTGTCTTCTTGGCCGCGGAGCTGGGGGTGAGATATGATCAGGACTGACATTGGGGCTCAGGATCAGGCCAGGCTTCTTCGGGGTGGTCTTGACTTGGGTTGAGCATGCTAAGAAGACCTGATTGAGTTTCTCGTCACCTCTGCTGGTTGAGCCTCTAATTCGGAGCTTCTCAGGACATACGGTCATAGCTGAGCCAGCTGGGCATCGGCAGCTTTAGAGGACACCTCGTCCTCAGTTCTCTCTTTGGGACACTGAACTCTGTCTTCCCCATGAAATCCCATACAGTTCTCTCCCCTCACTAGCTGTGGCTGTAAACTGGGGCTGAGAGCCCCAGAAGGAGAGGCTGGCTGGCTGTGCCTCTCCTCCACCACTCCAACCATAATTTTCCATTCAAGGGGACCATGGATAAAAAGGTCAGTGACTATTTGCAGTGATGATGATGATGATGATGGTGATGGTGATGGTGATGATGATATCTTAGTTAGCGCTAAAGCTTCATTCACCATAACATTCTACATTAGCCTCCGATTTGTCTCTGACTCCTCTAATGCAGCAGGCACCCAGTCACAAAGCTTTGTGTGGCCGTAATTAGCTCAGCATTGTCTATCCTCATCACAGTTTTTTTTCAGGAGCATTAATTCCTTCTCTGTTTGGACTCCGCTAATTATCCCCATCCGTAGGTAGCTCAGCCTGGCTCTGTAAAGAAGAAAAGGAAGCCAAGGCCCTCTGCTCCCTCCCCCGACTCTGAATTTAATTACACCCACTTCTCCTAATAAATTTACAAGCCACAGCACGGCTTATTATTAATGGACCATGTCCGTTAGCCTCAGTAAGGACCAGCTACTGTTCTCTTAATACAAGCATTCTCTCTCTCTCTCTCTCTTTCTCTCTCTCTCTCTCTCTCTCTCTCTCTCTCTCACACACACACACACACACACACACACACACACACACACACACGAGCATTCCTAAGGGATATCACCAGATGGGACTTGTCTGGTAGTCCATGGGTAACTCTGAGGACATGCACTTCTCAGACAAGAAAAGTCGGAGTGGAGCTTAGTTACACTCCAATTGCAGGGATTGGCCCAGGTTTAAAAGACCAGACCAGAGTAGAGAACACCCTCACCTTCTCCAGATTCCAGGTAAGAAATGATTCCCCGCCTCCAGTCCCCACAGACGCCTGGCTCCGAAGCCTGGACTTTGGTATCAGAAAGCTCCACGTTCAGCTCCCAGCTCCTCTGCTTGCCACACTGCACCCTTGAGCCAGTGACTGGGTTACCATTGCTACGTTTTGTTTATCTGTGCGAAGTGAATATGAATTTCTTCAGGAGGCTGTAAAGATTAAATGAGATAATATAAAAGGCACACTGCTTGCTGCATAGAGATGAACAGCAAATACTACCATTAATATTAATATGAGTGGTTCTGCCAGGAGTCACTTCCCTCTCTGGACTAAATGCTGTTCCTTCCGTGTTTTGGGGCCTCTACATGCCTTGTTGTCTGGTGTCTGAGCTGTGGCTTATCTAGGTCTCCATACTGAAGGATGTGAGGGAGGCACACAGCCAGGTACCTGTGGGTTTGAGGGACCAGCAGCAACTCCAGGCCCTGGGCCAGGCGTCTCTGATACTGAGTGAACTGGGAACTGGTCTTTTCTTCCCTAATCCTCTCTCCAGTTTGTCTTTTCAATTATAGTCTGTTAGCAAGAATGCCTGTGATGGTTACAAAATGGATTTCCCTGACATAGGAGCCCATTAGAAAAAACCGGAACAATAGAAAGCGATAAGAGTTGCTGATGAATCCTAACACCATGGATGAAGGGAGGAGGAGGGGGGAGAATGAAGAGAATGAAGTGTCACCGTGGATGATAAGCAGGCCCTGGGATGCTAATTAATAACTTAGCATTTCTGAATAAGGAAGGAGGGCCACAAGCCGTCACCCTACCAGTCTTATTTAAGGTGACCAAGCAGACCCTACCTTGATGATCTTCGGGGTGGGGTGGGGGGGTGGGGAGGTGGGGGTGGGGTTGTCACTTCCCAGGAGGGAAGAGGGGCCTGAGGCCGTTCACCACTTTGCTCTCCGACCCTTCCAGGGTCTTCCTTCTCGGCCCCAGAGACTTAGCTGTACACAGCAAACAACTATACTTAATCACATGGAAAAAACCCAGTCCTGGGGGACATTAGCAGCAGCTAATGATTGGGGGGCATTCTCTGCATATCAGGACCGTGTTTAGCCCTAGCGCATTTGATTTTCATAATGATCCTGAGAGGTAGGAAGTGCCATTAGAAAGAAATGTAGGTAGCATGCATTTTGCAGCCGAATAGCCCGGTGCCCACTCGAGATACCGCCCGCAGCTCACCAATAAGGTTAAAACCTCATGCCATTGTTTCAGACCATGTCCCTGAGCTTATAATCTCCAAAGCAGAAACAGGTAGACCAGTTTTCCTCTCCCAAAGGAGGCTCTATGGGAGGCAGCCATTGCTTCCCAAATGAGATGCCCAGAAGCAGGCGCTAGAGTTTGGATCTGTAGTGTCTGCCCAAAGGCCCACATGCTGCAAGCTTGTTTCCTAAAGTGGGAGGGGGTGGAACCTTCCAGAAACGAGGCCTAATGGCAAGTCTTGTGTCTTGTCCTTCTCTCCCGCTCTCTCTCTCTTGCTTCCTGGTCATGATGTAAAAGGCTTGGTTTCCCCACATGTGTCCACTCTGATGTGTGACCATGAACCAAACAGAGGGACTGAGAAAGCATAGAGGGAAGCGTCTGAAACCGTGAGCCAAAATCAGTGTGTCTCTTCATGAGCCGGTTACCTCAGGTGCCCATAACCACAGAGCTGACCGACACACAGGGCGGTGAAGGCTGGTGAGGTCAAGACCTCCCTGGGTTATTTTTAGCTACTTTGCTATGATCACCACCTCCTCTTTTCTGAGTTCTCTCTTGCTTTCCTCCTCGCCACCTTTTGCCTCCTATATGGATGAACTCTTGGTGTCCAGAATCCGATTCTCCTTGCATTGTCTGCCTGTGAGATGCCAAAACCCAGGCTCTCCTAGTCCTGGGAGAAGATTCTCCAGGCACAGGGTGGCCCTCCTGTTCTTTCATAACCAGTATTGAGTGCTCGGCGCTGATTCCCAATAATCCATACCCTCTGCCTTCTTTAAGCATAGTGCGGAGGGAACAGCAGGGGGGTCACATGGAGAAGCAACTGAATAGCAACCACATGAAGACAAAAAGAACCCCCGGCCCCTCCCCCCCACCTTTATTTCATTTATGAATTCATTTTTTTTGTCAAGCTGAACATTTAAATGCACTCTGTGCTCTCTGGATCCCCCTCGCCTCCTCCCTTCTCATTAAAATTCTAATTATTACCAGAGCAAGTAAAATGTGTGATCAAAGGGAAGCACAGCCCTAGAAATACCTTTTGTTTTAAAGTGACTCAGTGCAGAACATGGGCCCGGAGCAGCTGTAACAAAGGGCGGATATGAAGGGTCCAGAGATGGCCAGGCACTTGGAATACAGACATGCATGTCTACAGTAGCTTTTCTGATGTGCCCAGAAGGCTAATGGCTGGGAGAAACAGCCTCCAAGACATTTGGATCATAAATGTACAACGGAGAAAAAAAGTGGATTTAAGTGAGTTTATCTGTCTCTAGGTTATATACGTGGTCTACCACAGTGATATGGCTGAGCTGTGTGGGTGAGGAGGGGCCCACCTCACTCGCTGTGTGGCCTGGCTACTCTATTAGCTCTCTAGGACAATAACTTTACCTGCTTCATTAGAGAGGATTACATGTTTGAATATATAAAAAACTCTTTAATATTGAACATAATGATGTTGAATAAATTGATGAAATCCAGTAATAAAACACTTATTACTATCAACCTGCATATGAATTCTTTTTTGTTTTTGTTTTTGTTTTTGTTTTCTTGAGACAGGGTTTCTCTGTGTAGCGCTGGCTGTCCTGGAACTCAACTCTGTAGACCAGGCTGGCCTCAAACTCAGAAATCTGCCTGCCTCTGCCTCCCAAGTGCTGGGATTACAGGCATGCACCACCACTGCCTGGCATGAATTCTTGACTATTTATATAACATGATGAAGATTATAATATTTTGGAATTTTTTTCTCTTGGGGCATAGGCATGCCTCACTGGAGACCTGGTCGGTATTCTCCAGAGCAGTAATTCTCAACTTTCCTAATGCTAAGACTCTCTAATACAATTTCTTTTGTTGTGTTGATCCCAACCATAAAATGATTTTTATTGCTAGTTCATAAGTATAATTTAGCTACTGTTGTGAATTGAACGTAAATATCTGATATTTGGGATATCTGATATGTGACCCCTGTTTTGAAAGGGTTGCTACCCACATGTTGAGAACCACTGCTCTAGGGGAGGACTTAGTTCTGGTAGCTGTCAGCCACAGAGAGGGCTGAGTGGGGCCAGAGGTGGTGGGAAGATACTTGGAAATAATCTCCTTTTCATCTCTTTTCATGGAGACGCCTGGCTGTTGATCCTGGCAAGGACTGGTCAGGAAGCCAGAAGGCAGTGAAGGCTCCTGAAGAGGATGGGCGAGGTTCCTGGCCTCAGGATGTAGGCTAGCTTTCCCTGAGATCTGGATACGATAGAAGTACCTGGCATTTTGCCAAGCCTAGCTCGGAACGGAATCTGGCATAGTTGAACTTAAATAAGAAAGAATTGTAATTCATTCATATATGCCTGCTTATATGAAAACACAAGGTCACCGGAACCTGTAGGGGTCTAAAGTTTAATTTGGGACAAACAAGTCATAGGAGTAGAAAGAAAAGGATAGTGGATACCTTGGCTCTGGCCCACGTTCTCCGTCGGACTAACCTGTGGCCTTCAAAGTCCCTCTGCTAGGCCACTGTTGCCATCCTTAAAAGGACAGCCTTGCCTTTGTACTTGGGTAATTGCACAAGTCCTAAGATTTGTAAGGCAATTAGCAGCCAGTCCAGAGGCTCCACCTCCAGGTCTGCAGGGACTAGCCAGATACTAGATATCAGAGGTTGAACTGAGAGGCTACATACATCCTTGCAGAGGGAATCACCCATCTGCCCAGGGCCAGTTAGCAAGTCATTGGCCTCTTCCACAAAAGTCAGGCATCTGGGGTAGTGACAGGGACTTTCATAGCTTCTCGGTCACCATGTTAGCCAAACCAAGCTCCTTGGCTGGCTCATCTGCAAACGATCATGTGACAGCCCTGCCCAGCAAAGACTTCTCCCTTAGGCTCAAAGACTCTTCTTTATGTTTGAGAAGAAATGGGACAAGAGTCTTCTTACCAGCTCTGTTCAGGAAGAGACATTCTACACAGCTCTCTTGAGATGATGGGCACCCTGGGTCTGGAGGGGGGGTGTTAAGGCTTTAAATGCCTGTTTCCAACCCAGCCACACTGCTCAAAAATCCTAGACTCACAGCAAAGCTTCCAAAGAGCCACAGAATGGAAGAAAGACAGTGATGGAAATCATTTGTGTTTTGTACTTAACTTTGACCTATATAGACCTCGGTAATCAGATTCCAACTTAATACAAGAACCCACTGAGCCTACAGCATGCAAAAAACTCTAGGAAAACACAAATGGACACTCCTGCTTCTAGGGAAGTGAGGCTGCACTCCTCTCTCTGGAGGAAATTGGTGTGCTTATTGAATTCCTGCTAAGTCCCAGGAATGAACAAGGGTGGAGCCTGGATTAAGGCTCCATGCTCCCTTTTCTAAGGGAGCATGGATGTGCCAGGAGCTGCCCCTCATACACTGTGTGGGTTGTGTGCAAACATCACTTTTGGGGGCTGGGAATAAAGTTCAGTGAGAGATCACTTGCCTAACCTGGGCAAGGCTCTGGGTTGAAAAGAAAAGTGAGACCATGTTACAAGTCCGACTACAGTAAGCGCTCTAATAGAAATTCAAACAGCTTACCAATATGAATACTTCAGGAATGTGCACATTTGTTTAGAATCCCATTTAAATCACTGTCCCATCCCTGGGCACAAGCCAGGAGCAGCAGGGCAAGCCGCCAGTGCTCCCCATGCTGGTAAAAGGTGGGGGCAGGGTGATGCTAAAGCAACCAGACTGTGGTGAGCTTCAGGCTGCAGAGTTGACAAAACGGACCATCAACGGTCCGAACCGGCTCTTCTTCCGTGACTTGGCAGCGCTGCTCATAACCGTTCTTCTCTCTTCTTCCGTCTTTGTCCCTTCCATGTGCAACTTCTCCCAATGCCTTACCTGCTTATCTCCACCTCTGTGTGTCTCTGTCCTGCCCTGCCTGCCTGCCTCATGCTGAGGGCAGGCACCTCTGTCAGCCTCCTCGCCGTGGTAGTTATTGTGTGTGGCGTGGCCCTGGTGGCAGTTTTTCTCTTTCTCTTTTGGAAGCTGTGCTGGATGCCCTGGAGGAACAAGGAGGCCTCCAGCCCTTCTTCTGCTAACCCTGCTTCAGAGATCCTCCAGAGCCCCAGCTCCAGAGGCACCATGGCGGATAAGCTGAAGGACCCCAGTGCCCTGGGCTTCCTGGAGGCGGCTGTGAAGATCAGCCATACCTCCCCAGACATCCCAGCCGAGGTGCAGATGTCGGTGAAGGAGCACATCATGCGTCACACAAAGCTGCAGCGACAGACCACAGAGCCAGCATCGTCCACCAGGTGAATGCTGTGCTCCTCGCTTCCCAGCCCCCCAACCCCCTCCATGCAGCCAGACTTTCCGATACAGTGCGTCAAACAGTTGCCAGCCTCTGAGGATTAGGGTCTAATGAGAACTAACAGCCTATGTCCTCTGAAGACCAGAGCAGACGGTGTCATCCGAGGTGCCAATCAAGAAGGGGAGGTGGCATCAGGTAGGTGTGGTGAAAGGGGAACCCTCAAGGTGAGATGCTGTGTATGTGCTTAGCACATGAGGGTGAACGTGAGATCACAGAAGACGAGAAGCTGGGTTGAGAGTGTTGAGGAAATTAAAAACTTCAGACAGGGGGAAGAGTATATGCAAAGGCCCTCAGGCATGCATTAAGGGCTAGGTTAGGGAAGCTCTGGGCTGCAGTGTTCCATGCACTGGAGGGAAAGCAAGAGAGTCCAGGCTATTTGAGAACTCCTTTGGAGTTCCCCGCATGGCAGTAGTTATATAATGTGGCACCATCCTAATTCAAAAGCTTACCAACAACAGACATGATGGCTTCCTGCTTACTAACTCCAGAAACATCCTTAAAAGACGTGGATAGACGTGTTTACTCAGAATCTGAGAACCTTGGCGATTCTGGGATCCCTGCAGTGAGTTCCTTCAGGCCCACAGGAGCTGATCAGAGGGAAAGAGAAGTTCTCAGAGCAGAGGCCAGGAAGGAGGGTGCCCAGGGGCCGCAGGCTGGCTTTGCTGCATGGGCATATAGCCTAAAGTGAGCTACTTCTCACTTTTCTAAACTGCACAACAGGGCAAATGGCTCTGCTAAGGTTGTTAGGAGGAACTACCAAAGACTCCATGGGATAATGCTGAGAGTTGACACATGTCGCTGACTGCACACCTGGCCCTGTTTGAAACACTTTGTATCTATTTTACCCTCATACAGTTCTCTGCAGTTGTTACTTTTATCATCTTTATTTTTGTAGTGCAGATGCTCGAAGAAGCAGGACCAAAATTAACCGATGTAGTCTATCTCCTAACCCGATGCATTTAACTACTTATCGGTCTGCCAGGTGCTAAATCTGTCATGATGGCAGCAGTGGTGGCAACAGCGGTGGTGGTAGTGATGATAATGATGACAGTGATGATAATCATGATCGTGATGATAATGATGCTGGTGATGGTGATGGTGAAGGCAGTGGGAACGACAGTCCTTCTCTTACAGAGGCTCATGCTTTAATGGGGTGGGGGGAGTGGTCACGCTTACCAGGAAAGAAACCTAGAAAGCAGATGTCAGAAAGGCAGGAGCGATGATTAAGACAATGGCTAACATTTATTGAGCTTGCTGTGCAGCAGGCACCATTCCAACTACTTTACATATATTAAGACACACAATGCTTCCAACTGCTCCGGGCACAAACTCTATGACGAGGAAAAGTGGGGTCAGTGAGAGAGAAGGAAGGGAGCCCCCACAAGAGGGATGAGGAGCCACCAGGGTTGGGTCTGCCTTTATCCCACTGTCCCCCCTCCCCCAAGCCCTGACACATGTGTTTTGTGTCTCCTGTCCTCACCAGGCACACATCCTTCAAGCGTCACCTGCCACGACAGATGCACGTCTCCAGCGTGGACTACGGCAATGAGCTGCCGCCGGCCACCGCCGAGCAGCCCACCAGTATTGGCCGCATCAAGCCTGAGCTCTACAAGCAGAAGTCAGTGGACGGGGACGAGGCCAAGTCTGAGGCCGCCAAGAGCTGTGGGAAGATCAACTTCAGCCTCCGCTATGACTATGAGAGCGAGACCCTGATCGTGCGCATCCTGAAGGCCTTTGACCTCCCCGCCAAGGACTTTTGTGGAAGTTCTGACCCTTATGTTAAGATCTACCTCCTGCCTGACCGCAAGTGCAAGCTGCAGACCCGGGTACACCGCAAGACCCTGAACCCCACCTTCGATGAGAACTTCCACTTCCCTGTGCCCTATGAGGAGCTGGCTGACCGCAAGCTGCATCTCAGTGTCTTTGACTTTGACCGCTTTTCCCGCCATGACATGATCGGGGAGGTCATCCTGGACAATCTCTTTGAGGCCTCTGACCTGTCCCGGGAGACCTCCATCTGGAAGGACATCCAGTACGCCACTAGTGTGAGTACAGCCCTCTTCCCCTGGCTTCCTGACCATGGGCAGTTCTGAGCTGAGAAAGACATGTCCCCAGCATCTAGAGATACACAGGGAACTGTGGAAACTTCCTAGTGGCCCAGTTTACTTTGGGAAAATCCTTGAACTCAGCCTGGATGGAACAAGGAAAGGAGAGAGGGAGGGAATTTGTGTCTTTTGATTTTGATTATAGGGTATGAGTGTTTCTCTCTACTTGCTAAACCTTAAGTTTGCTATTTATACGATCATGTTATATATTCTTCTTAATTGAAGGTAAGTCTAAGCTGAACTGGTCAGTAGAGTCTTGTAGTCATTGCTGCATTTTAGAAGTTTGGAATTGGTGATCAAGGCCAGGCTGTGCTAGTCAGTATGAACAAGGTCATGCTGAAGTAACAAGCAATACTGGGAATTTTTGGCTTAAGACAAGTAAAGTTTATTTCTTGTTTGTGTTACACATGCTTCACAGCTTGCCTGTGGGTTCTACTGGATCTTGTTACCAAGAGACTCAAGCCCACAGAGGCCCTATTTCAGTGTGTGCTCGCACAGCTAGATATCAGGATGAAGAAGCTACTGCAGGATGAAGGCATGCAGCATTCTGTAAAGCCTCCAGGCCAAAGAGACATGTCACTTCCACTTGTATTTCATTAGCTGAGACAAGACACATGGAATTCTTAATGTCAACAAGGCAGGAGCAAAGCCATCCTGCCATGTCCAGAGGGGGGCTTCAGCTACTTGGGAGCAGCACATAGCACAGCCCCTCATTTGGAGCATGGTCCTCTCATTAGTCTGGGAGATGCAGGAGTCCAGTCTATAAGAACGGCCACATCCACACACACAGTCTGATCCTGGCCTGCCCACAATCACCTGAAATTGGCCCAGAAAGGTTTCAAAGAATCAAGGTTTAATTTTTTATTTTATTTATTTAATATATATTTTTTTTAGAGTTAGAAGTCTAATTGTGTGTGCTCAGTGTCTGTTGGAAGGGAGGTTTTTGCATGCTCATGGAATGCCTGCAGAGACTTAAAGAGGGTGTCAGACCCCTTAGAGCTGGAAGTAAAGGCAACTGTGAGCTGCCTGGCTGGGACCTGATCTTAGGTCTGCTTCAAGAACAGCACACACTCTTAACCCCTGAGCCGTCTCTGCTGCCCTCTTCACATTGGACTTTTAAGAGAAGGGTAAGCTTGGTAGAAGGAACTAAGTGGACCCTGCCCAGAACCTCTGTTAACCCAGAGAGCATGAGATGGTGAGCTTAAAGCACCGTACAGATACAGCGAGGTTGTAACTCTTTGCACTCACCTATGCGGGTGAAAGTCTGCAGAGGCATTAAGCAAACGCCTGTTGACTTGTAGTGCTAACAGCTTGAGTGCCTCCCTGGGTGTTTCTTGAATTGTACCTTAGCAGAGATGACCACATGCATACAAACCCTATGTTTGGACACTCCATACTTGATATCATTCTGTTGAATTTGTGAGAAGAGATTTTGTGGAAACCAGCCTCACAGTGGGAGATAGAGAATGTGGTACATTCATAGAGCAAGTTGATGGATTTTCCTTTTGCCTCAGGAAGGCTCTCTGGGGCACTCCAGGTTCATAGCTGGAGATAGCAATGTTCCAGTGCCTTCCCTGGCTGTGCTTTCTTGAGTAAAGAAACGGCAGCAATGGCATAGGCAGCCAGCCTGGTCAGCAGACAACCTGAGGCTGGGGCTGGGTTGGGCGAAACAGTAGCAGCTCACCAGAGTGGGCCCAAGCGCTCTGCAGCATAAATCACTCTGAAGTTTACACCGGGTGCAGCTCTTCCCTGTGGTCTCCTACAGCGGGGCTTCATCACTGTGGCTGCACATGTGGAGGATAGCTCAGTTCTCACAGTGAGGCTGTGGCTTAGGGTGGGGAACCCTGCTGACCAGGGACTGTGGTCTATCTTGTTCCCTGGGAGCCGCCTCTGTCTCTGACCAGAGTCACCACCTCGGTATCCTCATCCTGGAACAGTCTGTGTTCAAGCACACCCCTCACCTGTATGTCACCTTCCACATGTGGGAAGGTAGCTGTCCCCACCCTGGTCCTATTGCCCCTGACCCTGCCCAGCTTCAGAAGCAGGCAGGTCCTCCTCAGTCCGCGTGAATAGAGCCTTCCTCCACTGCCTTATCCTGAGAGGACTGTGAGGGGCCAGGGTGAGGGTGTGGCTAGAGTAGAGAGCAGCCTTTTTAACACATAGGAACTTAAAATCTAACCAACGAGACAGGTGATTTATTCTCAGTAGCTGCATAGCAGGCCAGAAGATACCCTTTGATGATAACACCCAAAGCCATGACAGTGAAAGACAGTGGGGAAGAGCTCCAAATGAGAGCGTTTAAACTAGACGGGGAAGGATGGATACAAATAACCCAAGACAGACTGAGAGCCCTGGGATGTATTCTAGGTCAGGAGCAGAGGGAGGCCAGCCCAGGCGTTTCCAGGTCTGCAGAGCTGGGGCCCGGGCTCACAGGGCAGCCTCTTCAGGTGAGTGTCACAGAGACACTGCAGCCCAAAGCCTCACCAGTCACTGTGGGGCGGGAGACCTGGCTCCAGTCCTACAGACAGGAACTCAAGTGCGGCAAGGAGGGCTGCTGCAGAAAGGCTGGTGCTTGTACCTGTGTTGTGATGCTGACTGTGAAAATTTAATTATTTGGGGACCAAGGAGACCCAAGTCACAGTCACAGGGAATGACTGAACACTCGGAGTATATAAAATTCAGTAACTCGTGCAGTGTTGGGGGGCGGGGGCTGGCAGATGAGAGCAGCCAACAGCCAGGCCCTGTCTCTCCCGTGTGCCCAATTCCGTCCTCAGAGCTACACTTCAGACCTGAGCTTAGAATTTCAGATTTCCTGCTCCAGCCCAGCTGGGCCTTCAATATGACCAACAGTCCGCCTTGGTTTTCGGCGGCTCTGTCTTACTTTGTTTTCCATTGCTGTGATAAAATACTGACCAAAAGCACCTCGGGAAGAAAAGGGTTCATTTCAGCTTACAGCTTTACAGTCCCTTGTCAAGGGAAGCCCAGGCAAGAACCCAGAGGCAGGAGCTGAAGTAGAGGCCGTAGAGGAACATTGTTTACGGGCTTGCTTTTCGCGGTTTGTTCAGTTAATACAACTCAGAACCCCTTGCCCAGCACCCCACGGTGGGCTGGGCCTTCCCACATCCAGATAGGCCAATCTGATGGAGACAATTTCTTGACTGAGGTTTCCTCTTCCTGTGTGACTTTAGTTTATGTTAGATTGACGAGAACTAACTTCCACAGGCTCTGTTACACAGGCCTGTCTGCTACATGTCTGCCAGTCCAATCCACCTTTCAAAACCTTCTGCCAGCCCTCTTCCATCTTCTGGTGTCTCCCATGTGTTTCTATGTCCCCAAGGTACATCTCCTATCACAGTCTGTCTTCAAAGTCTCCTAATGGAGGATTCAGGATCAGCTGTGTCCATAGTTGACTTTCTACTGTGTCATAGTTGAATCAGGTTAATCTGGGAAGGTTTCCTGGAGAAGTTCCAGTCATTTTTTTTTAAATAGGTACAACCAAACTTGGGAAGGGACACACTACACTGTTGCTAAGGGTTCAGGTATAGATGGGTCTGGGAAGGCAGATGCAATCTACACTGGATAGAGTGAGTCACACAGAGTGGAAAGAGGCACCGTGAGCATGGAGGGTTGGAAGGATGCTCTGGGACCATGCTCTCCCACAGATGCTCTCCCAGCAGCTCCTTGGGCTCCTTGGGAATCACATTCAGCCCTCGCCTGCAGAACCAGGCTGGTCCTGTGCCCCAGGGCTGAGTCGGTTAGAAGTAGCAAAGTCTGCTGATTGTCTTCCTTTCTCCCAGCCACTGAACACTGAGCTTGAGGCTAGTGAGAGGGAGGTTAACATCCGGGTATTCTAGCTAAGCAGATTGCAAACTCAAGTCCCAGGGCACCCTGGCCGCCAGCTATACACAGCTCTGGCCTCTGGGAGGATGAGAAGTAGGCAGATGGGATCCGCTAAGGCAGTTGGAGCCCTCAAGTCTTCTAGTAATTTCCAAGATCAGCCTTGGGAAAGGAAGCAAGGGAGTTCATGACATCCATTTCAGCCCGGGGCGTGGCTCTCCCGGGCTCCACGGCCTTCCCTCCTCCTGGCACAGAGAAGGTCCCTGCCAGTCTCTCAGGCAATCCTAGGGGGTTGCCGCTGTCTCTCCAACCAGAGTTCCAATTGATTAAACTCACCCAATCCTTCCCTCCTCCCACTCCTACCCCTAGCCTCATTATTTCTATATAAAGCTGTAGATTTATCATTATAATAGAGCCACTGTCACTGGGCTCGCTAACATCTCCGGAGTCTTGTAGTTATTGGTACAGAGGCTTCGGAGCCCAGTGCATACAGTTACCTCTGCCACTCACTGTCCCTGCTATAACTGGAGCCATAAATGTGTGTGTGTGTGTGTGTGTGTGTGTGTGTGTGTGTGAGAGAGAGAGAGAGAGAGAGAGAGAGAGAGAGAGAGAGAGAGAGAGAGTTTGGGTTGTCTGGGGTATGGGGGAAGTAAGGAGTGGGGATGTGCAGCAAAACCTCCTCCCTCCAGGCGCCAGTCAAGCTTGTGTTGCATTCTACTTTCTGTGCCTGCATGCTCTGAGACTCAGGAGTGTCTAGACTGTGACTCAGATTTTGTCTTCTCTGGTCTATAACGTTAGTGTAATTCCTGAGCTACTTAGGGTGACACTGGTCCTGAGCAGCCCGCTTGAACCCTGCTTTTCTATGTCTTTCCCACTGACTCAGCCTGTGGGCCACTCTTTTTCCATGCCTAGGCCTTAGCATTCACTTCAATGCAGGCCACATGTCATGACTGATAGTTATAAGTCATCAGAGCTCACCCTTCCACAGACATTTACCCAAGATGAACATGTTCATGCGTGCTCCTCCATGCATGCCCCTAGTGCCAAACTCTCTAGGCATTGTGATAAAGTTAAATTTATACATTGTGTAATTAACATATTGATAACAATACTTATGAAGCAGAATAATAATAACAATATATCACAATAAAATAGCAATACAATATTATATTTCTGTGTATTGGGCTGTTATTAGGTAAAATTAGGGCATCAAGGACATCATAGCATCCTGATCTACTCCATAACCAAGACACTTACTAAGTGACTAATGATGAGGTATATACACTGTGGGTACAGGAGACAAATAGATACTGCAGGACAGAGACGATGGTGTGGCTACTTAGCAAGACATTCGATTTAGGACACAAATTGCTTATTTCTGGAATTTCCCATTTAATATTTTAGGTTTGTGGTTGTCTGTGAGTGACTGAAACCGCAGAAAGGCAAACCATAGATAATCAAGGGGCATTTTATCCGTGTATTTCTTGGCTTAGCCGTGTGTTTTTGTGTGACCTTAAAAAAAGTGACTTGCCCTCTGGCTGCGGTTCCAGAAAGTTTGCCAGCATTCTGAAGTGATTTTTTTTTCTTCAGCTTCTTGGCCTCTCCCACAGAAAGCTTTCTTGGTCTCTTGCTTTCATGAACTAGAGCTGTGCTCACCTGTATGATCTCCACAGAAGAACCTAGAACCTGGGGTGATCAGCCGCTGGGTCCGGTTGCCAGACATTTCTTCTTTGCCCTTAAATCTCTTCACCAGCCCTCCCTCAGAGGCAGAGGTTCTCACCACAGCACCAAGCTTTCTCCCTCCTTCTCCCAAAGGCACAGGCTTAGGCTGCTGTTGCTTAGCTCTGTCCCACCTGCTCCTTGCAGACCCTTGCCCCCCTCAACCCTTGCTTCCTGGCGAAGCAGCTTACACTTCCTGAGTCCCTAAGGCGCCAAGAGCATGTTCTCGCCCACACCCATCCTCACCATGACCCGGTGTCCTCTGCACAGGAATACATGAATGAAGGTTCAGGGTAACCGACTCTGCCAATTTCACCGGGCAAAACAGTTAAAGCCAGTTTGCATAGAGGTCTTCAGTGGAGGAAACCGGTGTGTTTACATCACTCCTCTGTACAGAAAGTAGACCCTGAAATAGTGGGACTCATCAAGGGATCCCGGTGCTGCGTTGTGATGGATGGTGTGGTTTCCCTGTGGTCTGGTTAGACAGCTTCATCGGTCTTCAAACCAGATCATTTGAGGGATGATTGTGGACTGACGTTTGCTTTTTACCTTCTCGCCAGTGTCTCCCATGCACACCAGCATTCAGAATCATCCCTCTCTAACAAACATTTACCAGGTGCTAACCGTGGGACACTCAGTTGCTTCGTGGAATGCTTGTTGGATACTATGGGAAAGATTGCAAAGAATGAGCGTCCCCTCAGAGTGCCCAGGTGCAGAGGAACAGTAGCGTATGCCCCGTACACCCCTACACAGAGTGCACATGTGGCCAGGGACCAATTCAGAGTGCTTGACAACACAACTGTACAAACCGTGCCCTACTGCAGACAGTAGGGAGAGAGAGAGAGAGAGAGAGAGAGAGAGAGAGAGAGAGAGAGAGAGAGAGAGAAACAGTCACCTCAGACTGGTCTGGAAAACTTTCTAGAAAAGGAAGTTTGGGGTCAGGCTCTGACGTCAGTGAAGACTAGGAAGAGATAAATGGGGTGATCAGTTGGGGAGGTTCTTCAGATTGGAGGGAAGATCTAGAGAGAACCTCTCTACATACATTTTGGTTCCCCTTCATTGTGTACACGAGCAGTGTGGTTACTATGCACGACTCAGCACAGGCTGGGCATATGACACTTCCAGCTCCAGTCCTTTCCTCCCATCCCTCACAGTCTGATGGAAGAGGCAAGAAGGCCCTTCTGTTGTCCTAGGAAACACAAGCCCTCATTGGCCCAGCATGTCTAGGGAAGGCTGGCCTCCAGAAACAGAAGCATTCCGATTGCATCCCCTTCACATGCCTACATTCTGAAACCAAGAGACCTGAGAGTGTCCACAAAAGGTCTCTCAAGTATAAGACAAGAATCTTACATTGACCTGCTGTGACTCATTAAGTCACCCTGAAATGAAGCCTGCCGAAGGCTGGCTGGCAGCAGCTAACGGTCGCCTTCAGAATGCCTGTCATGGACCTATGGTTCCCAGGTTCAACCTGAACAGAGTAGGGAGAGAGAAGCCTCAGGAGTCTGTGTCCAGCGCTGGGTCTTTATGGTCCCTCCAGAGACAGACCTGGGTCCCAGAACACGTAGGTATTAAAGAGAAAAGCGCATCCCTTGTTCTCAGAGTCTGCACTCTTAACAAAATTTCAGGACAAACAAAAATGTGACCAAAGGAGCAGAGTGTCTTAAATCAAATTAAAGGAAAATGGGAGAGAGGTGGTGACGTGAAGCTAGAAGGAGGAGTGTGCTGGGAAGAGAACGGAGGATCAAGACCAGAGCCCGAGAAACCGCTCAGGGAAGCTTCATGGCAGGGCTGGAAGACGGGGCTAATTGCCGGACACTTTGTCGCTATTTATTTGGTTGGTTTTGTTCTTTGGGATAGGTTCTTATTATGTAGCCCTGACTGACCTAGAACTTATTGTATAACCCAGGCTGGCCTTGAATTTGTGGGTGATCCTTCTACCTCTGCTTCCTGAGTGTTGGGATTACATTGCATCTGACATCTAGACGTGTTTTGAAAGGCTAAGCAATAATATCTGCCGGTAGGTTGAATAGTAGAGTCTAAAATTTGGGGGGTGGGGTGGGGGAAGGGAAGAACTAAGGCCTCCAGTCTGAGCAATCCAGAAGGAACTCACAGTTCTCTGAGAGGAGAAATCCTAGGGATAGGAAGGGCGATCAGGCCTCAGGCTTAGATGTGCTGTAGCTGAGATGCTTTGGGACATCTGTGTGGAGATGCTAAGTAGGAAGTTAGATATAGAGTCTAGAGTTCTGGAGTAAGGCCATGGTTGAAGAAATAAATACAGGAGACAGCAAGTGCACAGAACTAACCAAAAAACTGTGACCAGGGTCATCTTGGTAGATCCTGATTAGGGAAAGTCATTCATGGAAGACGGGACAGGGTATGCTATTATAGGAGAACTTCCTCGAGGGAATGGCCCTTGACATGAGATAGAAAGGCCCAGGAAGGTTGGTTTTGTAGTTTGCCCACAAAGCCATCCTACATAGGAGAAAGACAGGGATGTAGGCAAGTCTAGAGGTGTGAGTATCCCCAGTCCTCCAGCACCTCTCAAGCCAAGGAAACCCATTCTTCAGGACTATGCGGCAAGGCCTAGAATTCTCCCTTAAATCCCCACATGTCTGAATTCTTGCATGCAGGATCCACTGAGGCAGAGAGGGAGAGCTTGCCAGAGGAGTCCTTCAGGGCAAGTGATGGACACACTGGTGCTCCAGCCGGTACAAAGCGGGTCTGCATGAGCCATGAAGACAGCTTCCCAGGGCAAGTGCCAGAACATCCTGAATAATTCACAAGGCTGGTCAGCCCTGCCCTGCCCCGCCCTGCCCTGCCCTGCCCTGGCCTGTCTTGTGTTTTAAGCAGTCCCCAGTGAGCCCTATCTGCACCCTTTCTAGCAGTCACCTGAGTCAGAAGCCACAGGGGTTGCAAGACTCCCTTGTTTACTTGCAGCTCAGTGGGAGCTGCTGGCTGTCTGATTGCCTTCACTAGACGCTCATTTTCCCTGCTGATCCCTCAGGCTTAGCCCCATTATCCTCATTAGTCTCTGGCTTCACTGCTCCCTCCCAGAGTACCCTCTCCTTTGGGCCATTGGGAGGAAGCACCCACCCTTATTGGATTTCTTCTATCCTGATCAGGCAGACATTCCATATGGGAAGTGTGTATATATATACCTCTCAGCGTCTAGCCCTGCGCTCTAAAACCAGGCAGGCTTTGACTTTCCCGAGACTGCTTGAGGGACCAGTACTCCTCAAGCAGAGGACTAGTGAGCACCCTGATGGTGGGCACAGGAGGTGAGCCATGTGCTCTGTGTCCGTGAGCCCCTTCCTCCTGCAGAAGTAATGGGTGTGGACCAACTATTCCATACCCTTCATCCCCGCCACTTGGGACCAGCAGCCTTTCTTGGGTACCTGGGGTTAGAGGTTTCCTATGTGGTGCTGTAAAACAAAGCTAATTGGTCCAGACAGGGCTGTGACCCGGCCTTAAGCATAATTGCTCGATAAGCGCTCCACTGGCCGTGGGTGTTCTTATTTCTAAAGTTGTCCTTTTGTAATAGGCCCTCCCTGGTAGCTTTAGAGGAAAAGGCCTTACGACTGCCTGAGGCGCAGAACAGTAAGGCAGTTCCACTCTTCCTGTGACAAGTCCCTTAGCAACCTCAAGCCCTGCCGCCTGCTGGAGCTGGCCTGCTGCAGAGCCCGGCTCCCACTGGTGACCACGCCACAACCCAGACTTACCTCCCCCTACTCTCTGTGCCTCTAGAACGTGCTGCAGCACAGAGCTGACCGGGTAAGCCCACACTGCCCCATGCACCCCTCGTTAGTGTGCTGTACCTCTCAATGGTATAAACAGCCAGTCTTTGCCTTCCACAGGAACGAATGGGAAACCATTAGGCAACCAGCTCCTGCAAGGAGCCTGAGCTCTGCTCCCCCAACTCAGGTGCTCCAGCACCTCTCCACCTACTGCCGAGCACATGTGTGCCTGTCTGCTTCGTCGGTCACATAGTGACATTTTTCCCTTGAGGGATATTTCTTGGCTCTCTGGACACTGTCACAGCTTTGTGTTGTGTCCCCTAAATCAGCAACAATTCAGAGAGACCAGGGCCGTGGGTGAAATGAGTGAGCAGAATAGCATCAGATTTGAAGGGTTGGGGCCATTTTGAGGCAGAAGTCTTACTTCTTGTGGTCCACAGTGTTCTGACTCTGTTCTCATTCTTGGTCTTGGAAAAGGTCAAGGCTGGAACAGTCCTCAAAGACGATCTAGCCCAGCTTGCACCTGCCACAGACAAGCATGTTAAGACTGTGGGAATCACACACTTGCCCGGGTGACTAAGCTACTGGGTAGGACACCTAGATCTCACAGCTGCTGTGTCCTTCCTGCCACCTGCCCTGACTCTAGTTCCTCAGAGGGACTTCTCTTCCCGTTTGTTTTCCTAATGCCCCACTTTTGTCCCTAGGCCCCCATCCTATCACTGCCAAAGGGCACAGAAGAAGGCAATATCAGCAGGTGAAACAAGATGAAAAGCGAAGCCATTCATCAATGTGCCTTTGTGCTGAGCCAGCGTTAACCCCTGACTCAGAACATCCCCTTGTGCATAAATATTAATACCTTGAGGGAAACGGTGGCATATGAGCTACAGAGTCTAGGTCGGGTCGGCATACTTTTATGGTATTTGACATATCATAAAAGCAACATCCAGCCCCCCCCAACCCCCAAGTCCCCCGAACACCATGACCACCCGATTCGCATTCATCCTCAGCGGCTGCCCCTGTAACCATGCTCTCCTCCCATGTCTGAGTTGATAGCTACTTATTCTTCATGAATATTTCATTTTTTTTTCCTTTCTAGACAAAGTCCCTAAGGTCTTGAGGGTCTCTCCTGGGCTGTATTGACATTTAGGGTAGAGTGATTTTCATGGACTCCACTTGGCCTTGGGATGAAGGCCAGTTACTGGGACTGGAGGATAACGTTGAGGCCCTTAGCCTTCTCTGGTCAGCACAGACTAGCCTTTCTGTTAGTTTCCATGGCTTGAGAGATATTAACTTATGCTAGAGGACTTCCATATCTGCCGTTTCAGAGTTCTATCCCACCGATGTTCTGAACTTGGCATAGTCTAGACTTTGAGAATAGTTTCCAAGAATTATTGTATATTGTCAACTCAAGACATTTGGGTGGTAGGTGTGAAGGCAAGCTTGAGAAAGCCTGGATAACTAGGATGTGTGGAATCATGATTGCTGGTTTAGTGATGACCACTGGGCTCTCAGCCTTCTGAGTGTGACATGCTAAGTGCCAGACACTACCTGTAACCCTCACCGCCTGTAGAAAACTGTCAGTTGCCATGGACTTAGGCAGCCTACTCAGGGTTACAGGGCGAGTGGTTGGGGACACCCTGGGTGAGTTGACCTCCCTTTGATCTGCCTCTCTGAAGCTGGCTAGAAGGACCTCTCAAGATACCTGCCTCTGCCTGACAGCCTGAATAGTCACACCCCTGCCCCTGGCTTTCCCACTGTCTTCCTTCAGAGACCCAGACCAGCTCCACACACCCTTGCCACGCAAAGTGGGTGACAGTCACCTGGAGGAGTACAGCGATAGGAACAGTATCACTCTACCAAAGCTGAGTGGTGCCCCCCACTGCCTGCCATGCCTCTCAGGGTGACCACACCCACCACCGTGTTCCCCCTGCCCTGCTTCCCCAGCGCCAGGCTTCAAGATCAAATACATAAACACACAAGACCCCTCTTCAGACTACGGAGGGTAACAGCTTTCTCGTCCCAGCCTCAACTTTAGCCTTACCTTCCGATATCCAACCAAAGCCCCACGGCATAAAATGGGGTTGTTAGCTATTGCCTGGCCCTGTTCCCGGCGTCCTCTCTAGTAGATGCCTGTGCTTTCCAATGACATTTGTTTCCTCCTATTACCTAAGCACTGTTGGTTCTTGCGGGGCCATTGGGCTGCACGTGGGAAGATGAGTTTAACTGAACCTGAGACTGAAGGCAGGGGTGTCTACTCCCGTCTCAGCCCCTCCAGTGCTACTGGTGGCTGGCTGGGAGTCAGCTAGCTCTTCTCCAGCTGAGTCCTGAAGTGGTGGTGGTGAGGGGGGATAAGAAGAGACCTAATGAGGTCTTTCCTGGGGGAAGCAGCAGGGCTATGAGGAAACCACAGAGAAATGTGGAAAAGAAGAGAGGGTTCTGATCCCCAGAAATAGGCAGAGAGTTACCAGAGAGAACGGAAGCAGTTACCTGCAGAGGCCTGTGGAGAATCTTGCCTTTGCTCGTGCACCTTCAGGCCTTGGCAGTGGATGGCCTGCGCTCACTTTCTTTTGGTCACCCTAGCACTCAGAGCTCCGTTTTAGACCACCAGATAACTCCCAGGATCACTGGGAAAACCCAAAGAAGGGTTGGGGTCTACACCTGGCCAGTTTGAAGACAGAACATACATTGGTAGCCAGGAGCAAAGAGAAACCTAAAAGGGACAACTCGGAAGCCAGGGGAAGTGGCCAAGGATTGATGCTCCAGCACCCTAGAACCCTGGCGAGCCTCCTTGAGCCCCCTCTGTGCCTCTGGAAGCCTCTGTCCTACTGGAATAACGAAGGCTACCTGTGTGGAAAAACGTTGTCTTTGTCCCATCTGTACCAGACTGGCCAGGGGCTCCATCTCTCTCCTGAAGTCATGGTTGAGTCATCTTAGTGACACATTGGGCTCTGCCAGCTTCAGAGGAGGAAAACAGCCCTGTGGTGTGTCATGACAATGTGAGGCACATTTCTCTTCTGGAGAAGTTGGGGACAGGGCTGGCTTTGTGACTTGAGGCACCCTCTTGGAAGGGCCGCCCCCACACCATCAGCGGTGGCGGTCTCCAGCTGAGTCACTCCCAAGGGGCCTGTGAGGAGGAGAGCAACACTGGAGAGCGCCCAGCCTAGCCTGCCCTGATCAACAGTCAGTCAGCTGCTGCTGGGGCGTGGCTGGCAAGCAGAAAAGGAAGGACAGAGAGCACGGTGCCCAGAGGCCCGTGGACGTGGAGCTCTCCGCAGCCTGAAAGCTGAGGCAGTTCAGGCTGCGCTGGCATCTCCCAGGTGGCAGTTAAGGCTCTGGGTGGCTTTAAAGGGGAAATTATGAAGACCAAACTATCATCCTGTTTCTAGCGCTTTGGGGTAGGTTTGTGATGTGCCAGGAAAGGCAGGCTGTGATGCCTTTATAATCCAGTCTTGCTGACAAGACTATTCTCTCTCTCTCTCTCTCTCTCTCTCTCTCTCTCTCTCTCTCTCTCTCCCTGTTCCCCTCCCCTCCTTTTCCCTCTCCTTCTTCCTCCCTCTTCTCCTCCCCTTCCCTCCTGCCAGGGCTGTGCAGACTCCCAGCTCTCTTCAGGGAATTAGTGTACCATAAGGAAAAATATTCCAACTTGATTTGGGGGGGTTTGTTTTGTTTTGTTTTTGTTTTTCAAATCAGAGAAACTCTGGCTGAACTCTGTTTCCATTTGATGAAATAGGAAAGAAAAGTGAACATGGGAGCACACACAGACAGACAGACAGACAGACACACACACACACACACACACACACACACACACACACACACACACGCACCCTTCACCACACTGGAGAATCAATGAGAGAGCCCCACTCTCTCACAGTGAGAGAGAGAGTGTCTAGCCCATTTCACTCTGGGAGGCCAGGGGACTCCAGCCACCCCAGAGAGGGGTGGTTTTGTTCTTGTAATGAAGCACATTTGGAAGAAGAGAAATTCTAGGGTGCCTTGTGTCCTGGGAAATGAACATCTTATCAATAGCCAAGGGTGTGGTTTTAAGTCTCACACTGCATCCACTGAGGCTTGTGTCTCACAGGTGCTTTCAAAGGAGGATAAAGATTGCCCTCCCCCATCCTAGCCTTGGGATGCTGATAAGGGAGGCCCAAGGCAGCCAGGCCACATTCAGGACTTGTGAGGTCTGGGAAGGGCTGGCATGCGGCTGGACTCAGCACCAGCTCCCAAGAACCTTTGGTGGGTGTGATTCTGAGGCTGCCACGCGGGGCTTGAAGCTGTCCTTGCTTGGTGGCCTCCAACAAATAGCATCCTCTATTCCCTCAGTAACCAGATGGGAAAACAACCACTGCCACAGGCCTGAAATCAGAGACTAGACAACCTCAGTGAAGGAGAGGGGCTTCGCAGGTTATGGTCGCGGCTCATTGCTCCTGAATATAACAACAATAATATCTAATATGTTTATAAAGAACTTTCCAAATGCATTACCTCATTTCACCTTCTCAGTACAGTAAGAAATCCATTTTATAGATGAGAAGAGCTGGGGGAATTCCCTGGAGCTACATAGCTTTAAAGTGATGGAGCAGAGAAGCAAAATTGAGATCAGTTTCTCATTTGTTTATTTATTCATTCATAAAGCCTTACTCAATAGCCCAGGCTGGCCTGGGTCTCATTATATCACTGGGCTAGCCTGGGTCTCACTAGATCACTGGGATAGCCTGGGTCTCACTAGATCACTCAAGTTGACATGAAACTTGATACGATTCTCTTGCCTCAGCCCCATAAGTGCAGTGCTGGAGGATGTGAGCCCCACACCTAGCTGAATAGTTTAGGTACTATAAAACTCCAATATATTTTTATCTTTCTTTGCCTCAAGGTAAATGCTTACATACCTATTATATATAGTTTGGAAAGAAAGAAAGGAGAGAGGAAAAGAAGTGAGGAGAAAGGAGAAGGTAGATAACTTTTTCACAAAATCCCCTGTTGTTAAAATATCATGTGACTGAGGTAGAGTTAGGGAGATGCTCTAGAATGCTCTAGAAAGAGGTCCAGACCTGTGATGTTGATGCATCACCTGGATGAGGCCTAGAAGTTTCTAGAATTAAGTAATTCTCAAAAAAAATGCTCAGAAGGTGAGACTAGAAAGATGTTTCTTCAGTTGAGGGCATTTGCTGCTCTTCTCCCAAGGGACTGAAGTTCAGGTCCCAACACCCATGTCAGGCAGCTCACAACCCCCTATGACTCCAGCTCCAGGGAATATGACAGCCTCTCCTGGGCTCTGCAGGCACACAGCATATACACATTTGGCATATACACACATGCACACATGTACATTTAAGAATGCCGGAGGGAAGGCAATGATGTATTGTGAAGAGCAGAAGAAAGGAGGTGGGCAGGCTCAGAAGTGGGGGGTGAGGCCGGGCTGGTGGCCACCAGAGGCCTTGGCTACTGCTCCCTTGTAATCAGAATTCTCAGATGTTAGGTCACTGGTCTCCTCTTACCAGATGACAGGGCTGAAGCCCTCCCAAATTCTATCTGGAGGGCCTCCTACAACCTCACAAGGAACCATCTTCAGCCAGATAGTTTCTTAGCGGGCTGAGCTTCAGCTGAGCCGTGCCTGGAGAGTGGGTAGCTTCAGTCTGTCTCAGAGCTTTTTTGTACCATGCAACTCTTGAGTATCTTCTCAGAGGCACAGGTCTGGGTCCCAAGCAGCCAGCACTGTCTTTCCCAAGCTGGGTCAACTAATTGTGATGTAGATAATCCAGGAACAGAAATCACATCTTGCTATCAGGAACAACAAGCTAATAAGACAACCTTATGTTTCTAGCACACTGCTGAATGTACAATACCTCTTTACCTGTATTGTTTCACTTAATCCTTAACAAATTTTTATACAAGTCATTATTCTAGTTCTGCAGATAGAGACAATCAAGCTGAGAGAGCCTGGGCTGTCTGAGCATGCAGGGAAATAAGAACTTTCATTTATTTTGTTGTCACTTTGTAGCTTGTGCCCAAGACAATAGCAAGATTAAAGATGTGCTTAAAAACTCATGCAATAGTAGCGAAAGGACAAGTGAAAAAATGTCAGATGGAATCCTGCTGGGGCCTCCAGACTACAGGCACACCCTGCCTCCACACACTGCTGGCGCATTTGTCTTGAAGCATCTGGCAGCTAATGCAGAGAGGGAAACATAGGCACAGAATTCAGCATCCATTAAGGACAATAAACCAGGTGCTAGAAAAAAAAAATGGTCCTAGAATGGAGGTAGGGGGAAATAAACAAACACATCAGCATGGGGGCAGTTCAGAGCTCAGTTTTTGAATTCTGAAACTTTATCCATCTCATTAAGTCTCAGTTTCTTAGTCTGTAAAGTGGGAGTAATCATAGCCCCAAATGAGCAAAGTTTCAGGCCAGCTAGAGTGAAACTCTTAATAAGCCAAACAAAACCAAAATAATTTGTTAGGCATGTGGTAGCACACATCTGTAATCCAAGTGATGGAGAGGTTAAAGACAAAGAATCACGGCAATGACAAGGCTAGGACAAGGCTAGCCTAATCTACACGGTAGTTCCACACTAGCCAGGACTGCACAGAAAGACACAGCTCAAAAACGAACAAACCAAAACCACTTATTTGTCACAACAGATTTATGAGTTGGGCTTGAAGAAAGTTTCAATTTCATATCATTGTCATCATAACTAATTCCTGTTGTCTTATGTGTATGTTTGGTTTGTGTGTGGACCTACATGTGTTGTGCACAGGTGTGGAGGACAGAGGAATAACATGGCGGGGTTGGTTCTATTCTTCCAGCTTTACATGTTTCGGGAGGTCCAACTTAGGTTGTCAGGCTTGTGTGGCAAGGGCTTCACCCACTGGACCATCCTGCCCGCTCAGTGAGCTCGGTTTGGAAACTTGGTGCAGACCAAGCTGGCCTTCGTCTAGACCTTCCATTCTCAGCCTCCTCAGCGCTGGGATTAAAGTGTCACTGGACACCATGCACCCCCCAAATGGGAGCATCATAAAGAGATTTTTTTATGAGTCTATGGAGGTGGTTGAGATTCCAGAAGCAATGGGCTTTGGATAACATGTGGAATGAACAGCAGTCGTCAGTGCAAACCTTATAGAGAACCAGGCTGGTTTGGCATAAGGTTTGAAGAAAAGGGACTTGGGTCATGCTGTCTGGATTGGAGCCACCCCTCCCTAAAATGAGTTAAACAGGCTAGTTAAGTCAGCATCTGTCTGTCTGCTCTTCTGAGAGATGTGGGTAAGATGAGTCTCTGTCATCGTGTTGGGCGTTACGGGAATCCACACCAGGCTCCTTACAGCGTGCACAGAGCAAGTGTCAGGTAAACACTGGCTATAAGCAATACCTTCCCTAAGTTATGGGCCATCTCCCTCTGTGTCTGAGGCAGGCAGTCCCTGTACTCCAAGCCTCTCAACTTCCTCCCGCTACCCATCAGGCTTACTTCTTTGACTGTCCTCTGAAGCCCTGAACTCTGACCTTGCATTGATAAATGTGTGATGAGACCAGAAAATAAACCAAGAGGCTCCAGCATGGGAAGTCCATCTAGCGTCAGATCAGCTGGGCTGTCGGTCCCTCAGAGCTTCCTTCTAATGTAGAAACTGAGAGGGAATCTTTGTTATCTCCAATAGCAAATATCACAGACAAGTCCTTACTCTGAATCTACAAACTGTTGAGAAGCCAGGCTTGCCTGCCACACAATCTTAGAGATGGTCAGTGAGACAGATCCAGTTGTCACCCTCTTATCAGGGACAAATGTGAGCTGGAATAGGGCAGAGTCTGGGACATGGTCATAGATTTATAGGAACCACCCCCGTTCCCGGAATTCGTGATTTCCCCAGTGCTGGCCTTTGAAGGAAGGGACTCAGGTCTTCTCAGAACCAGTTAGCTCCACCCCTTTTGAGCCCTTGCCTCCTAGAGGAAGAGTTGCCTCAGCTGACACTGACAGGAGACTGGGTCTGTGTGAGAGGAGAGGCAGATGGGGGGTGGAGGAGATAAAGAGAGGTGAGAAAGGAAATCCTGGTGGCTGTGTGGGAAGCCAGGAAATGCCGGCCTGACTTAGGAGAGGAGCTGTAGGGAAAGCCAGGCTGCCCCCCAACAATGAGAAGCCTAGGAATGAATAGCCAGCCTGAGGGCCAGGGCGTGGCCTGCAGAATGCCTCGCCTTGATGCCAGGCAGGGCTATCCCTGAGCCAGTAGCAGCGGAACCTCTTCTGAGAGACAGAAGGAAAGACCTGAAATCGTCCGAGGCACTCGGGCAGCCTTGCCCTGCCACAGCTCTGAGGCATGTCCCCTGTAACTCTGCAACTAGGAAAGCTGAGCCTTGACAATTCTCCGTGGCTGCTCCCTTCCCCACCCCCGTTTCCCTCCGAGCCTGAGCCTCATTCCTTCACTCTCTGCCACTGCACTCAGTGCCTGGAAAGAAGGAAACAACCATTTGTGTCACCTGCTCACCAGCGGGTGCCATTAACTGGCTCTGGCAGAACACTCGTCCTATAATTTTTGGAGGCGTTACAATAATGGAGCTAATTTGGCATTTCATCATGTCCTCTCGGGCAGGCTCACAGGAGGGGGAAAGGAGGCCTGGGGCCTGCTTCAGAGCAAGTTCTCTGTGAAGAACCCTGTCTGGTAGCTTCAGGATTCTAGGCCCTTTCCCTCTGTCTTTATCTTCCTCTGCTGCACCAACCACTTGCCTTGTCCCATCTTCCACCTAGAAAACTCCCCCACGCCCCACCCCTGAGCAAAATAGCTGCTCCTTCCTCTCCCACATGCTGACACATGAATAGGACACACCTGACCCCTCAGCCCACAGGGCAGGTAGATGAGATGGCTACCCACTACAGAGCCACCACCTGAACGAACCTGGCGGGAAAGCAGGCAGTTTACAAACTACACACTTGCTGCATAGGAGAGATGGTTTGCCTGTGAGCAGCTGGTCAGGCCGTCCCCGTGGCTCTCTCATACACTTCAGAATCAGGGCCGGGGACGCCTGCCTAATAGAGAGCTACCTCAAGCATGACGAGCATGGCCCACGGTCAGAGAGCTGCAGAGGAGTGACTTTTAAGTCACACCACTGGGAAATAGAAGCACAAAGCCCACAAGCATCTTCCCAGGTTATTTACACTACCGCCTCCCTTGTAGTTCACTCTATGGCTCTCCCCTTTGAATAGACAAGAGGCCCCTCGACAAACCCCAAGTGGAGAGCTGACTGTTTATAGCTAACTGTGAGTATAGATGAAAGTCACTCAAATGCTGGAAATTTTTAAAACCAAGGAAACCATTTCTTTTGGAGAAAACTAGATGGAGCAAACACAGATATAGGACCCAAGAGCGGTGATATGTGCCTACAATCCCAGCACTTACAGGAGGGTCAGGAATCTAAGGTCATCCTCTGCTACATAGTGAATTCAAGGCATCTTGAACTACGCAGACACTCTTAGAAAACAAAAGGAAAAGAAATAGATACGGGCTTTTAAAAGCTCAGTGGCACAGTTACGATGAAACAGTAGATGGTACCTAGACGAAAAAGGCAGTAGCATCCCGGCAGCCCTGGCCAGGGGACCAAGGATGGCTTCCTCTGAGACTGGAGGAGCTGATGAAGTAAGTGCCTGTCCTTTGCTGCCTAGTGGCGTGACTAGTGTTGTCTTGTTTTGGACGACAGAGATCTCGACTTAAGGGAATGAACTCTAAGAGTTTGACATCTTCAACTCTCCCAAGAAGCTGCGTAGAGACGGTAGACTATGTCCTTGTCCCTGCTCCAGACCTAAGAGAGCAACATCCCGCTCTGGGAGATGGGGAGGCAACACTTGGCTTGCTCAGAGCTTCCTCACCGACGGGCTTCTCACCACAATGCTAGTCTGGTAGCTGCACCCCAACAGCTCAGGTGGGGAGATCTGCTCAGAGTGTCCCAGCGCCTTCCACACAGCTGCTCCGTGGTGATACGAGCTCAGACTCAGGGGTTCTGCCTGCTGTTAGAAGCGTCTTCCTGTCTTCCTTGAAAATGAGGCAGGGACCACAGGAACGATTTAGCATCTGAGAAAATGATGACATCCCCTATGCTCTTCATGGGAAATGACAGGCTGACGCCAGAGTGCCAAACTCGCTGCTCGAGTGAACAGGAAGCAGTCCCCGTGCAGTCTGTAACACAGGATGACACTGCACTCGTCTCTCGTAAAGGAGAGACAGGCAAAGGCAGGCATAGAAGGACAAATGTTCCAAAAAAGCCTAGTGCTTCTGCTTCCAGAACAGCCCAAAATGTCACCTCCCCGAGTCCTTAGCATCTATGATTGTCAATGATCGGGGCAGAAGGTGGGGTGAAAGGAGCCAAACCTGGGCAATCCTAGCGGAGGCTGGCAGGGATGCTGAAGGGCGGGCCTTCGGGGCTAACAGCTGAGACCACATCCAAACGGACCACTCAGGCCTTAGCAAGTTATTTAGCTCCTGAGTCCCAAGACAAGGTGCCCATGAGAATCCCAGCGAAGGAACCGAATACATATTCATTTCTCTGCGTGCTCTCCAGCCAATGGTCCACAAATGTAAATTCTCTCTCTTTTGACTTTGACTTTTATCGCTTAAAAAAATTGTTAAAAAGAAGTAGAAGAAACTTTAAGATAGTGGGCAGACTGTCCTTATTCAGTTGGTGCCTCTAACTCTGTGATTCTCAACAGGTAGGTCAAAACCCTGTGGGTGTGTCCAATAACCTTATCACAGGGCATTGCCTAAGGCCATCAAAAAAAGATACTTACATTATGCTTCATAATACTAGCAAAATTACAGTTATGAAGCAACAACGAAATTTTATGGTGGGGGTCACCACAGCATGAGGAGCTGTCTTAGAGGGTCGCAGCATGAGGAGAGTTCAGAGCCACGGCTCTAACTAGCGGCAATAGTTGCTGGAACACTCCTGGGCTCTGCCCACTGGTAAGAGGTGAGTCTGATAAGCTCCAATTGCTCCCCATGCTGTCCATCAAAGACGCACACCTGGGAATTACCACGCTAATTAAATCATAATAATTAAACGTCCCATTCTCTTGCTAAAAATGAACTCCCCAGCGTACCTCATGGTGCACAGGTAGAGGCCCAGGGTAATACAGAACAGGCTGCTCCACATGGGTCAGGGCCAGCTGAGGCTTCAGCTCTTGGAAAGCCCAACAAACGAGAGACTCATTTAGGATCGCCATTTCTGCTCTGCCTTGGTATCTGATGCCTTCGCTTGCAGCAATGATCCCAACAGGGTCTGAACCAGCAGCTGCAGAAGCTTGTCTCTCCTTTTCCCTATAAACTGAGAATGTGTTCATCAATTACATATTTGTTTGTGCACCCAGACCCTTCCTTCAGAGATTCCGACTCAGTGGCTCTTAGATTCCACATGGGAATCAACCCCTTATCCCTTAAACAACAACAACAAACAAACAAACAAACAAATAAATAAATAAAACTATTTCCATTTGGTGTGTGTGTGTGTGTGTGTGTGTGTGTGTGTGAGAGAGAGAGAGAGAGAGAGAGAGAGAGAGACGCCTATGGGCATGTGCATGTCACAGTGTGTATGTGGAGGCCAGAGGACAACTTTGTGGAATTATTTCTCTTGCCTTCCACCTTTACCTGGGTTCCACCTTACCTGGCTCATCAGGTTTACACAGCAAATGGTTTAACCCACTGACCCGTTTTCCCAGCCCTCAGTTCCCATCTCTTGAGTTGACCTTCATGCAGAAACCATGCCACTGGTGAGAAATACCTGCGAGGCTCTAGGCTGAGACTTTCTATAGTCCCGCACCCCTGAGGCGAGCAGGGCTGCGCTGAAACAAATAGCTCTTTATTTTTTACTTTATAGTAAAAATCCAGCGTTTCGTGCATGCGAGGCAAGTGCTCTACTGCCGAGCTGCAGCCCCGGCCTGCTATCAACAGTTCTTCTGTCGCTTTCTTAGCCGGGCAACGTGGACTTGCTCACTGGTGTGGCATGTGGTATAGACCAGGCACCATGTTGGCTCAGTACTGGGAATTCAGTGGTGAATAAAACATAGGGTCAGGGCCAGGGTAAGACCAGTGTAGCAGCTGGAGGGAGACATCTAAGGGACAGCTGTTCTCTGGGCTTGCAGGAAAGTGAGAGTGAGTATCTCATTCCTCTTTGTTTCTACCGCTTTGCCTCTCTCTTATCCTGGTAAGTCCCTGTCCGTTAGAGCAAATACTGGAGGAATAGAGTATGCAAAGTCCAGAGGCAGGAAGTCCCGAGGCGTGGGAAGTCAGCAATAGTCTGGACCTAAAGAGTTAGCATTATTCATGCAGGCCCTTCAGTCGTGATAAGAGTTTGGAGCATTTCTCCTAATGCAAAGTGTGCTGGATATTTTTCTTAGTGCTGTGACAAAATATCTGATACAAACAAGAGAGGAGGCACTTATTTGGGCTTGTAGTTAGAGGGAATACCCCGACCTGGCGGGGAAGCATGGCAGCAGGCTGCGCCATGGTGGGGAGGTACCCACCGGGAAGCAGAGAGCCTGGGATGGATATAACCTTTGACACGTGCCCCTTAACCGTGCGCTTCCTCCAGCCCTCTCCTCCTTAATGTTCCACATGCTTCCTAAAGAGTGCCACCACTCTATGGTCACTATGGGGGCCACTTCGCATTCAAACCACAGCACGAGGGAAGCCATCGGAGGGTTAAGCAGGTGCTCTTCATATTTTGAAGAGTATTCTGGCACGCAGGTGGGAACAAAGGGAAGCAAGGGGGTCAGGTGGGCATGGGTAGACAGGTGGGCATGGGTAGACAGGTGGGCATGGGTAGACAGGTGGGCATGGGTAGACAGGTGGGCATGGGTAGACAGGTAGGCATGGGTAGACAGACAGACAGGTGGGCATGGGTAGACAGACAGACAGGTGGGCATGGGTAGACAGGTGGGCATGGGTAGATAGGTGGGCATGGGTAGACAGGTAGGCATGGGTAGACAGGTGGGCATGGGTGGACAGGTGGGCATGGGTAGACAGGTGGGCATGGGTAGACAGACAGGTGGGCATGGGTAGACAGGTGGGCATGGGTAGACAGGTGGGCATGGGTGGACAGGTGGGCATGGGTGGACAGGTGGGCATGGGTAGACAGGTGGGCATGGGTAGACAGGTGGGCATGGGTAGACAGGTGGGCATGGGTAGACAGGTGGGCATGGGTAGACAGGTGGGCATGGGTAGACAGGTGGGCATGGGTAGACCTGCCGTGGCTTCCTATGGCATAAAAGATAGGGAGAGGAGAGGGACTTGAGGTGAGATTTGGAGACAGAATTTGCTCAGCTTTGTAAAGAACTCAATGTAAAGAAGAGAAATTGGGTTCTGGATAGATGCTAGAGCCATTTACCAATGAAGAGGAAATGCAGGAAACATGTAAATGAAAGATTAGAAAGCTCAGTTTTGAGCTTCTGTGAATTCTGAGGTTTCTGTGAGAGAGCCATGAGGTTAATACCATGACAGTTCTGTCAGCCTAGAGCAGTGGTTCTCAACCTTCCTAAGGCTGTGACCCCTTAATACAGTTCCTCATGTTGCAGTGAACCCCCACCATAAAATTATTTTTGTTGCTACTTCATAACTGTTATGAATCATAATGAAAATGTCTGATATGTAGATGGTTCTGGGTGACCCTGTGAAGGGCTGTTCAACCCTCAAGGGGGTCTTGATCTACAGGTTGAGAATTGCTGGGCTAGAGCGTAGGCATGATGTTTGGAGGAGCCATAAACCCAGGAGCCAGGGCAGCGGTGATGGGTATGAGCATCACGCATGCCTGAGGGGAGAGGACATCCCGGGCCTGGGTACTGAT
Source organism: Apodemus agrarius (assembly GCA_964023405.1). Classification (NCBI taxonomy): domain Eukaryota; kingdom Metazoa; phylum Chordata; class Mammalia; order Rodentia; family Muridae; genus Apodemus; species Apodemus agrarius. The sequence continues at coordinate 58,955,154 of OZ030007.1, read as the reverse complement.
GAGAACCCTCTGGGAAGAGGCAGAGTCTCTAGGAAGAGCCGCAGAGGAGCTGGGTAGGAGACGCCCATAAAAAGGAAGGGGACCAGAGAAGGTTCAGCAAGACCAAGAGGTTCTGAAGTGAGAGAAACCTAAACTTTCAGGGTGCCCAACCCCAATGCTCCAAAGAGACCCGGGAGTGGAAGAAGCTGTCAAGCATGCACCTTTGTCTTAGACCAGAGCTGTCTGTTTGCCTCCTCAAGGCAACTGTTGGCAGACACATTACCCAGCCACCCTAGGGGAACTTTCTACTTGGACATCTGTTCTCCTGCAGAGAGACCCTGTCATCACAGCCCAGTGAGGGACAGAGATCACTCACTGCTGAGACGCCACCTTCTTCCCTGGGAAAAAGTGATGGCTGTCTCACAGCACCTGGCAGGACCACGTGCAGTCGAGAAATGAAGACAGATTCTCATCATTAGCATCACTAATTTGCTGTTTACTCCTCCCTGCCACCCCCATATGCCATTGATGAGAAACCAGGAGTGAAACAGATCCAAGGGGAGCCTCCTGCCCTGGCCTCTCTTGGACAAAGAATCTTGTGCCAAAGACCCCGGCTTTAGAGGCATTGCCTCCACCCCTTCCAGACTCCCCCCAACTGTGCTCTCCTCAAGCCCCCTTCCTCCTAGGCTCTATATCCCTTCTCCCTCCTCCCTTCTCCACCCACCTTCTTGAGATCATTAGGAAAAGAGCTGTCTCCCTGGTGTGATTCTGACCCACATCTTGTCTAAAAGTGCATGGAACTCTGAACCTCTTGCTAACGGCAGATTCAAAGGAGAGGCTGAGGGCGTTTCCTAGGTGTCCCTCATGATGTCCAGATACTCAAATATTTGCCCCACCCCCCCATGTGTTTTAGTCTCGCTATGGGTCCCCTGAGCTCAGACACAGCCTTGGTGACCCGCACTCTCGCTTCTCGAGTCTCTGCTCCCCATGACTCAGCTCCTCCAGAGCCAGCCCAAGCTCTTGGCATCCACACTGAAGCAGAAGTGAGACTATTGAGTTCCTTTAAGGCACCTCTGTTCTAATTATCATTTATTCATAACACTGCAAGGGCTTTGGGGCAGAACTGCACTTGTGAGAAAAGCAAGCAGGAAATTCTCAACAAATAGAACCTGCCCCAGCATCTAGTAGGAAGCACCAAGCAACTAGAACCAGCGACACAACAACAGATAATGCCCATCTTTCCACCTCCGCGACCCTCTGCTTTCTTATTGGAGCCTTGGAAACCTAGGTTTGAGGGATGCATGGAATCAAGCTCCCTCCCACCCCTGGGGCCTAGTGCTCACAGCAGGTGTCCCCAGCTGGCACCCTGGCAAAGAGTCCCCACCTCCTTGGCTCTTGCTCTCTCTGCAGGAAGCCAAGCCAGCCCTGCGGGTGTGGGGCGGTCCAGGTGTCGTTCACCACCCCACCCCCCACCAGCCCAGTCATCCAGTAGGCACGATATCCATTGCTTTTATCTTACATATATCCTGCCTCTTCATTATGGAACGTGTCACACTTGTCCCTAGCATGAGAACACACCCTCAAAACAGGCCAAGAGGTGAGGGAAGATGAACCAATGAGGCTTCATTTCAGGCAGTGGGAAGAAGGAGAAGAAGGTGATAGCACTGAGGTGCAGGAGGTCTGTGGGGAAGTTTGAGGAGGGGAGGTGAGGCCGTTTGGTACAGTGCTGAAAGCCTGGGCTCTTGTGCTTCATATGCTTCTTTTGCCCTATCTGGGGTCACTTTCACCCTTGACATCGGTGTACCCATGTAGGAAGCGTGTGTGTGTGTGTGTGTGTGTGTGTGTGTGTGTGTGTGTGTGTGTGTGTGTGTGTGTGTGTGTGTGTGTGTGTGTGTGTGTGTGTATGTGTGTGTATGTATGTGTGCCTGTGAAGGATTATTCAGTCTCTGGGAATGCATGGGAGGGACTGTCTTGATATGGGAGTTAATTGATATGGGAAGACACACATCTTAACTGTGAATGGGACCACTTCCTGGGCATGGATCCTGGATGCTATAAAATGAAGTGACACTGGCTCCCTCATGCCCTCGGATACATCACCTATCTTTGTCTCTGTTCCCTACAACACAATCACCCAGACGGGTTTAGTTTTGTCTCACTGACACACAGTCTTGCTCCCTACCCGCCCCCCTACACACACACACTCAGTAGCTGTGAGATGAATAGGAGTGGTCCTTAGTGTGGTGTCTGGGGAGAAGGCAGAAGTAATGACCGAGTGGGGGACAGAAGGAACAGATGTGGAGCGTGTCTCATCACCTGAAGAATCAAGGCCAACGGCTCCTGTCTGGGCCAGGAGGCTCAGGGGTGGGCCTTGCCACATCAAATGTCACCCCCTCTGTGGACGCCTGCCCTGAAACTTCCCCCTGAGTTTAGTGCTCTCTCTGCTCTCCCACATCTAGACCAAAGCTCTGTTACTGTGCCTGCATTATTACACAAAGCAGCACCGACTGCCTTCCTCTCCTCCGTCTCTGTCTGGAGACCACGACGTTTCTATAACAGTAATAATTACAACAGTGGACCCATACTGAGCACTTACTCTGTGCTAAACACTAAGCCAAGCATTTTGCATGAATCACCTTATTTAATCTTTTCAATAACACCAGGAGGTAGGTTGGATATTAAGCCCCAAGTCTATGAAGGGTTGCATAAGTTGTATTACTCATGAATCAGAGCTAGAACTTGGTCCCAGAGTTGTCTGATCCAAAATCCTTATTCTCATCTACTATCCATCAGGCCCTGGGCTAGGCATGAGAGGTGGAATCAGAGAAGCCAGATCCCATTCCCCCTCTCCAAGAGCCTACAGAGGTGAGGAACACCCATCACAGCATCCCCAAATCAATGTTCAAGTTATGTGTCGTGACCCATGCTGTGAAGAAAAAGGCACAGATACCAGGGGTCTGAGCCTTGCTCGGAGGGTCCAGCCTCCATTTCTGATTCACGCGTGGATCTCAGCCCTAAACCGCAGGCCTGAGCAGAGAGGGCTTACTCACTGCATGTTTCTTTACCCATCGGAGCCAATTTGGCTTCTGTCTTCCCTCCCTGGCCCCCTTGGCCCAAAGTAACTTAACAGCACTTCCTGGGTAGTGTCTCCAAGAGCCTTTTAGGTCTCCTGTGGCTCTCCTGAAAGTGTAGCGGATGCTTCTCTGCTGCTGCTGAGAGATTCAGACAAGCTACTTAATGACTAAGAGGCTAGAAGTGTCTCTAAGAGACAGGGAAGCATCACTCCTGCTTTGCTCAGCCTGGGTTCCCCAGGCAGACTCAGGGCACCGACAGACTCCTTGCCTGTTTAGGAAGCAGCGTCATGAGCCCTGGAGAACAGCAGAGGATTTGGGGGCTGTGAGGGCTGAAGGATTGAAAGTGTTTGGACTGCAAAGCAAGATTGCTAGGGTCTTTGAGATGCTCAGTGGACACTAGCTAGTTCAGCATCCTTGGATCATCTCAGCACGTGATAGTTGATCCACTCGATTCTCTAGTGTGAACGCTTAGGTCTTGTGGCTTGAAGGATAGATCATCAAGTACCATCATGGCTTGTAGTTCACTATTCTTTTCTGGTCAGCACACTGTAGGATTTATCACCACCACCACCACCACCACCACCACCACCACCATCATCATCTACTATGTCTAGGGTTATATTAAGTGCATCAGGAGAAAGAAATGTTTTCCTAATCTGTGGCAGATAGCTGCTATGGAGTTTATGAAGGCAACATTGCAATGGATATGCCCTCAGAATCTTGCTGCCCATGCACTCTGGACCCCGAGGCCTGAAGGAGGCTGCTATTGTGGGCAGAAACCTTAGTGGGTGGGAGACAGGTTTCTCCAGAAGTCAGTTTCCTGCTTCCCCTCTATGGTTGCAGGCTCACCCCTCCCAGCCTCAGCCAAAGCTACGAGTGAGCTCAGACCTGCCCTAGCAACCCCTAGGTTGGCAGAAGGGGTGGAAGTGCTCCCTGCCATCTTGTGGACAGCAGTGACCTCTCCCACTCTGGGAGCTCATTACTAGTCTGCCCTAAGGCAGCCTCTGACACCAGGGAGAGATGAAAGCAATAAGGCCCCAGCTGGTCTGCAGCCCCTGGCACCCCTGGTTTTTATTAATGGCCAAAGTCTCAAGCACTCCTAATTAGGATAAAAGGCTGGCGAGATGTATAGAATTGGGTAGAAACCTGTGACAGAGGCCAGAGAGAGCGCGCGTGAGCCGAGGCCCACCAGGTAGGACGGCTCAGGCATGGCTGGCTGGCTGCTACCTCCCACTCTCTATGTACTCAGAATTAACCTACTTTGCTTTAGCAAATAATCCAGCCCTGTGTTGTCTGTCTGTGAAGTGGAGCATTACCCCTTAGCCCACTGAAGCACAGCAGCTAGCTTGCCAGCAGACCCCGGGGAGAAAGGCCCAGGTTGTCACATCAGAAGCCCCTGGAACTGGGCTTTGGCCCCAAGACTCATTTCCTTTCTGAATCACGATGGGATTCTGAGCCTGTTCCCATGCCTGCCTGGGCCATCAGTGGAGAAAGTAAGTCGCCACTGGATACAGGGTCTGGGGATTCCATACTGCTCCGCACACCCAGCACCCACGCGCCTCCAGTCTCCTGGGAAAGAGAGGGGATCCCTGGGGCCAGTGGTCCCTCAAGGGAGCCATCCTCGAGAGCTGTTCACGGAGACTCCATTTACGCTGATGGATCTCATGTAGCCAAAGCCGGCATAAACAAACCAGCTCCAGCTCCCTGAGAGGGGTGGCTCGTGAAAGCGCCACCCTGCTACTGTGGCATGGCAAGATGGGACCGTGGTGACGGCGACCTTTCTCTTTATTCTGTATTAAAGGGGCTTTCAGAAATCGTCCCAAGGCCCTACCTTGATCATAAGACGGGTACAGAGAATCCCTCCTGCCAGTATTCTTTTAGATGCAAACACCCTTTTTTGCTGGCATCTGAGGCAACTTGAGTGTGCTATTTGCAGTCTCCAAAGCACAGTGGTTTGTAAGGCAGGGATCCCGCATGAAAAGAGCCTTTTGTTAGTTACTACACGGGGACGAGAGTGACTTGGCGATTTCCATGCGCTATTCATCAGATATGGAATTATCTAAGCAAGGGGCAAAGGGGAGAAGGTTTTAGCATAAGGAACTAAAGCTAGACAAGTTACGAGGAGCAGAGGTCGGGCATACAGAAGGGACGAGATGAGGAGATAAGAAAGCAGCCGACTGCTGAAAGCCCCCAAACAAAGAGTCTTGATTCAGAAGCTGAACCAGGGAAGAGCTGAAGGTGTCTAAGGAGAGACGTTGACATATGAGTGTCTGGCACTGAAGTACTGGCTAGTCATGCAGCCTCGAGCAAGTCCTTAACAGGAACACTCCTTTCCTCCAGTGTGAGGCAGGGACAATAGCAACACCCACACTGTAGTGCTAGGCTCAGGCTCTCTGGGGGAATTCAGCAAAGGACTTAGTGGGCAAGTGAACAGCATACGGTGTTGGTTCCTGTTATGCCTAGTGAGTCTGGAACAGTCTCTGGGATGATGGGCCGGATCAGACTTAGAGCTCTGTGAGGGAGAGATATGCTTCTGTTTGCATCTTAGCGCTTCAGTCAGAGATGGTGTATTATCCAGACGTGCCACTGGCCACACAGATGAACACGGCCATGGGAGGGGACAGTGATGTTCCACAGTGCCAGGGCCTAGGGCAGCTTCTGTGTCTCTTTCCCCTGAGGAAGGGTCTAGGAAGACAAGTGGCATACCCGAGAAAGATGCAATTCCTGCCACCATCTTTTAACGGCTTATACCCTAATATACTGTGCACATGTTGTGGCTATGGGGACTACGTCCATTCAACCCTGAAGCATGCCTCCACCAGCCCTCAGCAGCCAAGGGTGGGCCTGCCCAGGCTGGGGAGATGGCTTAGCGGTTAAGAGCACTTGTTTTTGCAGAGGACCCGAGTGATTCCCAGCACCTACATGGTGGCCACTCACAGCCATTTGAAACTCCAGTTCTAGTGGTATCTGACACCCTCTTCTGACCTTCACAGGCACTAGGCACACGCATGTTACACGTGCAAATATGTAGCAAAGAACACACATAAATAAATAAATCTGAAAGAAGAGGAAGAGAGGAGGGAGAGGAGGAAGAGGAGGAAGAAGAGGAGGAGGGGGGAAGGGGAGGAGGAGGAATGATCTAACCAATGAACAACCGGATGTAGTCTGGGAGTCCTTAGCTAGATAAAAATTCCAATAGTATCACCTCCCCACAGTCATTATTAACCCCTTCCCTGCCTAACCTTTTTCCCCTTAATACTTTTGACTACCTTGTTTTCCTTTTAAAATTATATGGCCCTAATAAAATGTAATCTCTGTGAAGGTAGGGATCTTTTGTCTTTGTTCTCCCCTATAAATCAACACCTAGCACATATCAGATGCTCAATAGATATTTTTACAGAATAAATGGGTAGATGAATAAACACATAGAAGGACCCAGCTGGAATCAGGACCATCTCAAACTCTGGCCTCCTCTTCCTCCACCTCCTCCTCCCACTAACTTACCTCAAAGACAGTTCCCTGTCTTCGAATTCTAAGCTGTCTGTACCCGCCTCGCCATAAGCAGGCAGAGAAAGCAGTCTGGCGAGGTGCTATCTCATACAACAGATGGACGTGCTTGCTGTCTCTCTAGAAAGATGCTCTGACTTTCTAGGAAGGGACATTTTCTGCTCAGAAGCTTCCAGAGATCCCTAGGCGGGGTGACTCTGGGGGTAGGAGAGGCAGTAGAGCATGTGTGTATGTCTGAAGGATCATCACATTTAAGGGAGGGTAACAAACCGGATGTGAGGCGGTTCATAAAGCACAGGATGGTCAGCGTACATCTGGCTGGCTGGCAGCACGGCCTCAGCAGGGTATCAATTCTCTGCACGTCTACTTCTAAACAGCAAGATAGAGCCTGAGGCCAAGGAGCTGAGAAACAGAGCAGAAAGGAGTTGCAGATGTCCTGGAAGGAGCACAGTCTGAGGACTGGAACGGGTGTTCTCATCACATGACTGGGCAGGCAGGAAATCAGAGGGTCAGTAATAGGCCAAGGACACAGGAACCACCAAGGGTCTGCAGGCAACGGCACTCAGAGAGCCTGTGTGCAGAGCAGAATCAAGGGCAGGGCCAGAGTCTGATCAGAAGCAGGCAGGATGGGCCGGAGTGGAGTTCAGCGGGCACAGCGCTTGCCTAGCAACTGGTAACCCAGGTATGGCGATGCCGGTGTGCAAGCCAGGCCAGTGCTCAGAGGACAGAAGCAGCAAGAAAATGAGATATCCCAGACCATCCTTAGTAGCAGCACAAGTTTGAGGTCAGCCTCAAACTGATCTCAAAATTTAGAAGAGGAGGAGGAGAAGGAGCCTCGTGGTAATCACCAGTGCCTTGGGTCTTAAATACGTTCACTACTACAGTTACAAATGTTTGGGGCGCCAGAGTTGCCCTCAGCCTTTGTAAGTACCCCTCACCTGCTCTCATCTTCTTTTGCAGGAAAGTGTGGACTTGGGAGAGATCATGTTCTCCCTCTGCTACCTGCCCACAGCAGGCAGACTCACTCTCACAGTGATCAAGTGTCGCAATCTCAAAGCGATGGACATCACAGGCTACTCAGGTACCTCTCCTACTCCCGGGGTTAGCGTCTGACCTCCCTGAAGTCCAAACAGAGGAGTGTTCAGGAAGAAAGGGCAAGAACTGCCACTATTCTTAGGAGGAAACTGCCTGCATCTGATTTCCCCCCTGCCGCCTCCTTCCTATGTAAACATGGGATTTCTGTACTGGTACTCGGCCGCTGTGCGGGCATAGATCTGTGATAACTGAATTGAAGGAGGAGAAGATCATTTGGCTCATAGGTTCAAAGGTTTCAGCCCAGCGTCATTTGACCCTCTTGCTGTGGGCCTGTGGCAGCACAGCCTGTCATGGCAGGGACACCTGTTAGTGGAGCCTGTTCCCTCCTGTCAGCTAGGAAGCAAGAAGAGAAGGTGTGGGGCCAAGGACATACTCTCCCTGTCTCCAGGAGCCTAGAGTTTCCACCTTGACTAGCGCCACAGGCTGGGACCAAGTCTTCAATACCTTTGATCTAGACTGATCAATTTTCAAGATCTAAACTGTAGTGATTTTCTTTTTCAATCTGAAGAGTGGGCATGTTAACACTATACACTGGCCAGATTCAGACTATCTGTGCCAATCCATGCACTTGTAGGCCCTGGGTAAATACTATTCCTGTTAGTATTGGAGGGAGGGTAGTCATCCCAGCTCCTATGGAGGTTATATGGAGTTGGAATGTCAATGTTAGCAGGTTCACCCAGGCCTAGGGCAACAGTCTGCATGCTAAGCCAAAGGAGCGAATGCATTAGAAAGCAAAGTACACTTGTAGTCAAGTATTTGTGTGTGTGTGTGTGTGTGTGTGTGTGTGTGTGTGTGTGTTTCTGCAAAGCTCTTGCATTGGCCTTAGTACTACAGCAGCTGAATAGAAATCTAGTGCAGTCCCAGCCATGAGGAGATGCATGTGTGAAGGCAGCTGCAAAAACCTGCAGGCCTGACATGGTGTAAGAGGTTCGACCCCTCCTACAAGAGCCAGGTACACAGCACGAGCTGGAGAGAGTGAGTGCTTGTTTAGCATGAGTAAAACCCTGGCTGGGTACCCACTGTGTGGAGAAGAAAAGAAAAGAGGAGAGGTGGTGATGGTGGTCCAGCTGAAAACCTCTGGGCCCAGGTTTGCCCCATGAAGATGGAGAAAGGGGCTAAGAGACTGAGGTTGGTTTTTTTTTTTTTTTTTAATTCTTTCAAGTCCCTGTTCTAGCTTCCAACAGTTGCTGCAGTGCCCACTGCAGTTCAAAAGCCTTCGCTGAGGGCCCCCAAGCTCTCCTCCAACACACACACACACACACACACACACACACACACACACACACACACAGAGAGAGAGAGAGAGAGAGAGAGAGAAGCTAACCCTCATCAGGATGCAGCAGAAAGCATCGTGAACCTCTGCTGACATGGAAAAAAGCTCTTGGGCAACGGCAAGCCATATTCCCCCAAATACAGCCGATGTAGATTTCATTTTAATACCAAAATAAGTGCACACGAGGACAGAAATTCACTAAGGACTCTCAAGGCGGCTGAGGGAAATAGGATTTTGCTGTCCCAGTCCCCAAGACTGTCTTCTCCGTTGTAATCAAATTGATGTGCTAGAGTGTGATTTCTGAGTGAAGCCATGGGTAATAACAGGGGCTGCTGTAAACCAGAGAGTGTAGGGGTGACAGAATTGTTTGTAATGTTGAGTTCTAACCTCTCCCTTCATAGCTTTCTCTCTTCCCTTCCTGGGTCTAGGCTTTCATGTTCAACCTCGGCTGGGTTCTATAAGTGCAAGGGCCTTCTTTGCATCAGTCTCTGGAGCAAGGCATGAGACACTATATATATTCATTAAATATGAGCTAGTGAATGAGTGAGTGAACAGGGAATGAGTAAATTTACATATAGAATATGAATATAGCCCAAGACGATGAAGTAGAAACCAGCATGCCCAGGGCACCCCGTGCCCTCCTGTCTGTTTTCGAGGTTGAGGCCTTCGTTGCCTTCAGCCCAGTCAGGTCTGCCATTGGACTGACATGGAAGGAAAACGGAGCGCCTTAATTTCTGACTTACAACGGCACTGGCCTCCAAACCAAGGATCTTCCTGTTTTCTTTTATCTAAATTAGCCAACTAGCCCACAGCCAACACCCTAAGCCTATTTCCTAGAGTCATGACAATAAAAACAGCACAAAATAATAATAAAGACCAGTATGCTACAAAAGGGTGGGTTAGCCCTTTTGTCTCCACTGCCCCTGGTTTATATTGCTCTGTCTCTGGTGATCAAAAGTGACTTTGGAGCCGGGCCTGGGATCAGTTCCTACGCAAATCATTTAATCTCTTGAAGCCTCCATTTTTTGCCTATAAACCAGAGATATCAATGATAAACATTTTACAGTGCAGATGTGAAGTAACCCTGATGAAGGACATTTCACAGAGCATGTTGCAAATGCTGAATTCTGATGGCTCCCACACAATGAGGCAGGAATACAGTCCCGAGGCCCCTGGCACTCAGGGCATCATAGTGATGACCAGAGCTCAAAGATCATCTGGGGCCGCCATTCCACTGAAAGCCACAAACATTTCCCGGAAGCACCCCGGGGAGCAGTCATCTCTGATCTCTGATTAGCCTCTGCTGGCGAGAGCTTGGCTCCTGCAGAAAGAAATCTCACCAAATGATGTGAACCAGATATTCCTCATAGGAATGGATAGAGTTGGGGAAGAAGGCACTGGCCCAGTGGCTCATGGGACAGTGGCTATGCCTGAGTCTCCCTTACATGGAAATGTGTTTCTGAATGGAGTGTCTGGGACCAGGGAGAGAAGAGGAACAAGTTGCAGCAAACACAGAGCACTTTCTAAAGCAATATGTAGATGGAAAGACTTGAATAGTAGAGCAGAGTCTTGGCTCTGGCTCTTTTCCCTGTGGTTATCTGGACAGTGTCCTAAGGGGTAACCATAGGGGAAGGAGCCCGTGGGAACCAGACAGCTGTGGCATACAGACTCTCAAACTCCTTCCCTTTTACCAAATACTCCTGCAAGTATATAGTCAGAGACGGGAGGTTGATTAAATTCCTCTGTGTCTCCCCAGTACCTTCATCAACCCAAGTGTCCCTGTGGCTAAGGCACAGCTGCCACTGTCACAGTGCTGAGTCAGAAGCTCACTCGGGTGATGTAAGAATGCTCTCCAGGCTTGGAGCTTGGTTGGGTTCATCTCTCATGGGTATAGTTTCTCTAGTCTTCACTCTAAGTTAGCCTTCCTCTGCCCTTCCCCCAACACGATGCCAGATAGTACGAGGCCCGGTGGGTGCTCAGGGGTCCGGGAGGCACCACCACGTACCTCAGAACTACAGAGCCAGGAGAGGGGCTACTTTGGCTCATTCCTCCTGACAGGTTGGCATGAGCCCTGGCTTCTGGACAAGAAGGTGTCTGAACACATCATGGTCTCAAAGCTATTATTGCCTGTAAGTTGTCCTTTTTCCTGAGCAGTGCCACATAAATACTAATTATGATGCAACTGAGACACCTGTGCTATGAGAGATAATAGGTGCCCCTTCATTTGGATGAGTAGAAAATTTCAGGGTAGAAAGATGACCATGAAATACCCATTCAGAAAGCTAAAGGGGAGAGAAGATTAGTCGGTACATGGAGACTTAATAAAAAGACATCTCTTTGCAGCATGGAGAGAATCCAAGATCCCACTGAGAAATAAAATGTCAGCCAGCTGCCCTGAGTCTGGGGTGCCAGGGGTGGGGGGGAAGGGGGGACCTCACTCACTCGCCTGGCCACAGTTCTCTTGCTTCACTGCTCAGAAGTGACCAGAAAATGGCCTCCAGGGAAAGCAGTGTGCGGGGCCACTTCCCTGCTTCCTGATTCCAAATGGAAATGAGATTACTGGGACAGGGACCCCAGAAGCATGTCTTCTCTCGGGCAGGGCAGGAGCAGCATTGTGACTGACTCTGTAGCTTCTTTCTAATATGTTCCCCGGGCACCATCACATCCTATTTTCACCCCCTTTATCCTTTGGTTAAAAAGCTGGCAAGACTCCAGAGGAAATGAATCTGTATACGTGAAGGAAACAGTGCTTTTGTTAGCTTCCGTGCTCTTTGAGTTCTCCAGCCAAAGAGAGTGCAGCTGATATTTAGGGCTGGGGACTCCATAACCATGGACAAGAGTCTTGTCTAAATTGGGGCTAGTTTTCCTATTAGTGACACACCATTAGGCGCCCTCCCAGGTATATAATGGTAGCTAAAGACTGTGTCTATTAAGTGTGGATCGTCCTCAGAGACAGGTGCGCTACATAAATACATGGTGACTTAATTATGTTAACCCACCGATCCCATCTGATGAGCAGCAGTGGGCCCAGGGATTCCATCTCTCTGTGGCAAATGCTATTCAAGAACATCTGCCTAATAATGTCTTACACCTGTCATCTGAGCGCTTGGAAAAGCTGAGACAGGTGAATGGTTGTGAGTTTGAGGCCAGCCTGGACTTCAGAGTAGAACCGGTGTCAAAAACTAACCAACCAAACAACATCAACATCAAAAATCGGTCTAACCTCTTATCTTCTCGACACTGCCCTCATCCACACAGATCCCTACGTCAAGGTATCCCTTCTGTGTGATGGGAGGAGACTGAAAAAGAAGAAAACGACCATAAAAAAGAACACCCTCAACCCTGTCTACAACGAGGCCATCATCTTTGACATCCCCCCAGAAAACATGGATCAAGTGAGCCTGCTCATCTCCGTTATGGACTATGACAGGTAGGTGCCTGCCCCGACGGATGTGGTTACTCTCCTCCAATGTAGCATAGGGACCCTTGACCTTAGACCCATGGCTTGGAACCTATTGGCTTCAAATGTGACCCCCCTCTTAGTAAAGATACAGGAATTTGAGAAAGAGCATGGGCCACCCTTACTGAAAGCCACAGCTTCCCTTTCCTGCCTGGTCCCATCAGGGGGAATTCTGCCTGTCAGCCCTCCTGCGTTCATTCTCGGCTATTTCTTTTCTTCTATTTGCCACCAAGTGCCATCCATCTTCTGCCCTGTAAAAGGCCTATCTAGCATCTGCTCTCCCACAGGAAGGCTATGAAGCCCCATCACTCTCCGCCTTAAGCCAGCCACCAGGCTCAGGATACATCTGCCAGGATGCTTTCCTTGCCCTTCTGAAGAAACCCCCTGGCTCCCACTGCACAGACCTCCCATAATCTGGATCCACTAAATCACTGCAAATCATCCCCCTAAATCCTTTCCTTTTTCTTCTCTTTTTTGATTCTTCCTTCTGAAGACGTGCTCAGAAACATCTTCAGCTACTCCATCTGCCATGACTCTTCTCCAAGTGTCATTTTAGCTGAAGGATACAAAAATCACACTATAGCATCCCAACCCTAGGTTTTTAGCGCAACTTCTCAGGCATGGTAGGTGCTTGACTAACGTACTTGAGAGATGATTTGTGTTCTTGCTGAGTGAATAAACTACAGCCTAGACAGTAGTGGTGTGGGAAAATGACAGCCAGAGCTGGTTGGTTTATTTCCAAGTGCTGGGAATTTCAGAGAGGTCGTAACATTCTTCCCAAGTCAAATAAGGGACGAGACACTCTTAATACCCAGTCAGGCCTCTGGCTACTGTTTCCTGAGATTACAAATAGATCTGTAGCCTTTGCTCACTTCTTTAAGTCTCTTACCTTACTTAAGAGGTTGGGCAAAGCCTCAGGGTCACTGTCAGGCTAGCCGATATTGGCTCTGCCGATAAGCAATGGTTTTCAGGGCTCATGGTTTGAGTTAGATGCACTAGACAGAATTCCACCCTGAAAAGACTTCTCTTTCTGGGAGCAATTTGAACAGCCACTGCTAAGGCCTTTGTTTCCTCCCTCAGAGTTGGCCACAATGAGATCATAGGAGTCTGCAGAGTGGGGATCAGTGCTGAAGGCCTTGGCAGGGACCACTGGAATGAGATGCTGGCATACCCACGAAAGCCCATTGCACACTGGCACTCCTTGGTGGAGGTAAAGAAATCCTTCAAAGAGGTGGGTGAGGTTGCCCGGCCATTGGCATGTTTGCTGCATGGTGGCGTGGGCTGGAGAATGGCAGGCGGCTGCTCTGAGTCCTTGGCCTCTGATGGAAAGGGGGCATGGGGAACACCCAGTGTGTAACATGGTATACAAGTACATGAGATGAGGAAGGAGATGGATGCTACCTGGCAAAACGTTCCTGAGCATTTTATAAGTCATGGTGATGGGGCTAAGGATGTTGTAGTTCAGTTGGTAGACTCCTGGCCTAGTATGCATGAAACCCTGAGCTCAGACCCAGCACTGCCTAATGTCAGGCATGGCAGCATTTTAACCCCTTGGCCGGAGGATCCAAAGCTTAGGGTCATTCTCAGCTTCATAGCAGGTTTGAGACCAATGTGGGCTACACAGGACCTTGTTTGAAAGAAAGAAAGAAAGAAAGAAAGAGAGAGAGAGAGAGAGAGAGAGAGAGAGAGAGAGAGAGAAAGGAAGGAAGGAAGGAAAAGGAAAAGGAAAAGGAAAAGGAAAAAAGAAAAGAAAAGAAAAACCAAAGGTGAAAGGCAATACCATGTTCTTAATGGAAAGAAGAACTTTGAAGAAGTCTTCTCAGCGGTCCACTGTGCCAGGCTTGAAAGCTTTCACAAAGCTCTCCAGTCTGCTCAGTCCTGTAGGAGTAAGCCACAGAGGGTGAGATCAGAATTGGCAAGATGTTCCACCCCAGTTAGAACAGTAAGTTCTCCAAGGCTCCAGACAGCTACCCCTCGGCAGTTTTCACCTCTTAGATGAGCTAGCCAACAAATGCTGCACATTGTCTCTTACCATCACTGGGAAAGAGAGTATGGTGTCAAGGTGTCACACCTTCTAACTAAAGCCTGAGTTCTAACAAAGCTGGGGCTTCAAGCTTGGCCTCTCCCGAGCCCATCTCTCCTCTCCCAGTGGCAGCTTTGGGGAATATGGATTGGCTATCCCACTTGTGCCTAACCCCACAGATGAAAGCTGGTCGTCCCCAGGCCCCCTTTTCCTCATGTGTTGGGATGCTGGGGTGCTCAGTCAAGCCTTCAGCTTCATTTTCAGTATCTCATATCCAGCCCATCGTGGGAAGCTGGGGATTCCTTCTTAGTAGGCATCTAATAAGTCTAGACAACTGTGCAAAATAGAAAACAGCACAAGTCTACAGAGTTCTCTCTTCTGCCACATGGCCTGTAAGAACATCCTCCTTTCCCCGCTCTGATCAGAAAAGACATGGCACACCTGAGGTCCTGCAGACCCCTTCCCTTCTGGGGAGGGCGGTGCAGCCTTTCCAACCATGGTTTGAGGTGTTGTCCCAAGGAAGAATAAAGGCTTAGGGGTTCAGATGTGCTGGAATCTGTTGGAGACAGTTGCTTCCAGGGAGCCAGACTAGTCAGCCAGCTCGCCTTCCCAGGCCCTGAGGCAGTATCAAGGACCTAGAAACAGGCCACAGATCCTGTCAGTGCAGGTCTCTCCTTCCCTTCTGTGGCTGTGGCTGTGGCTTTTCAGTGAGCCCGATCTCCTCTCTTTGTGTAGCCACTGGCCAGAAGGCACTCTTCACAGTGTGATGAGGTCCCTACTGCAGTCACAAGTAGCAATGCTGGCCAGAGCACCAGCCGTCCTGAAGCCACTCTGATACCTCACCAAAATCCATGCGAACTCAACCCGGGGATGGGATGTAATGCCTCAATCCCCTTTTTTGTTCTAATATTATGGAGAAACTTAAGAATAGAATAAATATATAAATTAATTAACCAGTTTCAGGTAGTCTGGGGACTTGACATGGGATGTGAGCCAAGAGGCCTTTGGAAGGCTGTGACACATCACTGCCCTCCTCTGGTCCTTGGCTTTCTGGTTGATACATGGGAGGATAAGACATTCGCATCTCAGCTTTTCTGATCGATGCTGACCCTCAGTGACAAATGGGCCCAGGAACCTACATGTAGTGCCATGGCTGCTTCTCTAAGGTTGACTCTGGAATAGTGGGCCACCATTGCCAGGTCCTTCCGCCTGCCTCTGACAACGAAAGAAACCACCGGCGTGGTGACTGGAGTGGCATGAAAAGTCCCCCAGAAGTGATGGGCCTCGTGATGAATACTGTCTAATTAAGCCAAATAATTGATTCCAAGGGCCTTTTCTTTGAGAACCTCCAACTGGCTAGTCCAGCAGACAAAGGCGAGAAAGATAAAGTGGTGTGAAGCCCTGGAAAGTGAATATTTGATGAGACACTAACGGGAAAGTAACTGTGTATGGAAAACGAAAAAGAGATTAAATTGATTCATATCCTTTGGGTTTACTTTTTTTTTCTTGACCTGGCAGCATGGAGCGCGGCCCTCCCCCACCCGCTCTCCTCCGAGTCTCTGCTTGCCGGCAGATTGCTTCTCTGTGAGGAGAAGCTAAAATGACATTTGTCTTGGCAACTTAGGATTTCGGGCAGTGTGCATCGGTGTGGTTTCCACTGCCCCTCTTAACGCCCGCAGTTTAAGTACCTTTATGAAATGTGTCTACAACCTTACCTGGCTAATATGACCTAGTCATTCTGTGCTCCTGGGGTTCCTTCCTCCTATATCTTCCCCCACCTTGCCTCCTTGGGGGCTCCATTTAGCTTGAAACTCAGACCTTGTATTTGAGTAACCCATAAAGCAATCATCCCAGCTTTTGGGACAATAAATGCCCTGATCTCTACGAAGCCCTCCGTGTTTGTCCCATTCAGGTGCCTCGATCATTTCTTTTTTATTAATGAGAACAGAGAGCACCGCCCGCGCACGACTGTTTGGGGTTTAAAATTAAGGTTGAGGGAAACAAATTAACTGGAAAGGTATTTTTCCCTGCTGGGATCTCTCATGAATAAAAATCCATTAAACCGTAGCAAATGCCCTTCTCTCTGAGTGCTGCGTGTCATTGTCACCCACGCACACAGAGCTGATGTGGCCAGTGACCTTATTCAAGGTGCTTCGTTAACAAAGGGCCATGTTCCGATCACCTGACACAGATCTCGGAGATCTCAGTTGGAGCGTCACCCATTTCAGTGGAGCGAAGGACCTGAGAGGGACACAGCTGCCCCAGAACAATAAGCTCCCTGCGTGCTGGGATGGGCTTTCTGCTATTTCAGAGCCGCTGTGAGAAGCCTGCTGGAATCATTCCCATTGTCCATGAACCCCATCTCTTCCCTTTGTTTATCATCAGAGAAAAAAATCTGAGGCTAGGAGGGGAACCTTTCTCGTTTGCTCCTGATAAACAGTTATGCTCTGTGTGACTACCCTCTGGGCTGTTATAGAAAGGACAAGGGTACTTGGTAGAGCCATTTCATGTTTTCTGTTCTGACCCGGCCTGTGGATCAGATTGTTTAAAGTGCTGTGCTTACTCAGGGGAGAAGCCCATAGTGACTGTCTACCTTGTACTGACTGAAGGTAGTAAGGGAGAAATATGAAGCTTTGCTCAATGAAAGCAAAAGGAATCATCTTGTGTCGCCTTCCGGTTAAGAAGCACTGGAGTCAGAAGTCACAGGGGGCTCAAGAACCAGGCATTTATGTATCTAAAATATCTTACCAGGGAACCCCTCGGTTGTGATTTCATTCACGTGGATGCTGCAAGCGGAGAGACAGCCACTGGAGTTAGGAGTAAGTACCCGGTGTGCTCCTGAAGAGCTTAGCTTTCCCACCTCACTCTTTCCTCCCCTAGCGGGTGGTCACGTGCCAGCACAGTGTGGCACACAGTGGCAGGAAAAGAAAAGACAGCGAGGAGGGGGCGAGGAGACCCAACTGGGTCCAGGCTCTGCCCCTCACTGCCTGTATCTTGACTTCGCTGTGTCTCTGTTTGCTACCTTGGAAGAATAAGAGGGTTAGACTGGGTGATGACCCAAATTCACCTCTGGTCTGACATGCTGAGATTGCTCAGGTCAGGTGCCTACCATGGCTGCTACCCACACCTACAGCCTTCAGTCGGAGCCTCCAGTGGGCCTGTATGGGGAGTACTACGGAGAAATAGCCCCGTGGACTCTCCTTGACCGTTTCCATGGACTGTGCAGGCGGTGCTGAGAGTCAGACACTGCCTCTCACACAGCTCAGCTGTGTCTGGAAATTGCTGAGAAAGGGGAACTTTGTCCCCCTGGATTCCCTTCCACAGTCATCTGAATGCATGCTCCCTCAGCTCCTTCCCCCCACAGGAGAGACAGACGCCTAGACCTCATGAGAAGCAGAAAGGGGCTGAATTTGTGGTTCAGAAAGACATCTTGACCACTTAGTGCCTCTCTCTCTGTCTCTGTCTCTGTCTCTCCTCCCTTCCCCGCCCCCTCCCACCCCTATCCCCCCCACCCCACTCCCCACCCCCGGCCCTGCAGACAATGGTTCTACCCAGGCCACAGAACAATGAGTGAGCAGTGGACAGCCCACTTTGAAGTTAGAGCACTCGCAGATAGGTCAGGAGCAGTCACAGGGTCAGATCTCTGCTCGGAAAGCATCACTTAGCCATGGCTAGCCTTTTCATGAGAAGGAGGGCTGAATGGATGCAGGCGCAGGTCCATCATCCTCTGCCCACTCCACCACTCCATTACCCCTCATTACATCATCTGCTTCGACAGGGCTCGGGAGGGGCCCTGGGAGGGGCTGAGGAAGGAGAGAGGTATTGGAGGAGTGTAGAGAGAATGGGCTCGGCCAGGCTGTGTCTCCTCACTTCCTACCCCTTCACGAGCTGGTGCAAACGTTCACAGGATGCCTTATAAGACTGAAGAAGAGAGCCCTAACCAAAGCAGCAACAGGGTTGGTTTTTGTTTTTTTCTCCTGTGCTAACAGCTCCCAGACAAATTACTAATAATTCATGATCGTAGGTTCTTGGCAGTAAGGGCATACACTGCCTCTCTCTGCTGCTAACATAATCTGATTTCAGTGTATGAAAAATGGCCGAAGCACTCAGAAATGGTCCAGTCATAGCACCTCACTGCAGAAGCACTCAGAAATGGTCCAGTCATAGCACCTCATTGCGCGCGCGCGCGCACACACACACACACACACACACACACACACACACTTTTGTACACACATTGTAAAAGGAGCTGAAAACAGGTCTGCAGTAGGTCTTTCCTGAGAACCAAGTATGCTGAACAAAGCTTCTATCCTTATGGTTTTGCATGGCTGACAGCAAAAGTCTAGAAAGCTTACCGAGGCTGGGAGAGGTGGGCACGGTGCATGAGCCAGCCAACCTGAGCCGTCCACTCCGCTGGCGATCCGTAACCAGGCTTTCCTCCTCTCCACAGTGGCAGGGCCGAGCTGCCAGCTTCGACAGTGAGAGCTCATGCCCGTCTCCGAAACCACCTCCGACACCATGAGCTGCACAGCCGAGCCGACCGGACTCAGAAATGTTCTTTCCGCACTTGTTCCAGTCTCTAAACACAGTGTTCGTGCAGTCTCGGCGATGGCCGCAGCAGCAGCAGCCGCGGCCTGCCGGCCCATGGTCTTAACTGCTCTTGTGCGGGTCAAGGCCCAGACACTTGTCCTCTGTGATCAGATCTGTCTTAGTCTTTTCTGTCTCCCAAGGTGACGTTTCTTGTGGTTTTTCACTTTGTTTGGGTCTACTGTTGAGAAAGAAATAAAAACACGATGATTAGAGATACAAAATGAAGAACAGAGAGCCCAGAAACTGGTTCTGGGAAATGCAATGTAAGACAGCAGTCTTTTGGGAGAAATCAGACTGAATCTCTGAACTTTGTGCCTCCAGCGAACGTTGGCCCTGGAGATGCACCAGAGCTATGGAGCTGTGGCTGTATTTTCAGTGTCCTCCAGGAACGGAACCTACCGATTAGAATTCTCCAAGGTGAATTATTCTTCGTGGACGCTCTTCACTGCTGTGACACAAGACAAGATGTGGCCTTCTTGTCCTGTGCTGAAATCATGAGACCTCTGACATGTTTATGACTCTGAAGGAGGATCCCTGTTCCCCCTTCAGTTGGCTTTCCCCAACTGGAAACATTGTGATTCCACGTGGGAACTTAGTTTTCTTAGGAATGATCCCACTGAAAGTAACCATGCCATGTGTTTCCTGACACTCCACAGTTAATGATCACATTTGTTTGAAAACAGGATTTTAGTTCTCAGAAATAACCTTCATTGTAAAGAAAGGAGGCGCATATGTTCCAGAATGATTCCTGTGTTATACATAGCTTTATAATTCCACGAAGTACCAAGCAGCTGTTTTTAAATGCCTAAACAGAGCGAAGAAAAATCTAGATAACACGTTCTTTCCTGAATGGGGCATTTTGAAATCCGAACCACATTTTTGAGTTTGCTTGTCTGTGAAGAGCCTTCTCTTAGTTGAAACCCAGTTAGCCAGAGACTAGCTCAGCCCCATGGACTCTGGGACAATAACTCACTTTACACTTTAGTTCTATAAATTAATAAGTATTCTGTGTTGTTTGTTTTAGTCGTAGTGAGAAGATCTTTGCTTGTTTGTTTGTTTTTCCATTAGATCTCTACCTTAGGCCAAATTCCGTTTAGAAAACAAAAATGAATGACTGTATTTATAATAGCACATCTCTACAGAGTGACCAGTGGCCTTCCCACCACACCCTGTAAGCACATGAAAGTGAGTTTCCACTCCAACTTGTGGCCACTGTAGGACTTGCACGAAGCAAGTCAGCTTGGAAAAATCCCTTCTTTCAACAACAGAAGGTCAAGAACACAAAAGTGAACTGCATACCTCGTGTCTTACTCTTTACATATGCCCCAGGCCATAGGAGTAGCTGCTTAAGAAAGTCACCACCATTTTAAGTCAAGCCACCAAGTTTCTCTGCTGCCCTAACTTTGGGTAGTGTCTGCTCGCCAGAAGAAGGACCAGATTGGACATGAGCCAACAGGACATTATAGCAAGAGAAGCGGTCCACTTTCTAGTAGATGCAGATGAATCTGGACTCCACTGAGTATGAGCCTTAGGCTAGGGCTGCTGTGTAAAGATGATTTCTTTCTTCAGATATCTTACAATTGACAAGTCTTTCTAGCCAGGCAGTGCCCTGTTTGGAAGTTCACTTGAGAGGGAGAAAAAAAAAATCACAGGTCATGGCAAGGCTCGGCAAGCAAGTGACTTCATTGTCTTTCTTGACTCTAGATGGACCCTACTAAAGTGACTGTCACAGGCACACAGCAGTGTAACTAGGAAGGGGCCAGTTGAGTTTGCTGGGTCATAAGGAGCCCAGAAGTTAGTGAGTAGTCATCCTCGGAAGTGGGCTCCAAAGGCATGCCCAGGTGGGATGTTCCAGCATGAGATTTTTAGAGAGAAGGGTGTGGTCTGCCCGAATCACGGGACTGAAGCTGCCTGTCTGAGACAGCCTTCTATGTCCCAGCTACTCTTTTCCATAAGCAAGCATCCCAACAGTTTCTGGAAACAGCACCTGGTTATGACCACACCCCTCTCAACACCCAAATCAACCGCTTTAGCTCAACCAGCCTCCGTAGAGATTAGGCATGGAAGCCCACTCCAGAAAGGCTTCTAGCCCCTGGGTTCCCTCCCCCAAATCCCCACCAAAGGTGGCCAGACCAATCCTCCTCATTCTGAAGCATTAGTGATATGAACAGGCTTCACCATGTATTAGCCAGGATTCTTCCCTCACAGATGTGAGACTTAATCACAGGAAATGCAGAATCAACGGAAATTCAAAATCGGCCCTTTTGTTGGCTTTCCCTGGTACAAGAAACCCCTTGCGGGTGGCAGGCATTGCTGAAGTTGTGGTAACCAGGGCATTGCACACGGAGGTTTGCTAAAGACGCCACACTCTCCTCTCCTTTATTTAGAAGTGTTTCTTGGCTGAGAGATGCTCCCCCTCCCCCTTTGCGCTAACCCAGGATGTTAATTAATTGTATCATCATTAAAAAAAATTACGTTGTTAATTACTGCTTTGTGTCTTCCCACCCCTGTCACAGCCTGGAGTTTTTATTCAATTAAATCCTGTCTCTTGCCCATTTCTCTTGTCATTTTATGTTGCTGGGATTCCTCGGGCAGCACACGCACAGGATAAGCTCGTGTTGTTCTCTTCGAGTCACATAGATAACCCCTTGCCTAGTGAGAGATAGGTAGAAGGACTATTGGATGTCCCTCTTCTCGAGGGACACCTGAACACCACACCAGGATGGGTCCTGTCTACCTTCTGTCGGGCTGCAGCTCACAGAGCACTCAGGACGGGGGCCTGGCTGTTCCCTCTGGCACTCGGACGGACGCTGAAGCCTCTGTGAAGAAATGGGTCACACTCCTGGCTGGAAAGCGCAATGCTTTCCCCCACCAGGAGAGGAATACTGCTAACTCTCCTAGAGGCACAACTTGGCAAAGCCTTGGGAAAATAGTATCTTAGACTTGAGATTTTTAAAAGAACATTCTGGCTCAACAGAACGTCCTCTCTGCTCACCTCCAGCTTCTAATTAATTTAGAAGGTGGCCTGCAGAGAGGCGAGCGGACGGCATATCCATCTCGGCACAACTGCATCGAAATTACTGGTACTCTGCAGGGAGCCAGACTGCTAAGAGGAGTGCCCTGGTGCCTAAGCGGGCCGCTGTGCCTTCCAGCCTCTTCCATTAGATCAAGCGGGCAGAATCCACTGGGACATTGGATACAACTCGAGCTCTACAAACCAACAGGGTCAGAATTCATCAGCACAAGGCAGGGAGCGCTGCACTGACAACCTTCGGCTCTTAGAGGCTGAAGTGGTGAAGGTATTTCTCTCCCTCCTGGCCCACACCCATCCCGTCAGCGAGGGGAACCCTGCTCCATATATTTCTCCAGAGGCATCAGATGACAAAGCAGCCAACATCGCAAACATTGATAGTCATCGTGCCTGGGGGAAAAGAACACAGGTATCATACTGGCTTATGTGCTCTAGCAAAGTGACACACGCCTCTTTCCTTCACATCCTCATTGCTAGGATTACCTGTATGGCCTCCCAAAATACACAAGGTTTCAAAAGTTCTGGGGAAGACGATGGGAAATATTTACTGAGCATCCTTAAGGACGGTGTGGAGGGTGTAGCTACTGAGTGTTGATTCGCAGAAAGTAAGGGAGTTGTGTACGCACAGTAGATAGAGAAACCAGGATGCCTGTGCAGTATGTGGTCGCAGAGGGGGTGACAAGCGGGACTGATGGTTAAGCTGAGCTGGTAGGGAAAGGGAAGGGATTCCTAGGGCGTGTCATGTCTTACACACCTGAGATTCCAGTGATCTGTGTCTTCCACTACAGCCAGGAACCGCAGAACGAGGAAAAAGAGAGTTCAGTTTGAGCCAGACCATTGGAGCTGCTGGAGCGGAGTCTAGCAGACAGCTGCAGGTCCAGATGCAGCCTGGCAGAGAGGTCAGGCGTGAGACGGTAATTACGGGAAGCTTGCATACCCAGGATGAGATGCGAAGACAGAAGGCTGTCCCTGCTAAGAGGGTACCAGTGGGCAGGGAGGGCCTCAAAGAGAGGTCCTTCAGGAGCCACCAGAAGGCAGAGATCAAGGGGAAAGAAAAGCAACGTGACCGGTGATGGAGAGGTAGCACAGATCAATAGCCATGCTGGTGAACAAAAACAGATCAATCAAGGGCTCAGCAAGATGGCTCTTCGCAGCAAGCTTAGCCCTGGTCACAGACGTCCATTTCACTCATGTTTGCAAGTTCTTTTCTCCTTCTCCTTCTCCTTCTCCTTCTCCGTCTCCCCTCTGTCTACCCTGGCTTTTTAAAAACTGGTGAAATATACGTAACACAAACCATGCCACTTTGACAGTTTCCAGGTGGGTCTGCAGCTGCTCTCACTGCCGTCTCTCCACAGCTTGTTTCATCCTGCAAAACCGAAGCCTGGTACCTTCCACTCAACCCCCCACCCCCACCCCCACCCTGGTGCCTAGCAAGCACCACTCTACTTTCTGTCTTTACACATTTGACAAGTCTGGGTCCCCTTCACATGAGTGGACTCCTAGGGTTTGCCATTTTACCGCTGCCTAATTTCACTTAGCATGTTTTCGCGATTCATTATGCTGCGGTTTGTGTTAAAACTTGCTTCCTTTTTAAGGCCAATATTTCATTATGTGTAGACATGACATTTTGCTTAGACATTCTTCTGTCTGTGGGCATGTGGTCTCTCCTGCCTCTAGGCTATTGTGGATAACACTTCTCTCAACATAAAAGTATTTCATTTTCTAATTTCGATTCTTATTTATATCTGCCTAAAAGTAGAATTAATTGCAGTATTATAAAAATCTATGTCTATTTTTTCCCCCGGAACCACTATCCTTATTGCCATAGTAACAGCTCCATTTAACATCCTCATCTGGGATACCTAAGATGTCTTATTTGTCCTCACTTTGGCCAGGGTTGTTTTGTTGTTGTTTATGGTGGCTGTGCTGTTAGGTGTAAAGTAGTATCTTATTGTGGTAATATTAATTAGTTAATTAATTAACTAATTGAGGCAGGGTCCCATGTAACCCAAGCTGGTCTAGAACTTGCTATGTAGTCAACGATGACCTCACACTTCTCTTGCCTCTATGGTAGGTGCTAAGTTTACAGGCCTTCACCACAACGCCTTGTTCTCTATGGCGCTGACCATCAAGCTGAGGGTTTGTGTGTGAGGGCTAGGTTAGCACTCTACCAACCAAGCCGCAGCCTCACTATGGTCTTCGTGTGCATTTTCTAGTAATTAGTGCACTGAGCATCAATGTGCTAACTGGCCGTTTGGCATCTTTGGGAAAATGTCTATTCAAATTCTTTGCCCATTTTGCATTGTTGTTGCATTGATTGTTGTTGAGCTGAGGAGGTTCTCTGCATATTCTGGATACTAATATTCTGTCAGGTATATGAGTTGCAAAATCACCTTCCATTCTGGGTGTTGCTTTTGTGTGGGTGGTGGGTGGTGCTTGTGCCAGCTGGCCCCCAGAGGCTAGAAGAGAGCACCAGATCCCTCCGAGCTGAGCCACTGCCATTTCAGGTGGGACACCTGGCTTGTTGTGTCAGGATCTGAGCTTCCGTGATCGCGATGCCTTTGCAGCAAGTGCTGTCAAACGCTGAGCCATCTCTCAAGGCCCCGGTACTTACTGCGACTGACCGTGTCCTTCAATACCCAAACGTCCTCCACTCCGAAGAAGTCCGATTTGACTGTCAGGCTCTTCTGCTGCTTGTGCCTTTGACATCTAAGAATTCGTTGCCCAGTCCTATGTTCCTGTCGTTTTTCCTCTAAGCATTTTTTTTTTACATGTAGGTCTTGACTCATTTCGAGTTACGTTTTGTGTTTGCTGTAAGGTAGGAGTCTACTCTGTGTGAATCCCCACTTTCCCTAATGTCCTTGTTGAATTGTCTCGGCTGAAAGTCCTTTGGCCACATTTGCAGCCATTTATTTCAGAGCCCTCTAATCTATTTCGATGTCCCCATATCTCCTTATGTTAGTACCAGACTATAGCTTCGCAATATGTTTTGAAACCAGAAAGTATTATTCCTCAGATTTCATCCTTTTTAAAACCTCTTTTGAGAGCTGTATGGTAGAGTACCTGTCAAACATACATAAGGCTCTGGGTTTGATTCTCAGTACCACAAATACATCCATGCGTACAGTTATTGGGTGAGGTTTTTCCATTTCTTCACTTATATTCTGATAGGATATATTGGATAGGGATTGCAATGTTTCTGTGGATTGTTTGGGGTAATGCTGACAGGGACCCAACTCTTGAGGATATTTATACTATGGAAAGGGCAATGCTGGGGATACACCCGAGAAGGGAGGCCTCCCAGATAAGGACGGCTGCCCGACCGCCCCGCCGGAGTCTGCCTTTCCCTTAGGATATCCAGGCACCATTGGGCACCAGGCTGGACTGGAAGGATTGAAGCTTAGCCAGGTGGATGGGTTAGACAGGATCTCGGTCATCATGAGTGAGGGAGAAAAACACCTTCTCTGAGATAGATAGTTTTCAGTGAAACAGCTCTCTTTATTGGGGGTGAACAAGGGCTATATAAACCATGGGAAGTAGGTAGGGTTTTTTTGGGGGGGAGTGTACCCTATTGGCTGGTGCCGAGGTGCTGGGAATGCTTTATTTGCATGAAGAGGCAATTCCAGGTCTTGCTGGCCATGTTCTTATAAGGAGAGAGAAAGTGTAGCCTGAAACCTGGCCACCAGGCTATGTGACTGTCTCGGGGTGGCAGAGGTGGGAACATAAGGCTACGTGTGCTGGGACAAGCAGGCCCAGAGCAGGGAGGAAACAGTCCTACTCCTGCTGGTCCCAGGATGAGATTTTTGGGGTTTGGACACAGCTAGACCTCAGTCTTGCTCCAGAACCGCTCCCCTAGCCACATGGCTTTCACCCCACACAGACTGCCTAATCCAGACATCTATGCATCTGTCCTTTAGAGAACTAAAACTCCAAAACCTCAGTCTCTTCCATGACAGTGCCCTGTCATGGGCTCTTGGTCCCCAACATCAATTATGGCCTTCAGGAGCTGCTAAAATGTCACGAGATCACCCTCATCACATGCCACGCTAGGCGACCACCCCACATACGTGCTCTCTGACAGATGATTCTGGGAAGGCAAAGCCCTGGCTCTCCCTGGCAGCTGTACTGGAAAGTATCATGTAGCTCAACCAACGCAGGTGTGCTCACTCCTGTACAATATGTGACTCCAAATGAGACTTGAAGAAGAGACAGCTGGATGGCCAGAAAGGCAGGTTTTGGGGAGTCTGGGGGAGCCCTTCTTGCTGAGGCGCTGCCCCAGATCCACTCAAGCCCCAGATATTGAGTGTCTCCTTCCCACAGTACCAGAGTATAATTCTCCTGCTGTAGGGCTCTCGGCTGAAGGCAATCAGCTCAGGGAACGAGAGCTGTGGAGAGGCACGGGAAGCATATCGTGACTCTGCTCCCCGGAGTGGCTCTTTTTTCCTCCTGTAGATTGGGAAAGTTTGGTGACACATCAGGGACTATCCAGACACACAAAGAGCTTCCACGTAGACAGGTGCCTCAGGCTTTCCTGAGACACATAACATTTCTTCGCTCTGTGGCTTCTTCCTGCAATCTGGGCCAGAGCCAGGTTTGTCACGACCCCTTCAGACTGGGGCAATGAGGAATGAAAACTTGTGGCTAGAAATTCTGAGAGTTTCTGGAAACGTGAGTTGCTCAGATGACAGGGGACTTGCTAAATCATCGTTGAAAGGGACAGAGCCATTTTGTGTGCTGGCCTTTCATCTCCCTGGAGAAATTACTGACAATGACACACAGCAGTTAAAATAGATTGTGAAATCAAAGAACCACACAAGCATCGGATACTGCCTTCCTTAAATTATCAATAACTTTCTCTCTCATACAATCCAAACACGCCCAACTCTGCAGAGAAGCTCATATGCCCACAGCTGCCCTTGTGACCTTTGCTCGCCCACCTCCTCCCAGTGAAGCAAGGGCATAATTGAATTCTCCAGCTTATTGAAGCCCGATGGCCACCTGCTGTGCCACGTTGCTTCCTTCCAGATCTTCCTGGTAGGGGTGGCTTCTTCTCTTTGATACCAGTGTTTTTTGGTAAACTCAGGAGCTAAGGGTCAGAAGATCTGGGTTAATTTCTGACTTCATGGATTTTTTTTTTTTTGATCTTGCTATGGTTTGATTGCCCCTCCAAAATGCAGGGGTGGTGTGGTAGGGTGGGGGATGGGGAGGTGGGAGTGGGGGAGGTGGGGAGTGAAGAATAAGAGTCCCAGCCTCACTGAACTAATTCCCATATTCTCCTGTTGAAATTTAGCTGCCCTCTTAATAGTATTAAAAGCTGAGACCTGGAAGAAATTATTAGGTCCATGTGTATTATGTCCTAAAGAGCAGATCTGTGCTGTCATCATGGGCTTGGTCGGGTTGGTGATCTTGAGAATGGATACCTGATAAAAACAGCCCTGCTAGATTTTCTGTTCCACCATCAGTGGTCACCTGCCCTTCCATCACAATATGTCCCAGCACAAGGCCCTTAGCAAATGCCAGCACCATATTCTTCTGCTTCCTGGCTTGCAGGGCCATGAGCCTAATACATTTCTTTTGTTGATAAGTTGTCTCTAATCTGTGATATTCTGTTACAGCATCAGAAAACAGACTAAGATGACGATCTTCCCCAGTGGGTCCCTTAGCCTCTCCGAGCCTCATCTGTTTCCCCTGTAAAGAGTTTCTGACAGCAATTCTGCACTGCTCAGCTGAGCTCTTAGGGCAGGAGGGCGACGGGTGGGGGGTGGAAGTACTGAGAACACACAGCCGTTAGCACCTGCACTGCCTCTAGGTCTTTGACTTGCCTCTCTACTCCCCTTTCACAACTGGATAGCTTGAGAACAAAGGGGAGAAGCCAGCAGTGCTGCTCAGAAGCAGAGAAAGGGTGGGAGGGGCAGGAAGAGGGACGCATGCGAGGAATACATCAAGTGGCTGCGTAATTAATTTAGAATAACTTAAGTGCTGAGCATTAAAGAGAAACAGAAGCGGTGACATTTAATGAATTGTCAGTCAATATCTCACTCGTTCCAGCTGTCTTCAAATGTCAGCCACCTCACGGTCCCTTTTCCTTGCACCTGAAAGGTGTGTGCACCCACGCACATGCATGCCTGTGTGTGTGTGTGTGTGTGTGTGTGTGTGTGTGTACAATAAACACCAGGCCTGGCTTCTGTACAGTGGACTACCTTAGACACAGAAGCAGGGTTCCTGCTGGCTGCAGGAGAGAGACCATGCCCAGCACACATAGAGAACACTGTGAACTGTTGTCCATTGTCCTCAGCCGATTCAGTCTCTCAGCCCTTCACCCACCTTCCTGACACCGACTATAAAAATGCACATGGTGTTTTTATATGGCCTTCAAAAAAGACAAGGTGGAGCTTTGAGCCTAAGAGCACTTAATGGGCAGCCACAAGAACTGAAGTTCAGATCCTAGCACTAGGTAATAAGCCAAGCATGAGCCCGAACCCCCAGGGTTAATAGGAGGTGGAGACAGGAGGGTTGCTGGTGTAGAGAGAGATTCTGTCTCAAAGTAATAGAGATGAGAGTTAGACACCCAACGCTCTCCTCTGGCCTCTGTGAGCACAAGCATTGGCTCGCTGGTGCCAACGAGCACACAAACCTATCTCTGTCTTTCTGCCTCTCTCTCTCTCTCTCTCTCTCTCTCTCTCTCTTTCTCTCTCTCTCTGTCTCTTCCCAGAGCTTTGCATTTTTTCCAGAGAAAACCTTAGCTGAACTCCTGTGAGAGAAAGCCAGGCAATGGTTACTCTAGAGAACTCTGGGCTCAGGAATTCCCATCAGGAGCTGACTGGCCCTTGGTTTGGTCCCTATAAATACCAGATTCTGTTTCAGAGACGGAGTGGGGAACACACCAGCCGGATTTTCACTCTAGGGAGATGTGAAGACACGTGGGACCCAAATGTTCTCATCCCAGACACCCCGTTCCTATCCCTGAAAGTGAGCTTCTCACTTTGAGCCCCAGCTGAGAACCGGTCCCTCTGACCTCACAGGCTTCTTGTGGTAAGTGGGGAGAAACAGCTGAGGTGAAAAAGAAAGCTGGCTGACCAGAAAGTTTGGCCCATCTGCAGATTGGAGTGGCCTGGGCAGATTCAGGAGCTCGGCAGCCCCAGTGCATGGACCAGAAGGCACTTTCTCTGGCTTGAGAAGCAAAGGGTGTGGTGTTCCAGGCCACTTAGCAGCTCCGTCTTAGGCAAGCACAGTTGCTCAGGAAATGCAGCGACAAGGAGAGAGCCAGCCACACCCTCCCAAGGATCAGTTTATATCCAGGTGTGGAGGGAGTCTATGCCGCTCCCG
The DNA here is from genome assembly GCA_964023405.1 of Apodemus agrarius. NCBI lineage: Eukaryota > Metazoa > Chordata > Mammalia > Rodentia > Muridae > Apodemus > Apodemus agrarius. Next base: position 58,925,796 of record OZ030007.1, on the reverse strand, counting down.
AGAATAAAGCCAAATGCAGGGAAGGTCTGCTTCCTAAACACACTCATTAGGGAGTTGAGCCAAACAGCGTGAGGACTAACCTCACTGCTTTCTCGCCCACCTGCCAACCAATGGCCTCTCACTAAAGGAGGCAGCCCCAACCTGTCCCCCTTGAGACCTCTCCTTGAGGGACTCTGATCTCCTTCACCGATCCATCTTTGCTATGACCCCAGCTTACACACACTCTTACACTGAGAACCCATGATGCAGTCCTCAGCCTCTCACTGGACCCTTTCACATCACCAGCTACCCCATGGGGGACCGACTCACATCCTGGTTGAGTACCAAAGTCCCCTTAAGCAAGGCCCTAAGATGTCCTGGTACAGCCTGATCCCAGCCTAACCAGACAGCCCTCCCCTCTGTAGACTAGACAGTATTGTCCCCATGGACACGGTTATTTGGTCTTTCTTGCCCCCTTCATCCTTCCCTCACCACATTAATCTGTCGCATGAAATCCCTTCTGGGTTAGTCTTGAAATCTCCCCTTGTTGCCATTTCAAATGCTCACCATCCTCTGTGCCACTCCAGGAACAGAGAACTATAGAACTTTCTGGGGCTAAGCAGGCAGCATGGATGTGTAAGGCCATAAAACCAAGAGAGGGTGACAGGTGGTGGGGACTAGAGAGTAAAGGCTCTACTTCAAGACAGCCATTTTTTTTAAAGCATCACTGAGCGAACTAGTCATGTTTGGCCCCTGGATAATGACTATACACCCAAGCCCCCTTACGTGGTAGCTCAGTCACCATAAGACTTTAGCACACACCCCTCCATCAACCGAGAAACTTTACTGACTCCCCTTTTACCCACAGGAAGAGAACAGGATAATTAATGTTTGAAGAGCGCTTTAAAAATTAGCAAGGACTTTGCCTTCTGTGAAACTGACATCCATTCATCTTCCACTCAAAGCACATCACAGGCCTCTGTGTTTGTTTCCCACGCCCGTGACCTCTCTGTAATTGAGCTTACTTTTTGTTTCCCAAGAAACCCAACCCCACTCAGAGTTTGGGGCCTAACTCCAGCCTCTCTGGGAAGCCCAGAGGGGTCTCTTCCTCTGTCCACAGCTGAGGTCCACACTGAATCCACACACCCACTCCATCTCTTTCTCACCACGCCTATCCTCTCCCAGTGACCCAGTCAGCGCCCTCCCGGCCTCTGGCTCCTTTCTGCAGCTGCTCGGTACACCTGGGTCATGGAGGAGCCTGCAAAAGAGAAGAAACCTCCACCTAAAGGGACAGAGGGGCGAGCACTAATCTTAACAGAAACCGCTCGGGCAGCAGTGCTTAAACTTTATGTGTACCTAACTTCCAGGAAGCTGGGTGGGAACGGAACTCGCTGCCCACGGAGTTTGCTGGAGCCTAGCGACCTGCATCTCGGCCCCGGCTGCTGGCTCGGGTGCAGGGTGACTTCCAGGTCCATGTGTCCAGGAACATCTGGTCTCAGAATTAGAAAGTGAACTCTGTGTGAACGGTCATTCTTGAGAAGACCATTACTCAGTCCCAGCTCCCACAAGGTCATTACCCAGCCCTGGTTCCCATGGTGATCGGCTCTGAACTCCTCCCAGAAGGGTAGTCACGGGAGGAGGGAGTCTACCCTCCTCTTAGGGTGTGATTACTCCCCCCACCTGGTATCTGTGTCTGCCCTTGTTCACAGCATGACCAAAAGAAGACCTCCAAAGCCAAGATGCCCCCTCTAGAAGCTCTGGCCTGTCCCCGAAGGTCACTTCCTGCTCTCATCCGCATCTCAGCCTCCATGACGGCTCTGCGAGCCATCTGCTTCCCAGGACCGCATCCCTTCTTCTGTCTCCAGATTCAGACAGTTGGCCATGATTGAGAACATCTGTTTATAACCCAGGCTGGAGACAAACAGGAACAAGAGGAAGTTGGGGCGAGGCGCCCTGGCCTGGCGGCCCTTTTGGCTGCTCTCCAAGTTTCCCATCTCCTCCAATCAATCCTCGCCTTCCCACAGCCAACAAGCATGGCACAGGCTCCAAGGGACAGATCCTCGGGGATTTTATGAAGCAGATGCTAGGCGAGGAGGGACTGGCAGGCATGGAAGGTAAAAGCCAAAGCCAGGGCCTGGGCAGCAGACACTATCCTTAGCGGCTGAGTCCGAGAACGGGTGCTTAGCTGAGCCTGCGCCGCCCGGCCCGTGGGAAAGCGCTTTGAGTGGCTCCATAGCCGACCTTTCTCGAGCTCCCAGCTTTCTCCTGGAGAACGCCACACGGACTCTGCAGGAAGTTCACAGAGTGCCCGCCCTAATGGACTGCCAGGCCTTTGTGTCTCCTCTCTTGGTTGTGGCCCCATTAATATTCTCAGCCCCAGGCCCAGCCCCTCGGACTCCTCCCCTCAGCCCAGTTACTCATCAAATCCCATCCAGACCATCCTGTCCAAAGAATGTTCTAGGCTCGTCCTCCTCATCTGGATCCCTCAACAGGCCTTGGTTCAGGCCTCTTCGTTCTGCCCCTGGGCAGTGTGGGGGTTTACTAAGGGGCCTGCAGATCCCTCAGAATTCCCAGCTCAGGCCTCTCAGCCTTCCTAGTCCCTTCCGTTGAGACCCTTCATCCAGCTCCTCCTGGTGGTAAGTGTTGTTACTCTCATGGTTCCGTCAAGGCCCGTGGGCTGAGAACTGCTGTGTTAAATGTTTGAAATTAAGCTGTCAGGTTATGGGGGGATGTTTACGGTGTTTCCCTGTCAGGGCTCTGTCCATCTGTGTTCACATAGACCTAATTGGTGAGCTCTTGGGGAGAGACGCCCAGGGCTAGTTTTCCGAGGCTTTCCCTGTGGCCAGTACTCACGGCATCCGTGATAAACCTGTGGAGTCACTTCCTCTCTTCACCCAGGCTGCATGTGCGGAACACCCATGCAGTTCCACTTCTCCAGGAGTTCCCTCATTCTAGAATGTTCTTCCATCTTGCCTTTGCCCATCAAAACCCATCTTTCTTATTTGCTATTGGGTTTTTTGTGTGTTTGTTTTTTGTTTGTTTTATTTTGTTTCTATATATTTTTATTATTTTCTATATTCTTTGTTTACATTCCAAATGATTTTCCCTTTCCCGGTTCCCCCCTCCCCATAAGTCCCATAAGCCCTCTTCCCTCCACCCATTCCCCAATCAACCCCCTCCCACTTCTCTGTCCTGGCAATCCCCTACAATGCTGCATCAAGCCTTTCCAGGACCAGGGCCCTCTCCTTCCTTCTTCTTGGGAATGATTTGATATGTGAATTGTGTCTTGGGTATTCAGAGCTTCTGGGCTAATATCCACTTATCAGTGACTGCATTCCATGTATGTTCTTTTGTGAATGAGTTACCTCACTTAGGATGATATTTTCCAGTTCCAACCATTTGCCTAACCTTATTTGCTATTGTTGAATATGGTCTGTGACCTCTGATATTCATGTTTAGTAAAGTTCGGCGACTATTGTGGCCATGTGGCTAAGTGGGTCCTTGGAGAGATTTAGTCATGAGGAGGGACTGCCTTTCTCACAGGAGTGAGCTCATTCTCAAGATAGTGGGCTCACGACCCAACACCCCCCAAAAGGTCCTCACCAGCCACAGCTGCCCAGTCTTAAGACATTCAACCCCCAGAATCATGAGCTGAATAAATTTACTTTCATAATAAATTTTAAGTTTTAAATATTTGGCATAGCAATGGGAAAATGAGCAAAGAGAACGTTCCTGCTCAAACATCCCTCCTATGCTGTATTTTTCAGATCAAAATTAATAGTTCCTTTGTGTTCCTCTCTGAGTTTCATGCTTGTGTCTTCTTTCTAGAGTATAATCTAGTTAGTGTCTCTCCGGTCAGAGAGCTGCTTAAGAGTGAAGTCTCCATGCCGCCAAGCGTAAGTGCCTGACATGGGATGGGCGCTTAACAAATGTCTGTTCACTAACGAGAACTGGGAAAGAATGAACAGATGACTTCTCCCACAGGTCAAATAAGCAGCATCATAAGCCCAAATTGTCCTGCCCTATGCGCAGAGCACAGAGCACTGAGCATAGAGCACGGAACACGGAGCACAGAGCATGGAGCAGGGAGCACGGAGCAGGGAGCACAGAACACTGAGCACAGAGCATGGAGCACAGAGCATGGAGCATGGAGCATGGAACACCCGAGTACAGAGCAGAGCACTGAGCATGGAGCATGGAACACCCAAGCACAGAGCATGGAGCACGGAGCACGGAGCATGGAGCACAGAACACTGAGCACAGAGCATGGAGCACGGACAATGGAGCATGGAGCATGGAGCACGGAGCATGGAGCATGGAGCACGGAACACCCGAGCACAGAGCATGGAGCACGGAGCATGGAGCATGGAGCACGGAACACCTGAGCACAGAGCACAGAGCGTGGAGCACGGAACACTGAGCACAGAGCACCGAGCACAGAGCATGGAACACAGAGCATGGAGCATGGAGCACAGAGCACGGAGCACAGAGCACGGAGCACAGAGCACGGAGCACGGAGCACAGAGCACGGAGCACAGAACACTGAGCACAGAGCACGGAGCACGCGGAGCATAGAACATGAGCACAGAGCTTGGGGTCACTTTCAATTCTCTTAAGTGTTGGCACTGCTCTTCCAGTCTCCAGCAGCCACTGAGAGCTAGGGTGGCTACTGTCTACCAACGACACTAATCACACCAGCTGCCATCTGCTGAGTGACGATGACGTGCCCAGCGCCTTGCCCAGCCCTTTCTACACATTACGACAGTCGCTTCTGCTGTCACCTGTGAGATATTTCCTTCAGTTTCATCCTATTGCATATACGAGGAAGCGAGGGAAGTAAGGAACTTTCTAGGCCATGGAAGAAGCTAAGACTCCAAGTCAGAAGCATCGATCCTAACCACTCTATACTGCCGCCACAAGCCCAGCTCCTCCTCTCCACGCCCATCAGTCCTGAGCCAGCAGCACAGATGGCAGGTTCATCTCTTGCCAGGGATACCCGCAGTCTCACAAGAGATGGGGCCCCAGCAGGAAGGACAGATCACTGACCATGCTTTCCCCGCTCTGGCCAAGGTTCCGTCTCAGACTAACCTTCCCAGAAAGCCTGCCTCTGGCCACTGACTCACTGCACTGTTACAGCTTCTTGTCCATACAGCCTCCCTCCCTCCCTCTGCAGGATGGTACCTGGGATAAGGTGCCTCTGATGAAGGATGCTTTCAATATTCTGCCCAGTCCTACCAAGAGGGCTTGAATATAAACTGGGGCAGTGGGAAAGGATAATTAATCAGGGTTCTCCTGATGAGGTGGAGGGGGCCGATCAGCAGGTGTAAGCTCAGAGACCGGGGTCCTGGTGTGCATGTAATTAAGTGTCACCATTCGGTTCACACATTGGCTGCCAAGGCTTGGGGATGGGTGGGGGAGATCCTGGCCAACCTCCTTCCTTATAAGCCCTGGTGGGAACAGAGGAAAGAAGACTGCCTGCACCCCAGATCCCCAAATCAACAAGACAGAAACAGAGCAGCCAGCCGCTGAGCCTCTTCCCCATGCTCAGCCTTTGATTACTAAAAGGAACAGAGAGAACCCTGGGGAGACCGGATCTAGACTTCCAGGCAAACCAAAGGCTGGGAGGAGGAATGGAAAGGCTCGCCTGAAAATCAGTTAGGCAGCGGCTCCCAGTCATCCCGTCTAAATCCTAACAAGGCGCCTGTTCTGAGATAACAAAGGCCACTGTGTTTAATGAAGGGTATAAATGGTAGAAATATGAGACAGGAGCTTTTGCAAACTGTTAATGAGGTGGATGGGGAACCTCTAAAAATAAACCAGGGCAAGTCAAAAGGGTAATTAGGGGTGCAAAATAAACAGAGGATGTCAAGTTGAAAGAAGTCCAAGGCGTGTCTTGGGTAGGTAGTGCAGGAAAGGGGTAAGGCGGAGAACACAGAACACACATCCTCTCAACTGACCTCAGACTAAGAATGATAAGGAAGCGCCACCATCTTTGGCAACAAGCTACAGCCACCACGAGGCAGGCTCTGCCTTATTTATCAGAGCGTCCCAAAAGAGACCTGAGTAATATTAGGCAATACGAAACCTCAAAAGCCAAGTAATAAAAAACCAACCTGGTTCAAGCCTCAGAACTGATTGTCAGCAGTTGTGCTCATGCGTGTGGGTGCGTGGCTGCACAGACACAGCTGCTTGTGCCACACAGTCAACCCACGCAAACAACCCCACCCACCTGTGGAGAGCTCCAGCCAAGGTCAGCTGCGCGAGACTAGAGAGTGGGTGCTACAAACCCTTGAGGTGGGTTTGAGATGTTCCTGTATGCCTCCCACCTCCCACCTCCCACCTCCCACCTCCCACCTCCCTTCTCCATTACTGCTTAAAATACTGCCACGTTAGAAAGCTGTTCCACGGTCAAGTACATTTGGGACATTCTTGGCATGGCCTAGTCTAGGAGATGTGTGTTGGTGCGTTAAGGACAGACGTCTCCTTTTTTCCCAATTCAGTGTTTCCCTGAACTTGACTATGTAAAAAATCCCTCACAGAACCCTATTTCCTAACATCTTTACCCTCTGCCCACTTCCAACTAGCGGGTCTTCTCCAGGGATACTAGAGGGCAGTGAGGCAAGTGATGGCCGATAGAGGGGAGGAGGGGACCCACCCCCAGGGGAAACAAGAACCGCTGCGGACAGACATCCCTCCGTTCACTTGCTGTCTCCCAACATCTCGGCAAATGTCGAGTAATACCAGTCCTGGTGACTACGAAGTGGTGTTCGCTTTACGAGAAGAGCTGCTCCCACTGTTTCCGGCCCAGGGCATGAGGCTCTGCCCTGTGAATTTTGAGTCCTTTCGGTTGCTAAGGAACTGAAAGATGGACTCGTCCCCAGGCTTTCACAGTTACTCCCGTAGGCTGTGTGACCCAGGCAAAGGAACTTCACGCTTTCCCATCCCTTTGCTCATTTGTGAAATGAGCTCAGCAGCAGCAGCAGCAGCAGCAGCAGCAGCAGCAGCAGCAGCAGCAGCAGCAGCAGCAGAAGCTGCCTCACAGAGCTGCTGGGAAGGCTCGTCGGGATAGCAAAGCCAAGCGTGTGTGTACTTACGTGTACTTAGTAATACAGGGCATTTATAATGACCAAGATAAGAAAGCGTTCCTTTCGTCTCCATTTACATTATGTGATTTCACACTCTCAGGGGCTTAGATAAAATGTGGATGGGTCTGAAAAATGTATGTTCACCTAGATCTTCTTGAATTTGCAGTCTATGCTTATTTTTGTACTTATTGTACTTGTAGGAAAGGAGAAATGCAATGAACTTCAAGGACCTCAGGGGACCTTGGATTCTGGCTCCTCCGGCATGAGGCACAAGCCCTGTCTCTTCCTCTCAGGAGTCTTCATTTCAGCTCCAAGGGTTTGCTTTGTTCTCATCCTGTACCCCACCACCTTCCTCAGCTGAATCACTCACTCACCAGGCTTTAGAACCCATCTTCAGAGCCCCCTCTAGACTCCATGTCTCTGCGCCCAGATTTCAAGAGTGTTCAGATCAGCCTATCCGTTCACGGGTCTGGCTCACCGGCATAAGGCCTCCATCCCAAATCCTATAGCCGTGGCATCACACAGGAAGATGTTCATGTGACACACAGAGTTATCCTTCCGACATCCCTGGACAGAACAAATAACACAAGCCCGTCAGTTTTGCTCTGCTACTCACTTGCCTGACACAGAGAACCTTTCTCTTTCAGGGATGCTTTTGTTGATCTTGATCACATTGATTACTCCAAGCCACACCTCTCTCCCCACTGAGGGCAACTTGAAGGTATAGCCTGCTCTTTGTTCAGAGGCAGTGGGTGTCAAGAAGTCATCACAATATTCAAATTAGGTCCATTCCCCTTTTATTCTGAGAGATTCTGCAACTTTCTGTCTTCAATGTGTGGAGATGATGATAAATTTAACCTTGGCCATCCCCCCAGCATCCAGCACAGTGCCAAAGCAGGGAGGCAGAATTTAAAACAATTGTCTGCATAGGAAAAAAAAAACAAAGGAGAAAGGAAAAGCTCTTCAGGAACAAACAGCAGCAGCATAGTGTTTCCACTCAAGTATACATTAAATACAACCGCTGCAAAGAGCCTTGGCCCAGTCTGTAAGGACAACGTCCTTGGATACTGTCTGCTCTTAATAGTCGAAATAAATTTTGAGTACCATGCCCATAAATTTCCTGCTGTTTAGAATGTAGGATTAGCTTCCTCAACCTGACTTCTCTCAAACGGTGAAGCCATATTATATATGAGATATAGCTCAAAGGCATGGGGTATGCCCTTTCCAGTCTGCCTCTCATCCATAGTCTAACCTTAGCTACTTAGTGGAAAGGGGCCTTTCTTCTTCTTGAATAAGAAATATCTTGGAGGAGCCTTTGAGGGTACCTTGTTCCAGCAACTTTTCCTCCCCGACAGTCCTTTCCCAATGGCCCAAATATCTATCTTTGTCAATCAGGGACTTAGCATTGGCACTAGAAACTCAATGAGACAGAAAATTAGGACTAGACCACAGTTTAGCAAGGACCATTAGTTTCTGAACTTGGTTCTCAGTAATCAGATAGCTCCAACTCCAGACAAAATGAGCTCTTTGCACCAAAATTATGTAATCATCATGCCCTTCTTATTTTCTGATAAGTAGGCCTTCCAGACAGAACCCTGCCTCTCTTCTGTAGCCTTTAGCTAAAGTCATAAGCAACAAATAGCCTGTATTCTCTGTTAATTCAGTTGCCAAACCTCCTGTGGATTTACCTATGCATATGACCTGAGTTTCTATTATTTGTTTCATTACCAAAAAAAAAAAAAAAAAAAAAAAAAAAAATCACAGACTGCAAACTTCCTGTCCTGTAGTATGTTTTTATTATATATAATTCCAGTGATATCATAGGTTAGTTTTAGATTTTAAGCTTTTTATCGCTTAAAGCCTTACTTCTGTAACCAATTTCTGTTCTAATGAGAGCTCTGGTCATATACTCAAAAGATCTAAAGTGAAAAAAAGTATGTATTTGTAATAATCAGGGTTCTTCAAGTAACATAACTGATAGAATAGATATATGACAAATATATATGGAATTTATTAGAGTATTTGTGTGTGTGTGTCTGTGTGTGTGTGGTTTATAGAATGGCTCCAGGCTGTGATCTACTTAGTCCAACAATGCCTGTCTATTAATGGAAATCCCAAGAATCCAGTAGTTTTTCAGTCCATAAGGTTGGATGTTTCAACTGGTCTTCAGTGTATGCCAAAATCTTGAAGAAGCAGGATCTAATGCCAGTGAAGGAATGAGCTTGCCAGCAAGGGTGAGGGCAAGCAGGCAAAGAGCAAGAGCTTCTTTCTTCTATGTCCTTTATACAAGCTGCCAACGGGACGTGTGGCCCAGATTTAAGGTGATCTTCCCACCTCAAATGATCTAGATTAAAGGTGCGTCTCCCCACTTAAAATCATTTAATTAAGAAAAAAATTCTCAGCCGGGCGTGGTGGCGCACACCTGTAATCCCAGCACTTGGGAGGCAGAGGCAAGTGGATTTCTGAGTTCGAGGCCAGCCTGGTCTACAGAGTGACCCTGTCTCGAAAAACAAAAACAAAACAAAACAAAAAAACCAAAAACAAAAAAAAAAAGAAAAAAGAAAAAGAAAAAAATTCTCAGAGGTGTAACCAGTCTCTTGGGTTTTAGTTAACTTCAGATGTAGCCAGGTTGACAACCAAGGCCAACCATCACAGTACTCAAAATGTAATATATGTGAGAAAGTGTGTGTGTGTGTGTGTGTGTGTGTGTGTGTGTGCGCGCACACAGTCGAGTGATCCTGAACGTCAGAACGAAGCCAGGCATCTCCTCTTTCCATGTCCCAGTCTATGTGTCTCCTTCTGTCAGAGACTTGGGGTTGTGATTTGGTTTCCAATCTTCTTCTCTTTTCAAGTCTTTCAGGAAGACAGTAGGGGTGGCAGCTTGCTGCTTTCTTAGCAATTTACATGTCCACCTGTGGTACCTGAGAGCTACTGCACCAAGCCTAAAAGACAGCCTCATACTATTGTCTAGATGTGGCTGGAAGTCCTGGGAAGTTTGCTGGGCTGAAACTCTCCAGAGACAGACTCTGATTGACACCCATTTATTTGAACCCAACCACACAAACTACTGGTTAGCCAGCATACTGGTTGCTGTTCTTTCTGATATTTGTCCCATGTCTAGTCAGCACTGGCAGTCATATGAGAACCGTTTAGTCTGTAATTTCGTACTTTTTCTGTAATTATGAATTAAGAAATCACCATAAAATATAAATAGCAGAATGTCTCAGTATCTATCTGTGCACATGTAGATATTTATTTCACCTCATGGAATCTAATGTCAACCAAACCATGTTATAGCCTACCCTAAAATTATCATCTCTGTACACCCCAGCCCTCTTTCTCTGACCATGACTGTGATTTCAGTAGGTGGCACATCAACCCTGTGGTTATCCAAATATAATGAATGCTTTGCCCTTTGCTGGTTCTTTTACTCCATGCCTTTATATCTAAATAAACATCAAGTCTTATTGATTTTACCTCCCAAATATCTCCTGAGTCCATCTCATTCTGTGCCATCCTCCAGTACTATCTTAGATCAGGCAATTATACTCTTGACTAGTTTACCCTAGCAGCCTTCTAACTGATCTCCCTTAGATCTGTCTTTCTCCTTCCAGATACTTCCTATACAGCATCTAGATAAACCTGATTATGCGACCCCTTGCTTAAGACCTCTCTCTAGCACTCCTGTGTTCCAGCCCCTTTGCGATGTGACTTCTGCCGTCTGTTCTAGCCTTCCTGTTTGACTTTACTCTTAGGCCCTTTCTGAAGAGTTTTTCAGCTCCCAGAATCCTACCTCTTTAGATGCACCATGCCCACACCTTGCCAGGAGTCCCTCCCTGACCGATCTTCAGCACATGGGAAGCAAGGGCAGGAAGGATCAAGAACTCAAGATCATCATACCAAGTTGGAGCCCTCTCTGGGCTACATTAAACCTTGTTTCAAAAAAGAAAAAGAAAGCGAGAGGAAGATAATAAATACATGCAGAGTATCTATCATTATATTTTCCACATATGCTATTAAATATTGTAAAAGAAAATATTTACATACACACATATATATTTAACCTGCCCCATGTAGGTACTTCACCATCACAGTGACCGCTACTGTCTGTGTGGGACTTTCTTTTCTTCCTATGAAAGATACAAATAGTAAGTTTTTTGGGGTCATCCCCAAAGTATTTCAACCCTGGCACAATGTTAAGAAAAAAATAAGGAAGAAACAACCCATTTATTTACTCAAATGTGCTTTAAATATATTAAGCGTCTTATCTGTTAGCAATTGGCTATGCTTGGTTCTTTTGGAGAAAACCCCACAGATGGTAAGCAGGTCCTGATCTCTGGTAGCAGAGAAAGGACAAGAAGCACTGTGCTCCAGAGAAAGGTGTGAGGGATGAAATCTGAGACCCTAACTCGGAAGATACTGAAGGTGTTATGGAAGACAGTGGAGAGCCTGTCCCAGGACCACTCGGACAGAAGAAAAGGGGGTAACTTCATTCCTATCATTAATGTAGGCATTACGGTCCTTAAGTGGTGATTCATAATGTTCCTAACGGCAGTGCACATGGCCAGGGCTGAGTGGGGATTAGGTACAACACAGCGGGCTCGGTAAGTAGCTAAAAAATCATTGGCCAGGGAAAAGTTAGGTACAGGGTGACCTGATTTTCTGGAGAACAGCATGACAAGGTAGCCCAAGCAGAGGGAGGAAATTGAGGGTCAGGGTGGCTGACAGCATAAATACAGAACGGATTAAACAGCAGCTGCCCGTGAGGGGGGAGGATCGTTGGTCTCACAGAGCTTCACGGCGCTATTCCAACTCTCTGTATTCCATCAGCACCGCTTCAGCCTCCCCACTTAGTCAATACGACCACCACTGCCATTGTTGTTATTTTTCTTATTATTCTAGCGCTAGGAAATCAGAGCGTGTTAGTAACAAGGTGCTTCTCATGCAAGGGTGGAGAGCCTCAGGGGAAAAAGACATTAATTAAATTAGGTTATGTCCAGGAAGCCCAAGCACTGGCAGGTGCGCCGTGACAGATGCAAACCTCCATTTGTATCAGCAGTTGTCCAGATAGGAGAAGAAAGACAACACCAAAGACGAATGGCTTACCAACAGACACGCTTGCCCGTAGGTGGATTTCCAGCAGGCTGAAGTTCCTCTGCTGGGTCCAATACTTGGGGCTGAGTTAAAGCTTCCTAAATGCTGACCTAGTGTTTGCATAATTGATCTAACCACGAGTTAGATTTAAGCCCTGTGTTTCTCAGCGTTGTGCCCAAAGCCACTTTCCTATCATTCTTGCCAGGATGGCTATCACATTCCTCACATGGATTTGCAGCTCGGCCTGTCACTGCTGCCTGTCTCCTGCTCACCCCTTAACCATTTCCTCTCCTCTGGAGATTACTGCGAAGGCCGCTAGCCAGCCTCTGCCTACCCTCTTGTCCCCTTGTAATAGGATAGGATATATATTTTGTTTTCCTACCACAGATCCTGGCTCACAACTCCCATAATAACCCTTGTTGTGTTCCTGAAGGCAAGAACAATGCCTGTTTGACTTTGTTGAAGCCTAATAATTGGTCTCTCATTCTTACTGGAGGAATCGGTTTCAGAGCAATAAACATAAAAGGGGGGGGTGCTTTCTTTTACAGTGTGGAAGGTTGTTTGGAACCCTACAAGTGGCCCAGAGAGCATTCCTTTTCCCTCTAACCTACTTGTTTTTCTCTGCAAGGCAAGCCACTAAAGTTAGAATTTCCCTTCACCAATGAGGATCACAGGCCTTTCTGCCTGAGGACTGGCCATACAGGAATTCTCTAACAGCAGAGCACGAGATGTTCACCTCAGAAGGGGCCCTGACCTAAGGCCTGGAGGAAGGAAGGCTGCTTGAGGAGCTGAGAGGATTCTGGACACATCCCTGCTGTGTTAGCATTAGCTCCTATTGCCTGAGTCCAGTCACCTTCCCACATTGGCCTCTGTGTTTCAGTTCCACTTATCCAAAGAAATCTCCACTAAACCCAAAGGACAGGGCTGGGACAAAGTTCTGGGCGGCTGAACACATGGAGGTTTACAGGAAGATGAACAGGAAGGAATTCATCACCACCCCAGCTCCAGGATGAGATCTTGCACTCAGGATGCTGAGTATCTCTTCATCTGGTTGCTCGTTTGTATCCTTTAAAATGTTTACATTAAACAGGAGCTGCCTTTCCACTGAGTTCTTTGAGCCTCTCTAGCAAGTTAACTAAGCCCACAGAAGAGGTCATAAGATCCTCAGTTGTAGGCGGTTGATCAGAATTTCCAAAGGCCTAGGCTTGCAGCCAGCATCTCTACTGGGAACACGCCTGGGGCATGAGCCCTACAGGCTGTGAGATTACTGCTGTCACCAAGCTTAGCATTGGAACTGAACTAACTTAGAGCACTTCCTGTTAGCACCGACCTCAGGAGTGGTCGCTGCTGGCCAGTGGAGAGAAAGCCCCGCGAGTTTGAGTCAGAAGAATCTGTGTTGTGAGCATGCCCCAGGGGAAACTGAGTTTCAGGTTCGTTTTCCTTTATCATATCAGACCCTGCGGTTCACTATCCCCGCACAACAGTCTTCCAGGCTGTGTTTGAGGGAAAGGGCAGGCTCTGGAGAGACGGCTCAAGAGTTAAGAGCATGCACTGCTCTCACAGAGGGCATGAGCTCAGTTCTTAGCGCCAACATCCCCCAGCTCACAACTGCCTGTAAATCCAGATGCAAGGGATCTGACACTTGATGTGTGACTTTGTGGGCTTTGCACCCGTGAGCACATATCCACTCCCCACACACCCCCACACACCCCCACACCTACACTACATCCTCACCCACACCCACCCACACTCACCCACACCCATACACACCCATACCCACACTCCCACACCCATACCCCCACACCCTCCCATCCCCCCCACACCTACATCTACACCTACATCCTCACCCACACCCACCCATACTCACCCGCACCCCCACACCCACACCCACATCCTCATCCATATTCCCCACACACACACCCACACACACCCTCCCACCCACACCCATACCCACACCTCCCACCCCTCAACCCCCCACACCCACATCCTCACCTACCCATACCCCCACACCCCCATACCCATACCCACACACCCCCACCCCCCACCCACATACCCATACCCACACACTTAAAAAGAAATAAAACTAAAAAAAGAAAAGAACCTCAATTATTAGGGAGAATCTGAAATCCCAATTACTTGTTTTTGTTTGTTTGTTTGTTTTTGTGGAATATGTCAAAAACAATCTCAGCCATCATAATAAATCACATAAATATTCCTGCATTTTGTATCTCCAGCTTCTATAGGCTTTAACCTAAAACTTATGGTATTGTTGCACCTAACAATATAAATAATGATAATATTGAGTACTGACCTCTGTTCAGGTTCCCTGGGTTTGTTCTAAAGAGGCTTTCATAAGTTTGTAATGAGATGGGACATCGAACTTGCTTCTGTCCCTTGGGCTCTTTTATCCTGTAACATCCCTCCTCCTGTGTTTTCATGTCTTTGTTCTCTTTGAAATATAAACTGAGATCGTTTTTTTGTGATTCATAATGTGATGATTGAGTTCCCGTGTCACTGTGAGGGATAGGCTTCTCTCAAACTGTGCTATAATGTCAGAACATTACTTGTCTGACATATAAAGAAGATTAAGGAATAAAATATAAATCATATCGGGTCAGTCTGGGCTTCATTCCCACAACAGACTCACCTTGCAGGTAGGACAACAGGCCAAACTCTAGCCACACCCCCGGCCTCTAGCCACACCCCCACCCACTCCCACCTGATTGATCAATCACTGCATAGCTGCCTCTCAACACTCTCTTAGCGCTGATTCAGCACAGTACATCCCAATCTGTTTTTACCCAAAATTCTGTTCTTCCCTTTCCAACTCCCCAAGAATGCTTTATCTCTCCAATCTTGTGGAAACAGCTCCCTGCCCAGGTGCCTGATGGGAGAGAGACCACTTTGCTGACGCGTTATAAATTCGCTTTTCTTCCCCAAGGCTGCCCTCCATCTTATCACCTTGTTCCCATTTCTTCATGGAGTTTATTACTAACTGAAATTATATTCTCCTTATTGTATTTGCTTCCCTGCGTAACTTTGGATGTTAGCCATTCCTTCACTAAATACTGAAAAACTAAATGTGAAATATCAAGGCTAGGCAACCATTTATTTAAAAAAAATCTAAAAGGGCCAGGAGGTGATGGCACACACCTTTAATCCCAGCACTTGGGAGGCAGAAGCAGGCAGATTTCTGAGTTCGAGGCCAGCCTGGTCTACAGAGTGCGTTTCAGGACAGTCAGGGCTACACAGAGAAACCCCATCTCAAAAAATTAAAATAAAAAAAAATCTTCAAAGGAAATGGTCACAAATTCCCCCCCCCGCGCCCCCACCGGGTTCTTCTTGGTGTGTGTGTGTGTGTGTGTGTGTGTGTGTAAGTACCCAGAGTCGAGGGCATCAGGTCTCCCAGAGCTGGTGTTATTGGCGGTTGTTAGCCACTGGAGAGTGCTGGAACCCAAGCTCTGGGTCTTCTGGGAGAGCAGTAAGCATTCTCAACTGACGAGCCATCTCTCAAGCCCTCATTTCAGTTTTTTTTTGTTTTTTGTTTTTTTGTTTTTTTGTTTTTGTTTTGTTTTTTGTTTTTTGTTTTTTGT
Source organism: Apodemus agrarius (assembly GCA_964023405.1). Classification (NCBI taxonomy): domain Eukaryota; kingdom Metazoa; phylum Chordata; class Mammalia; order Rodentia; family Muridae; genus Apodemus; species Apodemus agrarius. The sequence goes on along the minus strand of OZ030007.1, from coordinate 58,910,045 downwards.
TTTTTTTCAAGACAGGGTTTCTCTGTATAGCCCTGGCTGTCCTGGAACTCACTCTGTAGACCAGGCTGGCCTCGAACTCAGAAATCCACCTGCCTCTGCCTCCCAAGTGCTGGGATTACAGGCGTGTGCCACCACCGCCCGGCTCATTTCAGTTTTTAAACTGAGGTTCTTTCACCAATTTAAAGTGTCCAAAGAATTGTCCATCATCTACAGTGGGCAGGACAGCCATGGGCTCTGCCCACACTTCCCCAGCAGGAACAGATTGCCATCCTGAGCAGACGTTAAACTGGCAGTAGAAACCAAAAACGAGATCAGTTTTGGGGTTTTACAGCAAAGTACTTAACCGGACAACTTGTTGTCCCTGTCCACTAACGAATGAGCCTCACAAGACTGCCACCTCAACATTGTATCAGGAAAGGTAAAACAAAGGTCTAGTATCCCATAAAGACTGACCAACGGCTCATCACTCACTAGGTTCCCAGGCCTGGCCTTCCAATAGCAGAGCTTATGCTTTGAGGTTCACTGAAGGTTCTTAGATAAATTGTCATGACAGCCCAAAACTATATTTCTTGTTTGTGAAAGATCTAAAATAACACTCCCAAGCTGTTCTCTTCCAGCAGTAGCTTGGGGTCCAGGTTCCTTCGATCTCACCACAGTGTCCTTACTGGTATCATGTGGTTTCTAAGGTTGCTGGAGAGGAAGGCACCGCTGAGAGTCAACTCCAGCTGAGAAATGACACCACCCCATGACTGCTTATATGGTTTTAGCCAGTTCTAGTCTCTTGGCTCTAGCTGGAGAGTATCTGGCTAGTTTGTTTCCCACAGTGCTTCTATCTGCGGAAACAGAGCGTCCATCCTTGATGGTCAGTTAGCATCCTGCCACAGTGGCCACCTGGAAGACTGGAGAGGCGGTCGGTGGTTAAGTGCTCTTACCGAGGACTCGAGTTGGATTCCTAGCACCCATATCTTCACAGCTGCCTATAACTCCAGTCCCAGGTGATCCAGTGTCCTGCTCTGGCCTCTGCAGGCACTGTCTGTACTCACGTGCACAAACCCATACCCAAACCATTAGCTAAGCACAGACTCATCTCTCTGGGGCCAGTTGTTACTTAGTATAGCTCCCCCCAAAAGGTCTATTGTCTATGAAATCCCTAGTAACTCACCAGAAGTCTTAGGACCAAATGCCCGTCTGCTACATCGGTAAGGACATAACATGCTTGCTCTGCAAAGAAGAGTAGATCCATTTGCATGGAGGGTCCAGCAGCCAAACACGAAATTCCACGTGGTAAGACCCTTTGCTTTTACACACTCTGGTGGGAGCAAACCCCCAACCTCTAAAAGCCTGGTCCCTCCATCACGTTTTGCTGGCTGATGACTGGTCCAAGGTCACATAGCTTGCCAGGGGCAGAGCTGGGGTCAGAGCCTGCTGTCCTGTCAGCCTTTGCATCACACATATTCAAGATGTCCACAAACCAGTTGCTAATCCTGCCACTCACTCCCCAGCCACCTGCTGTTCTACTCAAACTTAGCTTTTCTTGTCCTGGTGTCCCAAAGACTTTCCGACATCTTTGATATCATCCTTACCTTCTTCACTGACTCCTAAACCATAATTTCCCTGGGAAATTCCTACCTGCCAGTCAGGAATCTCATTCATTCTTCCTCTTTGGGTCATACCTGGAATTTTTTTTCTATGTAGAATATAGGAACCAAGAGGTGTCTAGAGACCAAGGACCAAGTTTTCTGCCCCGTCTCAGCAGACCTGTTTCCAAAGAGGAAACAGAGGGCTGCTGTTGTCTTGTAGTATGAAGACAGCAGGTATTAGATACTGTCTTAGTTAAGGGTCACCATTGCTGTGATAAAACACCATGGTCAAAGCAAGTTGGGGAGGACAGGGTTTGTTTGGCTCCACTGTTATGTTATTGTTTATTATCAAAGGAAGTCAGGACAGGAACTCAAGTAGGGTGGGAACCCGGAGGCAGGGGCTGATGCAGAGGCCATGGAGGGGTGCTGCTGACTAGCTTGCTCCCCATGGTTTGCTCAGCCTGCGTTCTTATAGAACCCAGGGCCACCTGCTCAGGGATGGCACCACTCACATAAGCTGGTTGATTACTAATTGGTAAAATGACTTATATCCAGTTACTATGGAGAAATTTTTTCAGTTGAGGTTCCCTTTTCTCTGATGACTAGCTTGTGCCAAGTTAACATAAAACTAGCCAGTATTTATACCCACCTCTTCTGTGTCTTGGCTTTACCTTGCCCTCAGCAATAGGCACTCCTTTCTTGGCTGAGACTGTCTACACACACACACACACACACACACACACACACACACCTGATCACCATCACCTCTACACTGCTTTGCATTCAAGGCTCCCCACCCTTACCAGGGGAAACCTAGAGATGCAGCAAGGTTAGCAGCTATGGAGGACAGGCCTCTGGCCCAGGAAGGGTGGGAATTCACAAGTGCCTTTTGTGTTTCTTCTGGCTGCAGCTCCAGGATCCACTGTTTCTCACACCATACACAGACAAGTACTCAGGAAGCAGCTCTCTCAGGAATGTGCCTTTGGATGAGTTTTTTCCATATTCAGCCCCACTCGGGCTCTTGCTTGCGCTTTATAATTCCCACTCATCAATCAGATCCTCACAACAAAGCCTTTCTTCAAACCTCTTTTGACCAGAGAAGCCAGATTCAAAGAGCAGGCCGCCCAGGTGTGTCCCGTAGGAGAGCGTCTCCATTCGCCATTTCTCCAAGCTTTGTCAATTCAGCCTTTAACAGTTCAAAACCAAGGAAGACCTGTTTCTTACATGGAGACCCCTTGGGGTTCTTGCTTGGTAAGCCCTTGGAGATTGCTTATATTAGCCCGATGATCCTGCTCTGTTTAACCACAGAAAATATAGCTGTTAGATAGGTTCGCCTACTCAGAGTAAGAAACTTGAGTGATCTATGTGGCCAGAAAAGTTCCTCAGCGAGCAGAGACCCCCCCCCCGGCAGTTCTAGAGGCTCCTCAACATCTTAACATCTCTCCGTGCAGAGTAGTTTGGGGCCTGTTTTCAGAAGCAGCCTAGCTGGGGGCAGCCCAATGGCGAGTGACATGGCGCCTTGTTCAAAACTGGATGCCGCTGTGGGGCTCACTGGTAGTGTTTGTCTAGCGTGTAGAAAGCTCTGAGTTCAAACGCTGTAAAACAGAAAGAAAAAAACAGTATTTAGTTGGGTATCATGTGTTTTCCCCTGTCACACTCCAATTTTTATGTTTCTGTGCAATTCTTTCATTTTTATTGTTATTATCATTATAATGAGAGCACAATTTGGGAAAAAATGATTAATGTGGTTTTCTCTCTTGCCTTCCAGTGGATCTGACCTTTTTTTCCATGCTTGGTCCCAAGTATCCATCTATCTGGGGAAAGATTAAATTGTTACAAAATGATGCAAAAAGAAATAAGAAGTTAATATTCTGCTATTGACATTTAAAATGAGATTTCTCTGCAAGGCACTAATCTTTGAATCCTGTCTATTACCCCGAGAGACGGAGAATTGAGATGACTAAAATGACAGGCTGAGAGGCACAGAATCTGGGCCCAGTCTGTGGCCCGCCACTTGCCAGTGTGTGACTTTAGGCAAGTTTCCGAGTTTACCTTATCTCTGAAATGGGAGAAGCAGGAATATCTAGCCCAGAGGGTTGTTAAAAAATAAGAAAAGAGCTACCCCATAAAAAGTGTGCGATCAACAGACATTTGCTTCCTTCCTCTTAGATGTCAGTGCCATGACCTTTAGAGAGTGCTAAGAACATAATAAATATTCCATAAATACAGGCCACCCTGCCCAGAATCTCTTTTCCTTGCCCCTTAGTATATCAAGCAGCAGCTCTTCAAACACCAGTACAGTGAGAAGGCTAGGTCTACAGCAGGGGCTATGACAATTGAACTACCGGGTTGATGAGATCTGGAATATTGACTAGGTTAAATCAAGGGAAGGCCCGTGAGCTGTGAGTGGGCACTGGCCGCTGAGGTGGGGGCGGTGAGCTGAGCACAAGCAGGCATCAGTCTCCAGTGCAGTGCTGGGATTTCCTCACCATGACCTGGAAACGGGAATCAGAAGCCCTTTCTCAGAGTATTTTATCACAGCAGCAGGGAACACAACAATACTAAGGAGGATGTGAGGAAAGCCTTTCCCTCCCATCCTGAGGGGCTGTAGAAAAACAAAAAAAGTAAAAAAAAGTGAGAAAGAGAGAGGGGCAGGAGAACACCCATCATACACATCACACACAGAAAGTACACACCACATGGCATACCATATACACACACAATAATACACATAGACCACACATACCATATGTATATATATTGAGGGAAATATTAAAAAATAGCCACCATGTTGCCACGCTCCTTCCGGCGACTCTCTGCAGGGCCGGAGCTCCTGAGCTCCCTTCCGCTGCCACACCAGCCCCACACAATGACCGCCCACCCCTCAGTCAGCCACCACAACACCCAGCAACCCGGTAGAAACAAGTCAGATTTATATATCAATAAATTCTCAATTCACGAGCTGCCAATACAACAATTTCAGACCCAATTGACAATGATAAAAGCTGCCCACCTAGATTAGACAACTTATCCCAATTATTCTATCCTCTCTGGTATCATAACTACCTGTGGCTATTTAAAACCACATGGGATCTGGATCTTCTTCCTGTCCATCTGCCTCCACCTTGGCTTCTCCCCTTCCCTCCTCTGAGTCTCTCGCTGTCCCTGCAACTCTTCACTCTGCCTCCCTTTTCCCTGTTCAATCACATGCCTCCTGCTGCACTAATATTTTAATGTAATTGGACAGGGAAAATCCTACTCTGTGTGTGTGTGTGTGTGTGTGTGTGTGTGTGTGTGTGTGTGTGTATTGTATTAAATACAGCCCATATACCACAACCTAACATACATTCATACTACCACCACATACACACAGTACATACACCACACATCTCAGATCCCTTATATCACATATGTCACATACATACTATACACCACTCATGGACATACTATACCAAACATGTCATAAACTGCACATGTACATGCCATGCACACATATTGGCATGACATAGATACTACACGCATACTGCATGCTACACATACCACATACAGGCATGTGCCAGACATCAAATGACATATCATACACACACACACACACACACACACACACACACACACACAAAATCAAATCCTACATACTGTAGGACTAAGCTTCTGAAATAATCAGAATGTGGAAAGTACTAAGGCCATTGAGACTTCATGCGGCAAAGCCTGGATGGGGAAGCCACACAAGCCGCCGAGCAGGAAGATCTAGTTAGTTTTCTTACACTTCTCTCCTTTCCAGTTCCTTCCTGGAGCTGCAGGAGAAGACTACAGAAGAGGCAGGACACAGGAACCAGCTGAACATTCAGAATACCCACACCCAGCCAGAGACACTGAAGTCAGCCAGGGGATAATGTAAGGAGCTGGCCAAACCGAGAGAGACCAGATCACAAGTCCCTCTAAGCTTCAGAAATATATGCAATGACCAGGACTAGTGACTCAAGCTGCAGCCTAGAGACTCCAGAAACCCAGGGCTCTGGCACATGATTCAGAAGCAGTAGACAAGTCGGTATGAGTGAGGGGCAAGTTCGGAAGGCTGGGGGAGAAAGCATTTCTCCACAGCAGACTGGCTGTGTCCTGCAGGTGCTGCTTAGCATGTTGTCTTGTGAACTGAATCTAGGTTTTGCCGCCAGCAACCCCGAGGCTAGAGAAAAACTAGAGATCCCAATTCTCTGTGGATTTCCAAGGCGTGAGTTTTATGACCTTGATACAGCTTGTGCTGTTATTTTAGTGGATACAATCCTGTTTCCAGGAATTGCCCTCCCCACCCACAGAGTCATCGGACAAAGAGGCCCCCTTTAGCTCCACGGATGATGGCTCAGAGTGGACACGTGGCTCAAAGCCATCCGAACATCTGAAAATTAGAGGCAAGAAAGATGAGCTATCTGATTCTAACACACATTCCTGGGCCTTTTCTAGAACAGAATCCCACAGTGGGAATCACAGATCCCTGCAGTCTCTCACCTCCCTAAATGCAAGTGTGTATGTGAGCATTCTGTATGTAATGACCTTCTACATCTGTGCCCAGCACTTTAAATTCTCGAAAAACTATTTTCATGTAACTGGCTAAATCATCACTAGGGTTACTAAAAGTTAGAATACTGAAAGGAAAATGATTATTGTCAGAGTCCCCTAAGAACTCTAATTTGGTATTCTGCTAAGTGCCACAGCTGGTGATGAGGGGCGCTCTCCCCGTGTGCAGGCTCACAGATAGCTGGGACTCCTACAGTTTGGGGTAATGGCATATTATTGTCAGTGCTTCAAACAGTGTTGTTTTGAATCAACTGTGAGCTTTGGTAGGTTAATGGCATTGGCCTTCAATTAAAATTTGCATTCACTGTAAATCACTGTGAATTTGGTTTTTATGTTTATTTACCTTTATAATTTTCAGTTTAATTTGTTATGGTTGTTTTGTATTGTGATCTTTTGGGCCTATAATTTGTTAATGACTAGACTTTGAAACTGTTATGTTTCAAATAAGGATCAGCCTGCCCCACTAATGCGTATGTGTATATCTCCCTCTTTACAACTGGATTAATATAGTGATAATTCAAATAGCATGGAATTTTTTCACCTCTGAAATTTGGGGTGATTGAAAGGTTTCAAGGCTTTTGTTGTTCTTCAGTGGGTCACAATGAAAAAAAATCCAAGTAGAATTCTCAAATACCTGAACATGTAGATCTGCCCTGACTCTCCTTGCAGACAGCTCATTAGTCAGCTAATGATGATGCGGTAGTCAATGAGGAATATATACATGATGATGGGCCATTAGGTTATAATGGAGTTGACAAATTCTCATTGCTTAAAGTGTTGATCTCAGTTGTCAACTTGATTGGATCTGGAGGCAACTACTAGACAGGCTGCAGGGCACAGGCCTTTCTTGGTCCCAGTATTTGAAGTAGAAAGTTCCTTTCTAAGTGTGGTGGCTCGGACAGCAGGAGGCCCAGGGTGAGCACTTCCTCTGCCTGCTTGCCTTGTGTCTTGCTGCTGGTTCGTTTACTCTGATGCTACTGCTATGTCTATGTTCCTTTGCTCACAACAGCATCGACTTTGGACTGAAGACCAATGACTCTCCAGCACCAGGTGGGGACTACAGAAGCGTCAGCCTCATTGACCAAGCAGCTCTCAGGTTCTTAGCCTACCCAGTGTGGGCAGCCAGTATTAAACTATTCAGACCACATCATGTAAGCCAAGCAATAACTCCTCTTTTAATATGTCTCCATTCAATGTCAATAATCCTCTTTTAAAATGCATTTATTCCATCAGTTTGTTTCCTCAAGAAAACCCTGACTAATACACACTGAGTGTTAGAATCCAGGCCAGGCTAATAATGCCCAGGCCCCAACACCTGCTGCAGCCCTTCCCTCTCAGACACAGACAGGCCCCTACTGAGGGCATTGTCTGTGAATCCTTCTGTATTCCTCACCTGGAAAAGTGAGTTTGCGTCAAGAGGAATATTGGTGGCCACATATTCTGCTCCCCACCCCCTTCCCTGCCTCCTGTCTGGGAATTAGAAAGCCTGGTGTGAAACATGCACCCCTCTCAGCTGTTAAAAGAGACCCTACTTTTGGCACACAGGCTGCCCCTACACCCCATTCCTGTCTTGAAAGTACACATCATATTATCTTTCCATGGTGCCATGACCTGAACTCACCTTCAGAACCCCTGCCATGCTGTTTTCTGTTTGTTTGTCTGTCTGTCTGACTGACTGACTGACTGACTGACTGACTGACTGACTGACTGACCTTTCACACATAGTGACTTTGTGGCAGCGAAGTTAAACTCATTATTGGTGCATCTGTGGCATAAACTCATCTGCCGTGCTGCTGGTCATATACAAGTGTGGTACAGACAGCTATATACAGCCCAGCACGCGTGGTAATGATACAAGTGGCTGTCACCGGTCCATGTACTTACTATGTCAACTGTATATGATACAGGAGTGAAGACGGAGCAAGGGGTGGGAGGACTCTGCAAAGACAGTAGGGAGCACGTAGGATGCTTGGATACAGAGGAGCGTGATGCATTCAGCCATGTGCAGAAACTACAGCAGATTTAGGTGTCCCAGGGCTACACCATTTTTGGTTGAACTGGAACAACTGAAACTGCAGCAATTTGGTTTTCAGGACTAAAGTAACTTACTTTTCTAGTTTCTCACTTGCCTGCTCTCATGACTGATTCAGAGCCAGAGCAAGCGTGTACTGTGGTCTACTTAATAACAATGCAGCTAAGGATGGAGCGTACAGTCTTCCCTTCCTCGGCAAAGAGAACTCCACTCTGCCACAGGGACCTGAACTCTCCTCATAGCCTCCATCATGTGTCTGTCTGTCCGCCTGCCTGTCTGTCTATGGAGTTAAAAAACTCTTCTAATAAGTCTCTTACCCCAAAGCACAAAATCTGCCTCAGTGTCTTTGAAACTGAAACTTGAGACCTTTCATCCAGACTGGGCTGGACCAGTTCTGCTCAGGTTATACCCTGAATTACCATCACGTTTCCATCTTACTTTGATAAGATTTTTGGATGCTTCCAAATTTGTGAAAATTACATTATACAAAATCACCTGTTATTCCCACAGGTAATCACAAACACTGAAAGTTGTTTTGTTGTTTGTTTTTGAGACAGAGAGGGTCTTATGAATCCCAAGCTGGGTTTGACTTTGGAAACTTGCTATGCAGCCTGGTCCCACCTCTGGAGTGGTGGGATTACAGGTGTGCACCACCACATCTGGTAGACGCAACGCTGGAGAGTACACCCAAGGCTCCCTCCATGCTAGACAGGCATGCCACCAGCTGAGCATACCACCAGCCCCAACCAAAGTTGTTTTCTTAGTTTATTTCCCTGTCAGCCTCAATTCCAAGTTTCTCAAAGGCGCTCACTCTTGCTAAGCTCACATTAGACACCTTTTTTCTGACTTCCATATCTAACCTCTAAGCCCAACTCCCAGCCTGATCCTCTCTCCTGGACTTTCCACGTCACCTGCCTCAATCTCTGCTAGCTTCCTGATTGTCCATTTTATCTATCTAGTCAAATAAACATCACCATCAAGAAAAGGCCTGTTGGTCTGGCTGATCCTATGATAGTGACTATTCACTGTCTTTCTCCTTGAGACAGAATACCAAACAGAAGCAGCTCCAAGGATAGATAGTATTCCAACCCACTCTTTAGGGGTGACAGTCTATCATGGCAGAGAAGACACAGCAGCATCGTGGCTTGTGGCTGTGGCAGCAACAGAAGCAGCTAGTTACATTTAGCAAGCAGTCAGAAAGCAGAGAGCATGGGCTGGAATTGTCACACTGTAACCCTTTAGCCTCACCCGTGAAGCCCTGTGTCTGCCTGCCAGGCCTCACTTCCAAAAGGCTCCACAGCCTCCCGAAACAGCACCACCATCTAGTGACCAAACTTCAAATATATGAGCTTCAGGGGGATTGTTTTGGAGTCTGAGAGATGGCTGGACAGGTAAGGGTGCTTGCTGTCAAGCCTATTGATGTGAGTTCCATCTCACGGGTAAAAAGAGAACTGACTCTTAGGTTGTCCTCTCTCACCTAAACACACACACACACACACACACACACACACAGACACACACAGACACACAGACACACACACTCACACACATACTCACACACACACACACACAGAGACACACACACACTCACACACTCACACACACACACAGAGACACACACACACTCACACACTCACACACTCACACACACACACACACAGAGACACACACACACACACACACACACACACACACAGTCACTACCACCACAACCACCACCTTAGATTCTAGGACCCAACTAAAACTTACCAAATAAGAATTTCCCTGAGAGTGGCCCAGCCATTCAGTGGAGGAAAAAAAATCTTTCTTGGTGTACTGGTTAGTTTTCGTCAACTTGACACAAATTTGAGTCACTTAAGAAGGAACCACTGATCATAGTACTACCTGAGGACCCAGCTATACCACTCCTGGGCATATACCCAGAAGATGCTCCAACATGTAATAAGGACATATAGTCCACTGTGTTCATAGCAGCCTTATTTATAATAGCCAGAAGCTGAAAAGAACCCAGATGTCCCTCAACAGAGGAATGGATATAGAAAATGTGGTACCTTTACACAGTGGAACACTACTCAGCTATTAAAAACTATGAATTCATGAAATTCTTAGGCACATGGATGGAACTAGAAAATATCATCCTGAGTGAGGTAACCCATCACAAAAGGAACACACACGGTATGCACTCTCTGATAAGTGGATATTAGCCCCAAAGCTCAGAATACCCAAGATACAACTCACAGACCACACGAAGCTCAAGAAGAAGGAAGAACAAAGTGTGGATACTTTGGTCCTTCTTAGAAGGGGATCAAAATACCCATGGCTCACAGCCAACCAATAGAATGAACATAGGCTCCCCAGTGGAGCAGCTAGAGAAAGGACCTAAAGAGCTGAAGAGTTTTACAGCCCCATAGGAGGAACAACAATATGAACCAACCAGTGTCCCCAGAGCTCCAGGTACTAAACCACCAACCAAAGAGTACACATGGAGGGACTCATGGCTTCAGCTTCATATGTAGCAGAGGATGACCTTTTCAGATATCAATGAGAGGAGAGGCCATTGGTCCTGTGAAGGCTCGATGCCCCAGTGTAGGGGAATGCCAGGTCAGGAAAGTGGGACGGAGGGATTGGTAAGCAGGGGGAGGGGGAATGTGATAGGGAGTTTTCAGAGAGGTAATGAGGAAAGGGGATACCATTTGAAATGTAAATAAAGCAAATATCTAATAAAAGAAAAGAGAAATTAAAAACAGAAGAAGGAACCATAATTAAGGAATTGCCTCCATCAGCTTGGGATGTAGGCAACTTTCTGGGGTAATTTTCTTGGTTTATGATTAGTAAGCGAGGGCCCAGCCCGCTGTGGGGTGTGCCGCCCCTAGGCAAGTGGTCTTTGATGGCATAAGAAAGCAAGCCGCAGAGAGCGAGCCAGTGAGCTGTGCTCCCCTGTGGCCTCTGCATCCGCTCCTGCCTCCAGGTTCCTGCCTAGGCTCCTGCCCTGGTTTCCCTCCATAATGGTCTGTAATCTGTAAACCGAATAAACCCTATCCTTCCCCAAATTGCTTTTAGTCAACGTTTTATCACAGGAACAGAGAGGCTAAGTAAGCCACCTGGTGATAAGGACCGATTCTCTTGCTCTTAAAACACTGCTGCAGTGTGGATTATTCAATGGCATCTAACCTGAGACAACCACGTCCTGGGCTCACTGCTCACATCACCGAGCACAGCCAGGGCTGGTCACCCAATGGTACCTCTAATAAGGATACTCAAGACAGTGGAAGAAAAATTTCCCTCCACTCAACAGGAAGCAAGGGTGAAAGAAGGAAGAGAGACCACTGGGTGGAGACAGCCGTAACCCAGACAAGAGCTGGTAGCAGCTTCGTTGGTGAGGTGGCCAGGATTGTGGGTTGGAAGCAGATTTGAGATACAAGCTCTTGAACTTGGTAAAGAGATGGAAACTGCCGGGTGGTGGTGGCACACGCCTGTAATCCCAGCACTTGGGAGGCAGAGGCAGGCGGATTTCTGAGTTAGAGGCCAGCCTGGTCTACAAAGTGAGTTCCAGGACAGCCAGGGCTATACAGAGAAACCCTGTCTCAAAGAGAGAGAGAGAGAGAGAGAGAGAGAGAGAGAGAGAGAGAGAGAGAGAGAGAGAGAGAGGGAGAGAGGGAGAGAGAGAAAGAAACTGGTGGTGAGAGAGAAGGCAGCAAGATCAGCTTTCAAGGTTGTGTAGCTTGAACAGCTTGGTGTGGTGTGCCACTCACCAAGAGAGAACACACTGGGAAAACAACGTTTGAAGTGGGGGTAGCGGTGGTGGAAATCAAGAGTTTCCCTCTGAACGTGCGAAGTCTGAGAGACATTCTGTAGACAAGATGTCAATTACAGGCTGAATATGCCAGTCAGGAGTTCAGCAGAGAAGCTGGGTTTGGAGATGGAAATGTGAGTCACCACCATAAAGATGTTATTTAAAGCCAAGGAAAGGGTTAGAACCACCTACAGAGAGAAGGTGAATTTCTGCCCTTCCAGGCTCCCTCCACATAGCCCTCCACCGTTCCGGTCATCTAAAATGCACATTTAATCATGGCATTCTGTCTCAAATTACCCAATAGCACTCAAAGGTTCTATTTTTCCTTTCCTCCTTGTGAGATGAAATTTTACTAAAATTTTGTTTAAACTGCAAAAGAAAAGCTGTGTTAACACGTTGTACATTGACCTAGTTTCTCAGAAGAAATTATATAGCACTGATTAAAAGCCAGTACAATATTTGGAAAGTTAAGGAGAAACAGAGAACGCAAAGAAAAAAAAATAATGAAGGCAAGCAGATAATTAAATTATTGCAAATGTGTTGCTTTTAACATTACTTTCTCAGAATAACTAAGATAATTCATATACTTGGCTAAACATTTTAATTGCTTAGAAGGCCCCTGGCTAACTGAGTGACCTTGTAAGCCGTGTTGACCGCCTCTGTCTCCTCTTGCTTTTCCTGTAAGATGAGGATAATGATGTTTGCACTGGTTCTCTGCAAAGGTTGCTGAGAGGGCCAAAGGAGATAACGGAAATACAAACACCAGGACTGCTTACCAGAGAGGGGGAAGCTGTAAGCTCCTTAAATTGAAGGGCTGTGACCTGCTACGCCCCTGTCCTCTGCCCAGAAGAGTGCACGGAGCTTATCATGGGATATTATCAGGGAAGGGAAGCAGACTGCAAGTGCTCCTTATTGCCTCCAGGATAAACCTCAGTTGGCTTTCCCTACGGAGAGCCTAAGATTGGGACCCTAGGGCAGGAGACAGGAAGAGACCAAGAGAAGCGGCAATGCAGTGGAGACAAGGGAGGGACCGAGTCCGCGAGAAGCTTGTAAGTTGTTTCTCAAACCGCCCACCTAAAAGGCAGGTTGCTGAACATTCATCTACCAGCGTCAGTCTCTCCCCTGAATGAGCTTGCCCTGGAGTATATTGACCAACCTCCCCTCCCCAAATGAGCATTCCCTGTGGCTTTGTTGATACGAAGAGGCAGCAGGCAGGATGTGCTTGGTGGGGAACCTCTTGAGTACTGAGCCTGAGTACCATCAGAACCTTCTGACCCGGCAGTAACTGGCATCAGAGGTAAACGAGATGTGATGTGGTCACCTGAAGCTGCCTGCTACAGAACCCCAAACCTTCCACCTGCCATTTGCTGTCTGATACAGTTTGAACATTTCCCCCAAAGCTGGTATGCTGGAAAGTTAATCTCTACTATACGGCCGTGTCATATTGTTATAAGAAGTGATTAGCTCTTGACGGCACATAAATGGACTAATGCCATAGTCACAGGGGTGAGTTAGTTATCCCAGGAGGGAATTCAGTAACACATTAAGTTCAGCTCTCCCTCTCCCCCCCTCTCCCTCCCTCTCTTACACACACACACACACACACACACACACACACACACACACACACCAAGTCTCTAAAAGCATGGTCCAATAGGCTTCTACTGTTAGCAAATTGCCTTGCCTATGACACTCTGCCAGAACTGCACAACGTGAACCAAGGCGTCCCCCCCCCACACACCCTCAGGGACCTTGCCCTGCCCCTGAGCTGTACTGAAGAGGCAGTTCCGTGAGGCCCTTTCTGAACTCATACCATTGCCTACCTCCCTGTGCCACCTGGCTTGGATCAAGGTTGTTCCAAGAGGACCCAAACTTTTTGGTTTCTTGTGTGGGGTGGGGTGTCTCTGCAACTACCACAGCCAGCAGGGTAACTATCAGGGGAAAGCAAGCAGGAGCTCAGTTCAACACAGCTCAGTAGCTGGTGTTGCTTCGAACTTTGAGACTATGACCCCCAAGTCGTTGATCTTAGGCATATTAAGCACAGCACAATTTGGTGAAAACTTTGCTGATGATAATTAACTCTATCCTGTATGCATAATGAAGTATAAGACTTGACTATATTGAAACTATTGTAAAATACATGTTGACATCTTCATAAAGATAGGTTCTGTAGACTGACAAACTTACCATAAAGGTTTAGAGAGGCTCTAGTGTGGTCTTGGCTGTACTGTTAGCAGAAATGTCACCAGGCTATTAGCCACATCCACTCCCGGCCTTCGGGATGGATAGCAAATTGTGTGTCCCTTCTTTTGAAGGAACGAGTCTGTGTGTTTAACATTCCTGTTTCCCTTGGTGCTTATCTGTGGGCACAAGGACCGCTGTCCCCCACAAACTCTGTGACTAACAACTTATAACTAGTCAAGAGCGGTTCTCTGAGAGAACTGAGAGATCAGGTTCTCTCTCTGGGAAGCATGAACTGAGAACCTCCAAGGGAAGCCTGACAGGATGAAAAGGAAGGGAGGGACCAGGGCAAAGCTGGCCAGCAGGAAGGCTGAGCAGAGGCGTGGATCATAAAAGAAACGATGCTTCTGCTGAGTAGTAAGCGGTGGCCTGCATTAACCAGACCAAAGAAAATGAACTGAAGGGTGAGCATAGCAAGACAGTGAGGGGAAAGGCAAGCTGGAGAGAATGACTGGCAGACAGAGTGAGACCCACGCCACTAAAGTCAGACTGCCCCTGCTTAAGGAAGACCCAGTGCCGACAGGGTCGTGGTAACTGCTCCTGGGACCAGGTGATGATGCTGTCCTGTGTTTGTCCTTCTCAATAGTCCTACCCCCTCCACAGAAAAGACTCTAAGTTAGGGTTTCAGACCCTCCGACCTCAGTCAGACTCCAAATGTGACACATGCTCACGATGTGTTCCCTGCCTAGACTTCCTAGACTAGTCTGTCCTTCAAAGCTAGGCATGGCAGCGCCTGGGAGACTGAGAGAAAAGGATTTCCATGAGTTTGAACTCAGCCTGGATTACATAGTGAGATCCTGCCTCAAATTTTAGAACACCCTCAGCTCAGACAACAGACCTTTTCTCACTCCACCACCCTAACTAACCTTGTCCTCTGTGGTACCTATCTCTAGTCTTTGATTTGCTGATGCCCTGGTCTAACACCCTGATTCTGAGAACTTCCTGAAAGGAACAATTAATTAATCGTCTATTTAACAGTTACATATCAAGTGTGGCTTGTGTGTTTGGTATTTGGAGACATAAAAACAAAGAAATCAAATCAGGTGTGGAGAAATGAGCCTGTGATCTCGGCACTAAGCAGGCAGAGGCAGGAGCCAGCTTCAGCTGTGAGCGAAGCCTTGCCTCAAAAACACTGAGAAGACAAGAATGGAAGAGAAGGAGGAAGAAGAGGCATAGTTCTTGCTCTTGTAGAACTTATGTAGACTGTGTTGGATGGATGGATGGATGGATGGATGGATGGATGGGTGGATGGATGATGGATGATGGATGGATGGATGGATGGATGGATGGATGGGTGGATGGATAGATGGATGGATGGATGGGTGGGTGAATGGATGTATGTATGGATGGGTGAATGGATGGATGGATGGATGCATGGATGGGTGGGTGGATGGATGGATGGATGGATGGATGGATGGATGGATGGATGGATGTGTGGGTGGGTGGGTGGGTGGGTGGGTGGATGGATGGATGGATGGATGGATGTGTGGGTGGGTAGGAGGATGGATGGATGAATGGATGGCTGAATAGATGGATGGGTGTGTGGGTTGATAGGTAGATGGATAGATGGGTGGATGGGTGAGTAGCCAGGTGGATGAATGAATAAGTGGCTGAAGCTTTATGTGTGAATGTCCTCTGTTAAAGATTAAAAGGTCCCTGCTTCAATTCTGCTTTTAGTTAACTTAGTCTTAAGACAGATACAACTCCATCTGTGGAATAGTTCTCTTTTATTATGGAACAAATTGCCCTATGGCTGACATACTTAAGAGAAGTTCTAAAATAATAAAATTATTATGTCATAATTTTAGACAAATGCCTGGGATATCAGCCAGAAATCCTGAAAGCCAGGACCTGACTGCCCTGAAGGCTTGGTTGGGAGATACACCTTCTCCCATGCATGTGGGAAGCGGGTTACTCCCTGTGTGTGTCTCTCCACAGAACTAGCTGAGCAGCCACTTCCCTGAGCAAATCATCTGACAGAATGGGTGAGAAACGAAACATAGCCCCTCCTCGGAGCTTACCCACTGCCAGCGTCACCATATTCTAGAAGATCATGAGAAATGCACTGCTTGACCTAGTCTATGTTTTAGGGGACAAAAACTATATGACACCTTTTGAAAGGAGTAGTCTAAAAGAAATTGTTAACATAATAGACATAGACGTCACCCCCAGCTTCTCCCATATCAACCTCAGCAAAACAAGCCACAGTCCTTTGCATTTTTAAGAGGTCATATTGCTAATCTCCACAGAAAACTGATGCAAAGGGGGTGTTAAAATGACAAGTCTAAAGGAATTATAAAATCATGAGAACCGACAAGGCAGTAGAGATGGGGATTCACGAAATCACCGTGTCCTGGCTCTGTCTGTGTCTCTGACGTCACACACGGCAGGCCCTGGCGGATGTCCTCACCTTGGACTCCACCACACTTCCTGCCTGGCTGGATAAGCTGCTGAGCTCCTGGGGCCTTACCCAAAGATATCCACTGGACTCTTCAACATCTGATAGAATTTCTGGTCTCTTCTAGAACGTCCTTGAGTTATGAACTGTCTAATTTTTGTTGTTGTTACTGTTCTGATTTTTAAGGCAGGATCTTCCTATGTATCCCAGACCAGCCTTGAACTCCCAGTCTTCCTGTTTTAGCCCCCGCCCCCAAATGTTGGGATTAAGGTGTGTGGTACCAGACCCTGCTGAACTATTCTGCTTTAGAATCCTGCCCACAGTGGCACTTCTAGGTTGTACCCTGATCAATGGATAATGGCAAAGAAAGTCCTGGCTCCAAACAATGCCTAAAGGTTTTCCCCCAGGGTTTTGGGTTTGGCATAGCAATGTTATTTCTTTCTTGGAAAACTCTAATAGCCGGTGACTGGTCTGTCTCCTAACAGCCCTCCACATCTCAGCCAGAGTGGTTTAAGCCTGAAGTGTGACCTTGCTGTCCCTACTCTTGAAGTCCTTCAATGGCTCCACCTTGCCCCTAAGTCCATGTGTCTAAACAAAGTTCACAAGGCTTTCTGCGACACAGCCTGACACTGGCTTCCAGTCAGTGGGGGAACTAACCAAGCTCTCACTCTCCTGCCAGTCTCCGTCCACCTGCTTCCTCCAGCTGGAAAGCTCAGCTCCCTGGCTGCTTACCCCTCACCAGGCTCCATACCTACTGCCCTGCAGGGGTCAGCCTGGAAGGCACGTTTTTTTTTCCCATGAAATCTGCCTGGCCTCCCTTGTCCCAGGTTAGTCAGCCCACAGGGCCTTCTCTTGCTTTTCACACATGACTGTATGTCTCTGGTCTAGACATACTGATGAAACACTGAAGGTCTAACCTGAGCCTTGTATCCATACTGTGTTTGGCTCTCGGTACTTGCAGAGTGAACATTATCTGATTGGTGTGTGACTGAACAATGAGTGAACAGAGACACTTCATATCTGTCTTTCAGGTGTCCAAGGTAGTTCTCTGGAAGGCCTACCTCGGTCCTATCCTATAACTCACAATCGCCTGAAGAACTCCTGCTTAGGGGATGGATGAGTGCTAAGAGGGGCTCAGCTCTTCTGTGACCTTCGTTGTCCTGGACCACTTTCAGAACTGAGTCTTGTTAGCACCACAGTGACCCCTGCAATCCATGGGACAGGTCCCTTTTTCCTTCAGACCCCCGAAGAACAAGGGACCAACTGCCACGTTTTTCATCCTCTCCGTGTGACTGATCAAAGCTGCCATGCAGGGGTGCGGGGTGTGGCTCGGGGGTGTGGCTCGGGGGTGCGGGGTGTGGTGCAGGGGTGCGGGGTGAGCAGCATTTGGCCGCTCCCATTTCCTAGCAGGCTGTTTGTAGCTGCTCTTTGTAAGGTCCCACCTCTAACAGCAGCTAAATCCGTTCTTCACCAGAGAAATCCAGAACTACAAAGACTCAGAGCACTGTCAGTCCCCAGTACCCCAATGAGGATCCCACTTCAGGAAAAATAAGAAAGCAGTTTATCCTAAGGCAAATATGAGGGATGGTGGTCCAGGAACACACACGGAAGGCACTCTGAGTCACCGCGGAAGAGGTTATGTCGACTTGAACAGACGCAGAACAGGAGAAAGTCCTAAATCAGTAGATATGTTTCCCAGTCTCGGGAGCAGAAGTGTCAGGCAGGCTCGCGGAAGCAGATTGGAGGAGTTTCTTTGTATTACCTTCTCGTCACTGTGGCAAAACTCCTGATAGAAGCAGCTTACAGGAGGAAATACTCAGACACAGACATTTCAGGCCATGGCTGACTGGCTTTGGGCCTGAGGGGAGGAGGCTTAACATAGTGGCAGTAGGACTTAGTCAGGAAGAGCTGTTCACCTTACAGCATGCAGAACACAAACAAACACATCTTTCCAGGCCACGCCCCAAGTGATCTACTTCCTGGGTCCATCCCTGCCTCCTTCCTTCTCCTACCTCCAAACAACACCGACAGATTATTAATCGACATGGAAATTAGCTGTTGACTAGGTCAGAGCCCTTAAGATCCAAATACTTCCCCCAAGCCATCATCTGGCGGCTAAGCCTGCTCAGCTCTGAGTCTTTAGAGCAGGGAGAGGGGGGCGCTTCACATCCAAGCTGATGGCACTTAGAAACTGCTTTTGCTATAAAGCATTGACTTCTTACTCAGGTGGACAAGTTTGAAAGGTTCTGGGTTTGGGGTTCCTGGGGGTCACTGAGGCATGTGGGTAAGAGATTTATTAGACGAGTTATTAACTTCACAGACAGATAGCAGCATGGTGGGGACCCCTTAGGAGAGTTCAGGCCCCTGTGACAGAGTAGAGGTTCCCCCCCCTTTTTAATAATATTAATTTTTATTTTATGCACATTGCTATGTTTTTGCCTGCAGGTATGTGTGTGTGAGGTTTCCAGATCTTGGAGTTACAGACAGTTGTGAGCTGTCATGTGGGTGCTGAGAATTGAACCAGAGTCCTCTGGAAGAGCAGTCAGTTCTCTTAGCCGCTGAGCCATCTCTCCAGCCCCAGAAGCTTGGGAGAAAGAAGGGTAGAAAGGAGATTGAAAAGTTTCCTTTTTGGCCTCCCGATGCTCGTTGCTAGGGGTACCCAGGGAATGGTGAGTTTAAGAACAGCAAGTAATAGATAAACGCCTTTCCTAGCAGGCCATTACTAGAGGGTGATAGGATGGGCAGGGCAGAGCAAGCTGCTTAGTTCTAGGAATCAAATTACTCTGTTTCTGGAATTGTCATAGTCAACAAAAATGGAAGAGCTTTACAAAATGGCATGGCCCTGGCTGATGACAGTAGCTAAAGCAGGACAAACATTTGACACCAACATCTGGGTTTTGTGTCTCTGCCTCTTTTCTTTCGGCAGAAAATACATTGCCCTTAACTTCTTCTCTTGAGCCACACCTTGTGTGCCCAGAACAGGTAGGTCAAAATGAGGGCGATTCTCCATGCCAAGGAGGCCGTGCCCTAGAGCAGACGCAGGAAGCTCATGAGAACCAGGCTGCTCCCATCAAGCAATGTTGGTAGTAACAACTTCAGGACCACCTCACACAACCAGAACAGAGGTCGTCAACCAGACCACACCTTAACTGTGGACTTAACTGTTAACACCTTAACTTAACCACTAATAAATACCAGGACTGTTTATTAGTGCAGACCTTTCTGTTGTTACCCTAACTTTTTCTCTACTGAAGCCTAAAGTGTCTGTCGCTAGACCCCCAATACCCGCTCCACCCCCCAGGGTTCCACACTGACTAAATCCCTTCTCCCCACTTTGCACCATTAGTCATTTCCTTAATAAGTTTCTATGAGGATGGGAGGCCCAGTCAGCATTTTGAGGATGTTGGAGCTTAGGATTTTTCCATAAAACTCCAGTTACAAAACCGGAACACTCCTCTTCAGGCTTCAGATGTTATCTTTACAGCACTGTTAGCTTCAGGCTTCACGGAGGTTAAGCTTCATAATACATTCTGGAAAATTTATCTGTCAGTCAGGAAAACGTTAGGTCAGATACAAGAGTTAAAGCCGTCAACTATAAGAGGTCCTAAGATAGTCCAAGATAATTTCAGCTTGGACCCATAGCACCCCGTGTCCGCACAGCCACAATGTCTCCAAGGTCAAGTCCAATGTCAAGTAGCCTGCCAGATTCTTAATAGAAATACATTGTCTTTAGAGAACTTAAACTAGCACACTCTATCCCTAGGACCATGTGTGTATGGCCGGAAGCCTGAGATAAGGGGATCCCCCACCAACAAGAGGAATGACCTTGGGCAGATCACAGAACACCCCCCTACACCCTGCTTGAGATAAGGCTCTCACTTCATAACCTAGATTGGTCTTAAACATGTGCTCTTCCTGTTACACCTTCCCAAGTGCTAGGATTATGAGCACTTGCCACCACCTCTCAGTACTCAGGGAACGTTTTAATCCTTTGGTGCCTCCTCAATATTATTGTGAGGGCTAAATAAAACCATCAGTGTAAAGGAATGTAGAATGACAGCTCAAATAAATAAATAACAGCTCCTATCCTTGCACATAAGGAAGACAAGGAGCAGGTGAGCACCCCTCACTCTCCACCCTTCTCTTGGTCTCACTTAGCCCTCTCTGTGGTTTCCTTAAAAGCCTTTCTTCTGTTGGTGTATTCGGTACTTTCCTAGTGCCATGATAAAACTCTATGACCAAATCAACTTATAAAAGAAAGCTTCTCATTGAGCTTACTGTTTTAGAGGGTTAGAGTTCATTTGCTCCGCCACCTTGAGTGTGGCACATGGCAGCAGGATCAGCTGAGAGCTCATATCTTAATCCACAAACACAAGGTAGAGAGAGCTACCTGGGAATGGTGTGGGCTTCTGAAACCTCAAAGCCTGCCCCCAGTGGCACACCTCCTCCAACAAGGCCACACCTCTTCACCCTTTCCAAATGGTTCCAGAAACTGGGACCAAGTATTCAACCAGATGAGTCTATGGGGCTAGTCTCATTCAAACCACCACAGTTGAGCTGTCCTTACCCTCTCATGGTGTATTAGTTACTTTTCTCACCACTGTGACCATGAAACCAGACAAGAAGCAGCTTAGGTCAGGAAGGGTTTATGATGGCTAATAGTTGAAGGGATACAGTCTATATCGGGTGGGGATAACATGGCAGTTGGTATGTGAGATGGATGGTCACATTACATCCACAGTCAGTTAGCGGAGAAAGATGGATGCTGGTACTCAGTTCACTTTGTCCATTTTACTCTCTCTAAGACCCCAGCCAATGGGATGATCCTCCTCATATTTAAGGTGGGTCTTCTCTCTTCCATTTAACCTTTCTGGAAACACTCTCATGGTCACACCCAGAAGCATATTTCCATGGTGATCCTAAAGCCAATCACATTGACAATGGAGATCACGGGGCTGGTGAGATGGCTCAGTGGGTAAGAGCACTGACTACTCTCCTGAAGGTCCTGAGTTCAAATCCCAGAAACCACATGGTGGCTCACAACCATCCATAATGAGATCTGACGCCCTCTTTCTGGTGTGTCTGAAGACAGCTACAGTGTATTCACATATTATAAATAAATAAATTTAAAAAAAAAGAAAAAAACACACAGACACACAAAAAAAAGACAATGGAGATCACTCATCCTGGGAGGGAGCGAGACTCACCCATTTTCTTCTTGGTTCTGTTACTCACTGAGCGAATGAGCACGAGATCGTCTCAGCACTAAGTTCTCAGCTAAGAACAACTCCCGTGTGCTGAGGGAGGAGGCACGAGGAATTGTTTCTACTATATTTCTGGGTTTTCCCACAACAAATGCTACTGTCTGCTTTTTTCTGGATGACTTGAAAGCAAACACCCTTGGCTACAACAACAATCAAATTCCTTCCAAAGACCATAGCCTAGGATGAGATAAGGAATACAAATTATTCCCATTGACACAGCCTTGACCCTACGCTTTGGGAAATTATCCCTGTCTTATGCTACAGGGACATTTGCTTCATGATCAGCTTAGTTTTTACTCCAAGCATCATCCCGTTAGCCCAAAAAGGTTTCCACCTGAAGCAGAAGGCTAATGATGGCTCCCTTGGCACGATCTCCCTTTCCTCAAGTTCTCCTTGACTAATGGTTGTTTTTCTTGCTGCACAGCCCACCACGCACTTCCATCTTCCCACTGCGAAGCTCAGCCCCTCGTGGGAACTCCCACTCAGCCTTGTTTTCCAGCCTGTAAGGCACTGTTTGGTCTCAACTCACTGCACAGATGACTAAGACATCCTAAACTCAACGATGAATCAGCCAGGTTACCAGCTCCTGCCATCCATCTCACACCCCGCTGACCTCCTCCAGTGCTAAGCGCAGCTCAGCCCAGCCCTCGTTTCCTGTAATTGCATCTTGTCCCTGTCTGCTCACCCAGAATGTACCCAAGCCCGCACTTCCAGACCAGGGCATCCCAGGTTTGGGTTTTTCCCGTCTTGTTTTGCTTTGGCTTTTATGCTACACGGCACTAATGAAGCCATCTTCAGGCAATGTTCAATCCCCAGGTCTGACTATAACAAGATCTGCCCACAACTGAGCAATACAACACACCCCCACATCCCATAGAGAACCTTTGCAATCTAATATATTGTGACACCATAATTCTCTAAAAATTTTTAAACACGCAATAACAACAAATAAAATTCCTTCCAGGGAAAGAGAAAGCTCACTCCCACAGTCCCCTCCCTCCCCCAGCCCCCGGAACTCTGGTGAGAATTAATCTAGCTAAATCTCACAGCCTCAAAGTTCTGGGCCTAGCCAATACCCAAGCCTATAATGGGCTCTCCAGCTCACCCCACCCCACCATCCGCCCCAATTTCTTCAATCTGCTCAGCAACCAGAGGCATTAAATCTAGAAAACTAATTTGCAAGGAAAACAATGAGAAGAGCAATAGTTTCTCTGCCGGATTCTAATGTAAAGTCCCACCAGGACTAGAGCGTTGTAAAGCCTGGAGAGAACCAACGATTAACATTCAAAGCTCCAGTGCTTTGGAAGCTGACCCGCTGCAAAATTGAAATTTGCCCTACCCCACCAGGGCCAGCACTCAGGTTCACATTATTTATCCTGCAAACTGAGTTGCTAATAGCAAGCAATCACAGGCTGGCTCCCCCGCAGATCTGTGGAGTTTGCAAAGTCATCCCAGGACATGTGCCTGGGTTACTTGGGAGCAGCACTATTTGGGAAAGGAGAAGGCAGGAATGAAGCTGGGGAGTGGGAGGAGAGGGAGAGCCAGAAAGGCCAGGAGGGGCTGAGCCCCAGGGAAGGCAGGGTCTTCGCCCAGCCCCACAGACAGCTGACCTTGCATGCCATGCAGTGCAGGGAGACTCTGCTATGCTCTGTTCCCCAGGGATGGGGGTGGCACTCGGAGATGGGTAGATTCACCTTGAGTCATCCAGTGAGTCACTAGCAGAGGCAGAAATAGATCTTAGGAGCCACCGTTCTTGTCACCGCATCTTGTTTCTTCAACCAAGACTCCAAGGAGGGGAGGGACCAGAGCAGCACACAGCCAGGTTGGTTCATTTGATGAGGGGACGTCTTCCCAAGTCTGCCCCCCTTCCCGAGGGAAGTGATGAAGAGCCAAGAACCAAATAAAATTGTCTGGCCGAGTCAGGCACTCTTCACATCAAGTACACCTGTTTGCCATCCCCACGAAGGTCTGACTCGTCTGAGCCCCACGTCAAGTCCAGCTGGGACCCTCGGCTCTCGTGGGAAGCACATGCATCCCAGAAAGGCTTCTTGATTACATCCATTCTGTTTCCTTCTTTCCTCTAACTTGTAATCTTTTAGGGCCTAGGAGAGAAATATAGCTGTCTACCCGATATCCCAAGTACCCTCAGCCCAATGTCGTCAGAAAACAGACATAGTCTTGTTACGTACCCATTCATGGCTTTGTATTGTTTGAAAACGTAGGCTTCATTTTTATTCAAGAATAGTTGCCATTGGAAAAAATTGTTTGTTCTCAGTTTTCTAGAAAAAGCAATCTGCCACACTATCCAGAGCCACATAGGGAGACCCCATGGGCATTCAGGAAGAGATGGGAGCAGAGGGGGTCCCCCTAAAACCCTCTGCAGCAAAGAAAACCTGATTTTAAAAAAAAAAAAAAGTATTTTGGAGCGTGGACTCTGTATTGGCTGATTGTGCAAAACAGACCTGGGCAAGCAGTTTGCAGTGTCTGATAACTGAGCGGCCCTGGAAGGAAAGGTTTCTAAGAGACAGTAAGGGCCCTGGGGGACAAGGCATTTGTCAAAAGAACATCACACGTGCAGCCATTACCTTTGTAGCTGCTGCAACCGTTTTATGACCATAGGAGAAGCCAGGTCCTGAGAAATGACTGCTAACACAACCAAGTGCCCCGGATGTTCCCACACCACAAGCTAGCAATTGCCTTCCTGCTTCAGCTACTTCTAGTCCATCAGCATTCTGTGTGCCGCTGAAAACATCCTAAGACAATCTTTTCGGCTTACTCTAAGATCTGCCGTTGTTGTTGTTGTTGTTGTTGTTGTTGTTGTTGTTGTTGAACTAGAATTGCTCTTTAGAGAATGAGTTTGATGCTTGAACTTACTCTAACTCACTCCACCCTCACCCACTCCTCACCCCCTCCTTACCCCACCCCACCCTCACCCCATCTTCACCCCCACCCTTACCCCCTCCTCACCCCCACACTCATACCCACCCACACTCACCCCCTTCTCACCCCCACCCACCCCTCCTCACCCCACACTCACCCCTACCCCCGCCTCACCCCCACACTCATACCCACCCACACTCACCGCCTCCTCACCCCCACCCACACTCACCCCCTCCTCACCCCACACTCACCCCCACCCCCTCCTCACTCCCACCCTCACCCCACACTCACCCCCACCCACACTCACCCCTCCCCGCCCCCGGGGTTACAGGAGCTGCAGATGGCACGGAGTGGCCCATCACGTTTGTGCCAGTTCCGTAAGGCTTGGCCTCACTTGTCGATGCAGAGCCTTCCCAGGAGACAGGTGCTCTGAAGACAGCGGGGAAGCTGGGAGCATCCCATGCATCTTTTTTCTCTCGTGATTCCTGGATATTCACAGCCGATATTTTCTCTTGAAGATGCAGTTGGCCTTAGGTGGGTGACACTCTTGGAAGAGAGGACAAGGCTCAGTTTGGGTGAAGGGAGTGAAATGTAGTTTCTATTCAACTGCAAGACCAAGTCAGTGTAACTGAGAGTCACCACCTGAGAGGACAGGATTTCCTTGGGCTGCAGGGACAGCAGAGTCATGGTAGAGAGCTTAGAGAGAGCACCCAAAGGCTGGAATTTACACCTCAGCACTGAAGGAGTGCGCGCGCACACACACACACACACACACACACACACACACACAGACATGCACATCCACACACAGACATGCACACCCACACAAACACACACACAAACATGCTCACACACACACAGCAACATGCACACACTCACACAAACATACACACACATACATGAACACACACACACACACACAGACATGCACATCCACACACAGACATGCACACACACACAAACACACACACAAACATGCTCACACACACACAGCAACATGCACACACTCACACAAACATACACACACATACATGAACACACACACACACACACACAGACATGCACATCCACACACAGACATGCACACCCACACAAACACACACACAAACATGCTCACACACACACAGCAACATGCACACACTCACACAAACATACACACACATACATGAACACACACACACACACACAGACATGCACATCCACACACAGACATGCACACACACACAAACACACACACAAACATGCTCACACACACAGCAACATGCACACACTCACACAAACATACACACACATACATGAACACACACACACACAGACATGCACATCCACACACAGACATGCACACCCACACAAACACACACAAACATGCTCACACACACACAGCAACATGCACACACTCACACAAACATACACACACATACATGAACACACACACACACACACACACACACACAGAGCAATGTTTCTGGACATGAACTGGCCACTATCTAGATATGTGCCCTCTGCCAAATCACATCCCAATTCTAGGCTTCAGTCTCCTCAACCATGAAATATGGGAATTGAACTAAATTATTTCTGGTCACTTCAGATTCACTTTAAAAATCTCATGATTCTAAATATAAACAGATTGCCTCAACCTTTAAAAAAAAAACTAAACTAAATGTCAAGCACATGTGATCATCTCCATTATTAGAGAAAAAGATTCCCATTCAAATCTAAAGAACCAGTAGTAGATGGCTTTGTTCTACCGAGATACAAAGGTTAGTGCTGTCCATCAGTTAATATTGTTAGCATGGGTTGGGATTGTGCCTTTTGCCTAATCTCCAGTGTTTCTGACTGTGATCTCATTTGGGAATATGGCTGCTGCAGATCTAACTGGCTAAGACACGGTTATATGGCCATATAGGAGTAGGGTCAGCCCTTAATCTAAAATGAATGATGTCTTGGCTGGGCCTGGTAGTGCACTTGTAATCCCAGCACTGAGGCAGGCAGGTTTCTGTAGGTTTGAGGCCAGCCTATGCTACATAATGAGTTCAAGGCCAGCCTGGGACACACAGTGAAGCCTTATTGGATGGCTATTTACTGTCACTCTGACTGGACTTAGAATCCCAGGCACCGGTCAGTGAGGACATTTCTGGAGAGGGTTAACTGAAGAGGGAGGAGTCATCATGGTTGGTGAATGGGCGGGGCCACCTCGTTAGCCGAGGTCCCAGCGCTAATGAGAAGGCAAGCAGGAAAAACCATAGCCACCAGCATTCTTCCCTTTGTGGCCGGAACTTCAGCGTGGGGACAGCCGTGTCCTGTTCCTGCTCCACGATTCCCCACCGTGATGGACTGCGCTGTCAAACTAATCCAAAATAAAGCCTTCCTTCCTCCCCCTTGCTTCTGTCAGGCATTTTATTACATCAACGAGAAAGTTAATTAATAATCTGTCTCCAAGAAATAAATAATGAAAAATAATTAAATAAAGCAGCCGTGTCTTGATAAAAAAATAGAAAGACAGAGATGGAGTACTGTGTGGAGACAAAGGCTCGGGGGTGGGGGAGGGGGGGAACAGCTCTGTGTCTACAGAGGCATCAGCTGAAGGGTGCAGCTCCAAGCCCAGGCGTCCAGAGTTGCTATAAGCTTCAAAAGCTGGAAGAGTCGGAAGGAGTCCTGCTGTCGGAGGGCCACGGCCCCAGTGTTACCGCCATGTCTGATTTCCCAGTTCTAGAACTGTGACGCGCCAAGGCTCTGCTTTGGACTGCACAGTTGGTAGCACTTGTTACAGCAGACGTAGGACATGGATACAGCTATAGTATGTATTAGATGCTTACCATGGACTAGAAGCTTCAATGGGTGCCCCGACTGCTACTCCCTAAATCTTTACGGCAATCTTGGGGTCACAATATTTTAGCCACGTTTTACCAGTGAGGATATATACAGATATGCCCACAACCACCAAGTCAGAGGAGAAGTTAAACTTTAAAATTGAGGATTCTGGGTTTTTTTTTTTTTTGATATATTCTTTATTTACATTCCAAGTGATTTTCCCTTTCCTGGATCTCCCCTCCCTGAAAGTCCCATAAGCCCTCTTCCCTCCCCCTGTTCCCCAATCCACCCCTTCCCACTTCCCTATCCTGGTATTCCCCTACACTGCTGCACTGAGCCTTTACAGAACCAGGGGCCTCTCCTTCCTTCCTTCTTGGACATTATTTGATATATGGATTGTGTTTTGGGTATTCCAAGCTTCTAGGCTAATTAATATCCATTTATCAGTGAGTGCATACCATGAGTGTTCTTTTGAGACTGGGTCACTTTACTTAGGATGATGTTCTCCAGTTCCATCCATTTGTCTAAGAATTTCATGAATTCATTGTTTCTAATGGCTGAATAGTACTCCATTGAGTATATATACCACATTTTCTATATCCATTCCTCCGCTGAGGGACAACTGGATTCTTTCCAGCTTCTGGCTATTATAAATGGGACTGCTATGAACACAGTGGAGCATGTGTCCTTATTACATGCTGGGGAATTGATTATAATGGATTCTGTTATAAGGATCTTAGTGTGAAGGGGGCTGGCTATTTGAAGCCTCCATGGACACCTCACTTTCTAGATCTGCTCTTTTGTTTTGCTTGATTGTAATGTGTTTATCAACACTGTAAAGTCCCTCAGAATCAGCGGGTCTGAAACCATAATCTTCATTCTCCCCCTAACTTCAGTTTCCTAGGAGAACGTTTCTTTTCCCATTCTCTCCAGCCATAGTCGGTGGCTCTGAGCGCTGAATCAAGTCATCCTTTGACTCCCTCTCGCTTCAAATCCTGAACCTTTGGGCTATATATTAAATCCACTGATAGCTCAACGTCTCTACTGCCACTGCCCTGGCATCCAGTGTCCCTACTCTGAGCTCAGTGCTCTATGAAATCTTCCTGCCTGGACCTTCCAAAGGCTTGTCATCACACTTTGAGTAAAACCAACTTTTGGGTGGGGACGTTGTTCAGTCAGTAGAGGGCTTGCCTAGCACATACAGGCTGTGGACTCAATCCCCAGCACTGCATAAAACTGGACATGGTGGTGCACACCTATAACCCTAGTACTTGGAAGGCAGAGGCAGAAGGATTACAAGTTCAAGGCCAGTCTCAGTTGCATATGGGGAGAGAGAGAGAGAGAGAGAGAGAGAGAGAGAGAGAGAGAGAGAGAGAGAGAGAGAGAACAAAGGAAGGAAAGGAAGAAGAAAGAACAAAAGACACAACCTTTTCCATGGCCCATGAGTGTCCTTTGGCCTAGCCTCTGCCCTACCCTGAAGTGACTCATAGGCAGTCATTTCTGTGGTCCTTGAACATCCCTTGAACCTTTGGAATGAAAATCTTGACCTATCTAGAGCCTCATCTAGCTGCCTCCTCCTCATTATTCAGTACAGAGGCCTTAGATTTAAGGTAGCCCCATCCCTAGGCCCAGTCCTTCCTTTTCTCTGGTTTCATCTCCTTTACTCTCTAAAAACTCGGCATGCTTTCATGACTTTCCTTTTTGCTCTGTCTTTCTTGCCTTCCATGAGCACAAGAGTCTTTTCTGCCCTGGCTCATCACTTGTTCTAACGCCCAGAGTCTGGCCCTCACGGGTGCTTCCACCTGCCAGGAAGGAAACTTGAGTTTCCCGCCTTGAGCCTAAGCCTTTGGAATCTCTCTGCTATCTGCTGCTCCTTGTCCACCACTATGGCCCACACAGGTATTCATCAAGCGCTTGTTGACCACTGTCTTAGTTAGGGTTTCATTGCTATGAAGAGACCATGACCACAGCAACTCTTATAAAGAAAACATTTAAGTGGAGCTGGCTTACAGTTTTAGAAGTTTAGTCCATTATCATCATGGTGGGAAGCATGGCAGTGTACAGGCAGACATGGTGCCAGAGGAACAGAAAGTTCTACATCTTGACCTACAGACAGCAGGAGACTGTCACACTGGACATAGCTTAAACACAGACTACCTCAAAGCCTGCCCTCATAGTGATGTACTTCCTCCAACAAGGCCCCACCCAACTCCAACAAGACCACGCCTCCTAATAACACCACTCCCTATGGGCCAAACATTCAAACACATGAGCCTTTGGGGGGTGGGGGTGGGGCAAACCTATTCAAATGACCACAGCTGCACAGAGAGGCCTTTCTTCTACAGTTTCTGTTCTTCTTGGATATTGAATTTTCTGGTGGTTCAAGGAGTTTACACTTAGAAACATACACCTAGGAAAGACTCATAAATACACATATACCCCAATTTCTTTTCTATAGAGGACATCCCCACTCAGCAAACAGGGTCATCCTTTGTGTGTGTGTGAAGCCTTGCTCTGCCTCAAACACGGGACCTGCCTGGCTAACTGAGCTCAGATGTGTAAATACGTCCCGGATTTTTAATTACTTTCAACACAGAGAGCACATTTGGAGCCCCTTGCCAGCCGTTCGACATTTCTTACCATTCCAAACTGCGGAGGGAAATGAGCTTTTCTGCCACAGGAGACAAAGGGAAAAAAACAAGACCATTTTTAAAAATTAAGTCTGTATTTGGTGCTATTCACAAATGCATTACCTCTTTTGTAATAAATGGAAATCAGTTTGTATCTCTTGAAATTGATTTCTCCATTCTCCCCAGCACCCTATTTTGCAGGACCATTGACTTTAAACTTGCGTATTACATTTTTTGTTTGTTTGTTTGTTTATTGGGGAGGACACGCGTGTGAAGGTCGGAAGCCGACTCGTAGGGCAGGTCCTCTCCCTTTACCACCTGGGTTCCAGGAACCCAACTCAGATCCCTATGCTCGTCTTTACCTTCTGAGCCATGCGCCAGCCCTGGGCCACGACTCTGAAACCCCTATCCCTAACTCAAAAGCCACCGGGCAGGCAGTCCAGGCCCAGCCAACAAGGCCCATGAAAGTGGGTTTCTAGAGACCCTTCCAAAGTCCACAGGAAGCAGTGTGCTTGGAGAAGTCAAGCCTTAGGTGATGGGTCCTGGACATGGGCACTGCTATTCTGAAACTTTAAAGTCCCTTGGGATTATATCCCTGCCCCACTCCGTTCATCCATTCCCATTCGGGCCTAATTCCTCCAAGGAAGTGAAGGGAAATGGTTTATAGAAGGTTAACTAAACTTAGCATTCATCTCTTAAAAGCAACCGTCTTAATCTGGGACAGTAGTACCTCTCAGCAAAACCCTCCAAGTTCTTCTTTGTTTTGTAGAAAGCAGTAGGAAACAATCTACCCTTCTGTGCATTTGGTCTGGGTTCTCTGTTTTCTTCAGCAAATAACAGAATTCACTTGGCTTACTCAGGATAGAAAAATGAACTGTGTAAAAACAAGAGGAACCCATCAATCTGGGGCTGAGGGAGGAGACGAGGTCTCAGGAAAGCTCCAGATCTGGAGTCCACCAGGAGCCCAGCCAATCCATCCTTCTCTGCCTGCCACTCTAGGACCACATCAGACCTTTGACGGGTTTGAATGTGACATGTTTCCCTCATTTTCATGTTTGAATGCTTGGTCCCCAGCAGATGGTGACAAATGGTAGGCTATGGAACCCTTAGGAGGTCGAGCCTCGCTAGAGGGAGTGGCTTCCTGGAGGCAGGCCTTCAGAGTTTGAGGCCTGACCCAGCTTCCTGTCTACTCTTTGTTTCTGGTCCCACGAAAACATATTGTTGCTGTCAAGCCTTTTCTGCCATGCTGGGCTGTGTCCTCGAACTGTGAGCCCAAGGTAAACCCGCAACCCCTAAACTGCTTCTTGTCAGGTGTTTGGTCACAGTTATGAGAAAAGTAATCCAGACTCCCATCTCTGTTTCTCTCTGCAGTTTTAGCAATCAACTCCCAGGTCCAGATGTTCTCATTCCACAGTCCTCCCAGGTTCCCAGGCTCTGTGAACCACAGTTCTGTGCAGAGGAAGGCGACTCTGATGGTCTTAGCTTGAGCACGGATCGACTCGTGATCCAACTCACTGCTGGCCAGGTGAACCAACTTGAACATGAGTTGGGAAGCCGCCACAGTCCAGGCGAAGGTTACTGAGGACTTAGATAGGCAAATCTCTGAAAGTCTCATTACCACACTGGACGTACAGCCACTCAAAGGAAATTATTTTATTATGTATTTGTCTGTGTGTATGCATGCACAAGTGCACAGATGCATGCAAGTACCCACGGAAGCCACACAAACGTGTCAGATGCCTCGGAGCTGGAGTGCCAGGCAGCTGTGAACCACCTGACATGGGTGCTGGCAACTGAACTGTGGTCCTCTGCCAGCGCAGCAAGCGCTCCTGGTCACCGAGCCTTCTAGCTCCCCATTTTATTCATTCTACCGTGATTGCTATTCTGTTCCCATGCCTCTAAACTTGGAATGTTAAAAGTGTCTAAAAGTGTATAGAAGTGTCCTCTATTTGTTAGTTTTATCTGAAAAAGCATCTTTAAAGGTTTTTTTTTTTTTTTTGTCTATTGGTGCGTACCTGTATGAGTTTATGTTCATCATGTGTGTGTGTGTGTGCCTCTGGAGGCCAGAGGTTTCCAGTACTCCGGAACTAGAGTTACAGGCAGTTGTAAACCTCTAGGACTCAAACCTGAGTTCTTTGCAAGAGCAGTAAGTGCTCATAATGGCTTAGCCATCTCTTCAGCCCTAGAAATCATTATATTTTTTAGGTATGGCTAATGAATCCTAAAGTATTTTTTTTCAGATTAGATTTGTTGTTGTTGTTGTTTTGAGAGCCTTGGCTGGGGTCTTCAAACCGCTAATAATGCTTACTCTCTGAGCATTGAGAAAGTGGCCCTGAGATTGTTTGAATTAAAGCTAGGATACTGTGATGACAGCAACAATAATAACTTGGGAGAGGAGTGGAAAGAAGAAATGGACTAGGAGAGAAAGAGAGGGGGGAGGAGAGAGAGAGAGAGAGAGAGAGAGAGAGAGAGAGAGAGAGAGAGAGAGAATGTGCTACTATACTCAGGACCTCAAGGCGTTAGACAGTAAGCGTCTGAGGGACTCTGGTCAATCCTTTCTATGAGCAATTTAGGGACCCTATCAGTGATAATTACGTCACCCACCCACACTCAGAATTGCTGATCACCCCAGAAGTCTCTGCAAGTGCTTAGCTTGATTACACAAAATATTACTGATTATTTTCATTTACACAAATAGCTTTCATTTATAGCTAATCACCATGTAGCACAAAGATGATTATGTGTTGATTAACTTTGCTTTAAGATTAATTTCAACATAAACTTCTACACATTTTTTTTTGATTCAGGCTTCTTAGTTTGTTGTGTATATAGAATTGATTATGTACTCAAACTTCAAAAGAATTAGAAGGATATCATCCTCTGGGATACCAGATCTCATGGGGGAGGGGGGCAGCATGATGCTCTCGTCCAGACTTTTCCTGCCGCTCCCGCCTCCACTCGCTCCGCCATTTTGAAAGTGCCCAGCCAGTCTCATCCTACAGAAATCTTTAAAAGAGAATTTTATAAGAGAAGTTCTTCACTGCCTTCAGCTGACCTTCAACAGCATTCAAAATTCTGCATAGATGTTATCGACCTGTAACCACAAGCCGCTGTCACCATTTGTGGGATGTTTGCATTGTTTAAGGTTGTTTCAAACCTGTTAGCTATGCTCAGCTACATCCACACCCACACCCAAACATTATTCTGGGTCAGGGATATTGAAGAGTGCTATCTTAAGATTAAAGCCATGCATTTAGCTTAGTTTACTGAAAATCTAAGGCATAGCAAGGTTGGTTACATTTGCTCTCTTAGAAGCAGGTTAAACAGGGCTAAAAAGATGGCTCAGTGGTTAAGAGCACTGGCTGCTTTTCCAGAGGTTCTAAATCCAATCCCCTGAGACAGAATGGTGGCTCACAACCACCTCTACTGTGATCTGATGCCTTCTGGCATGCAGGTGTGTCTGTAGGTAGAGTATTCATACATAAAATAAATACATCTTTTAAAAAAAAAGACTGAAACCTTGTCTCAAACAACAACAAAAATTGTAAATGACTATTGGTTTGGTAAGGCAGCAGTTGGGATATAAAGTGAATTAGTGGGGAAAAAAAGGCAGATTAAACTTAAACAGATTTACATAGTAAGATAGCAGGTTGAGTATATATTTTAAATAATCTCCAGGCATATTATTCATATGATGACAAGATATTTAAAGAAAAAATGTCAGTCTCTTTGGGATCAAGAGATATCTTCTGAAAAGTGTATTACCACAAACAGATTACTTTTCTCAACTTGACCCAAATTAGAATCACCTAGAAGAGGAAACCTTGGCTGAGGAACAGCCTACATGGGGATGGCCTGTAGGCATGTTTGTGGCAGCATGTTCTTGATTGCCGATTGTGTAGGAGGCCTAGCCTACTGTGAGCCTGGGCTGTTTAACACGGTGCCTGACCATGAGCCTGCGGACATGCCAGGAAGCGAGACCCTCCATGGTCTCTGCCTTAGATCCTGTCCTGAGGCTTCTACCTTGTTTTCTCTCGAGGAAGGACTGTGACTCGTAAGGGAATGAGCCCTTTCCTCCCCAATTTGCTGAGTTGGTGTCAGATCACAGCAACAGAGAAGCATGCTAGACAGACATCCACAAAGGAAAATAGTTGAATCTTATAAACATGGCCATGATTAGAAAGTTTAAGAAACATAGTTAGGGGCTGGAGAGGTGGCTCCGCAGGTGAGTACTTCCTGTTCATTCAAAAGGACCTGAGTTCGGTTCCCACTACCCAGCCTGGGCAGCTCACAACCGCCTGTAACTCCAGGACTAGAGGGTCCCAAAGCTCTCTTCTGACCTCTGTAGCCACACGCACACATAGACACCCATACACATAAATAAAATAACATAATGGCCCATATCACAATACTATTCACAAGAATTAAGATACATGCTTATAAAACAATCATTTTTTAAGGACTCGACATTAAAAAAATACAATGAAGATGGGGTAAGGACTTGGTATAAAAGTGAGTAAACGACAGGGTCTTGCCTGGCCCAATGGCAGTGTGACCTGAGACACAGACTAACCCAATCCTATCTACCAGAGGCCCAGGGGGAGGTATGTTTATTGCTAAGCACCAGCTTTATAAAGTAAGAGAGAATGGAGCATCTTTTGAGATGTAGCCATCTACTTATTTATTTACTGAGTAAACATTTGCTCAGCATCTGGAACAAGAGGCTGTATGCCAAGTACCATGAGAGTGGAAGATGTTTTTTTTTTTTTTCTCTTTTAAATCCTTCCTCTACAGTCTCTTGTTTGCAAAGGTACAAATAATCATGGGGTAGTGTCACTGTGACAAAAGGCCTGACAGGGATGGTGGGAAGGGCACGGCCGAGCTGCAGCTCACTCAGTTCATGGCGGCAGGAGGACGAGGTGGGTCATTCCAACTATGACCCAAAGGGTCACAATCTTTTTACAATAAAAAAAAAATGCAGTTAGTCCAACTTTGAGAGTCCCCACTGGGGCTGGAGAGATGCTCAGAAGTCAAGGACACTGGCCACTCTTGTAGAGGACCTGGGTTCAGTTTCCGGCACCCACATGGCAGCTCACAACAGTTTGTAACTCCAGTTCATGGGATTAGATATCCACTTCCAAAGGCACCAGGCCTACATGTGTTACATGAATATTTGTGCGGAGAAAACATTCATATACATAACATAAAGGTAACTATTAGGGAAGAAAATTCCCAAATTCTTAACAATCCAACCCTCATGAACAGTCTTTACTAGCCACATGTCTGTTGGCATTTGGTGTTTTCAAATTCCCACCAGAATTATAAGCTCCCTTTTGCAGCTCCAAGGGCTTCTCAACTCACGTTTCTGCAGTTTTTCCATATTCTTTTTGCAAATCAGTTCCAAAGACCTAAAAACCATATAGTCAGGTTTAACCTCACTAACAACCCATTTTCTGTGCCTGTTTTCAGTACTAGATACTTCTGTGCCAGTGTGACAAAATGCTGGACAGAACAAGTTAGATGGAGAGGGTTGTAATTTAACCCTCCATCTTAGAGGTGAGGGCAGAGAGGAACAGCTCTGTCCATAGTAGCAGGAGCTTGTGGGGAAGAAAAG
The DNA here is from genome assembly GCA_964023405.1 of Apodemus agrarius. Taxonomy (NCBI): domain Eukaryota; kingdom Metazoa; phylum Chordata; class Mammalia; order Rodentia; family Muridae; genus Apodemus; species Apodemus agrarius. Next base: position 58,874,230 of record OZ030007.1, on the reverse strand, counting down.
CTATCCTCATGGAAGCAGACCTAGATCAGAGAGCATAGGGCAGGAACTATGAGAGAGGAGCTAATGTTTAAGGCCCACCCCCTCATAACCAATTTCTGCCAGCTAAGCCTGCCTCCATAGTCTATGAAGACATCATCGACCAGGGGGAAAGCATGCATATGTGAGCTCATGGTGAACATTAGAGATTCAACCATAACAGTCTGGAGTCCAGACAGCCAACCACAGGGACAGGTGCTGCTCTAGCCTGGGAAAGGAGTGGGCTGGATAATGAGATGTGCGAGCAGCAATGGAAAAGAAGTAGGGACAGACAGACAAATGAAGGACTGGAGATCACAAATTCAGTGGTACTGAGGTGGAAAGTAGGCTCTCAGAACCGGTTTGTGCTGTCCCAACCCCAACATGCAACCAAGAAGTTTCTGGGTTGGGGACAGGGCATAAGCCCACCATGAAAGGACCTAGGAGATCAAGACAGGGAGTTTGATTTCCCCTAAAGACGGGGAAAGTTACAGCAAACTAATGAAAACATCATGCTCAAATAGTCATCCAAGCCTCCATCCCAGGCACTAGGTGGTGAATGGCTAAGGAGGGGAGAATGGGGGTGGGGAGCCCACCTAAGAGCTGTGGGAGCTCTGACCAGCACATCCCTGTGTAAGGTTGGAGGCAGAGAAGCCCAAGAGAATAGGCGGCAGAATCTAGAATGATTCTCACTATGTGTCGCTGAGTGTATCTCAGGATCTCTAGAACAAGAAATGCAGGAGGAAGGACTGCGTGAACTGAACCCAGTCTGAGAGAGATGCATTTTGGAGAGCAGGGTTAGTATACACATTCACACAGCTAGAGGGGACTCTGGGCTGGAGGACCTGCATCTAGGGCACTGGGACATAGAACCATGGAGAAATGGGAACTCTAGAAAGAGAGAAAAGAAGAGAGGAATGAAAGAAGGGCTGTCAGAGAGGGAAATCAGGATGAACGAGACAGGTGGAGGGGCACACACCTGGAATCCCAGCACACACAAGGTCCAAGAGTTTAAGATCAGCCCAGCTTGTACTGAGTAAATGAGTGAATGAATCAATCCATCAACTCAAGGAGGAGAGGAGTCTAATGGGAAATCGGAGGTCAATAGGCAACATAGACAAGTCAAATAATATCCCTGGCAGTGCATTATGATAAAAAATATCTCTTACATTCTAAGAGACTGGAACTTTTTGTCAGACCTCATAGCCAGAGTTAGTAATACACCTTGAAATCACTTAAGACTGCTAGCCTATCGTGTGTTCAGTCTGTTGTTTAACCTGCTTTCAAATGTAACAATCAACCTTACTTGCCTTGGATTTTACAACCTAAATTAATGCATAGCTATAATCTTATATTACGTACTCTTCCATGCCCCTGACCCAGAACAATGAATGTGCATCATTTGCTGAAAGCAGCAGATACGGAGGTGGAAAGCAATATTCTAAAATGAATATCCTCCATAAATGTTGAACACAACATCTGTATATTGATTGATTAAACAATGTTTGTTGTCTAGGTCAGTTGGGGGTCAGTTGGAGCCAGTGACTTAATCCCTTGTAAAGCTCTGTTCAAGATTTCTATAAAATAGCTCTCATTTCTTCCCCCTCATAATGCTTTCTGTGCCATTCAATAAGCACAGAGCTGAAGTCCTTTGTCGGGAGGACAGAAGACACAGGGAGCATGAAGTAGAGATTTAAAATCTGGACTCACTCTCGGCTAAGTGACTCTAAGGGGAAGCACGTTCACTTCCTCCATTAATGTGACACTGATGCATCATTGGTGACTCGGAGTGAGCAACCGATGCATGCACTCCAGCAAACATCAAGACCAAGGTTGTAACAACCAGAAGTCACCGGCCGCAGCACAAAATGGCTCCCACTGAAGAGTGCTGAGAAACAAAACTGAGGCTTCAGGAGCAGAACAAAATTTCCAAGAGGGGTCATTGGGACAGACACATGGTGAGAGGGTCCAAGAAAGATTGTGTAGATGCATAGGAGAGGAGGAGGGGAAAGGGAGAGAGTGGAGCCCTAGATGAGGAGACAGTGCATGGAAGATGCTGGGAAGGAACCAGGGGATTTGTGTGGGTGGAAGAACAGTTCTTCCCTGGGTGCAGTGAGCTGTCCTAAACCGGTACCATCCACAGCTCCCCACACCTCTGAATGAGACAGACATAGACTGACGAGATTCCCCCACAGCATTCCTCATTTCCTCTCCCAGGCTTCCTCCAATAGCAAGAACACTGTATGTCAAGAAACCAGGATGGAGGGCCAGCATGGAGAGTCAGTAGAGGGGGATGGGCAAGGGAACCCAGCCTGCATGGACACAGGTGTCCACAGCCCTCCTAACCTCAACTCAGTGCTCTGCTGAACCATAAGGCCACCAGCCTGGAAACTGTCCCAGTTTTGTAGTTTCAACCTGTTCTCACTGACCCCAGGTCCAAACTCTGGATCTACCTCTCGTGTGTGTGTGTGTGTGTGTGTGTGTGTGTGTGTACACGCGCATGCATATGTATATAATGTGTTTGATGTATGTTATGTATATACATGTGTGGGAACAAGGTTGACACTGTCTTCTTTGGACACTCTCCATCTTCTATATTGAGTCGGGACATCTTTTTTAAGCCCAGAGTCTGCCAGTCTAGCTAGCCATCTTGCTCTGAGAGGCCCTGTCTCTGCCTCCCATGTGCTGGGATTACAGGCAGCGTGTAGTTCATCTACCCTGCTTTATGCTCTGGGTGGGCCATGCTACCCGTCACCTGCCCAGGGAATCTTTGGGTCTGCAGATGAAAGACACATACACATTCGCTCATTTTTAACATGCCTTACTGGCTCAGTGGCTAGCATGCCCTTCCCTCTGGTACTCCTGGCTAAATGCCTTCTAGATCTACCTTTAACTTTGCTACCCAGATATTTTCTATGATTCCCATTGGTCTTAGCTGCCCGAGACAAGACGCTTCCAGGCTGCCCTTCTGTGGGCAGCTTCCCCTTTCTGCCTACATTTTGGATGATCTCCCCTGCAGCTCTGAATCTGTTTCATCTCTCTCCTCAAGTATGGTGATCTCCTCTCTCTCCTGCTTCAACTCTCTCTCTACTTCATAGCCTGCACAACTCTAAGGGTCCCACCCTCTCTCCCACTTCCCGGCCGTTGGCTGCTGGCATCTTTATTGATCATCAAAAACCAACTGGGGGGAGGGGCTAGAGAGATGGCTCAGTGGTTAAGAGCACTGACTGCTCTTCCGGAGGTCCTGAGTTCAATTCCCAGCAACCACATGGTGGCTCACAACCATCTGCAATGGGATCCGACGCCCTCTTCTGGTGTGTCTGAAGACAGCTACAATGTTCTCACATACATAAATAAATAAAATCTTAAAAAAAAAAAACCCAACTGGGGACAAGGACCTTCAGCATCAGTACACACAGACTGTCGATTAGATCAAAGCATCAGAACCAATTCCCATTCAGCAGGGCACCACATTGCCCAGCACTTCCTGGGTGCTGGGGATCTGAACTGTGGTCCTTGTGTGCAGTAAGCAATTCCCTGCCGGGCCATGTCCCCAGCCCATCTCTCGTTACTCACCTAACCTGCCTTGGGACCCAAGAGTCATTTTCTTATTTCAGAGTTTTCATTCTTCTCCTGGTTATTGCCTTGCCCATTTTATACCCTAGCTTTTGATAATAATGGGACATATTCTTGTATTGATGCCCCTTCATTATTCAAATAGGGATTTGAATTAGTTAACGAACACATTGTGTGCCTCTAGTTTTATGTCAACTTGATACAAGTTATAGTCATCCAAGAGGAGAGAACCTCAATTGAAAAACTGGAAGAATTTTTTAAATTAGTGATTGATGGGGGAGAGCTGGGCCCAGCCCATTGTGAGTAGGGCCATCTCAGGGCTGGCGGTTCTGGGTTCTATAAGAAACCAAGCGGAGCAAGCTAGGAGAAGCAAGGCAGTGAGCTGCACCCTCCCAGGCTCTGCATCAGCCCGGGCCTCCAGGGCCCTGCCCTGCCCTCCACAAGTTCTTGCCTTGTCTTCCCTCGGGGATGAACTGCGATGTGGAGGTGTGGGCTGAGTGAACCCTTTCCTCCCATAGTTGCTCTTCGTGTTTCATCACAACAAACGTGACCCTGACCAAGACACCATGGTTACCAGGAGTTCCTAAAAATGAGATAATGGATAGGCATAAAAGTAAAGTTAAAGAAAGAAATGGGATACACCTAACGATTAGGCAAAAATGCCAAGGACACACTGCGTTAGCTCTCGAACCTTTCGTTTTAAGTAGTCATCTATTCTGTTCCGAGCTTCCCAGGAGGCTCTGTGAGCAGAGAAGGACAATGCAGTTTGCAACACGTGGCGCTTTTGCTTCTTTTTTTCAGTTCTGAAGCACGAGAACCAGGAAATTCAAAAGAGAGGTAAAGAGAACCTCCAGGGTGGGGGTGAAGAAAAGCCCCATCCTGACCACACACCAGGCCTTGAGGATGGCAGAAGCACAAAGACCTTCCTTAAACAACTCTCTCTGTCGAGGGCACTGATGGAATATTTGATGAACTTTAAGTATTCAGTTAAGAAAGTCAGGAGAAAGTTTAAACGTAAGTGAGTGATAAATACCTGGGAATTAAGCACACGATTGAGACAACAGTTAACTCAGCATGTAGCAGAGGCCAGGCATGGTGGTACATGCCTTTAATCCCAGTACTCAAGAGGCAGAGGCAGGTTGATCTCTATGAGTTCGAGATCAGCAGAGCAAGTTCCAGGACAGCTGGAGTTATTACACAGAGACACCCTATCCCAAAAAGCAAAACAAAACAAAAAAGTTAAACAGTACAAAAAAGTGAAGCAAAAATTGCTGCTAGAAATGCTGTTCACATAGTCACAGTCACGTGGTCATCCGATGCTGATAACGGCTCAATAGAAATGTTGATATTGGGGGGAACTGGGAAAGGGGAAAGCCTTTGGAATGTAAACATAGAATATAGAAAATACGGGTGGTGGTGGCACACACCTGTAATCCCAGCACTTGGGAGGCAGAGGCAGGCAGATTTCTGAGTTCGAGGCCAGCCTGGTCTACAGAGTGAGTTCCAGGACAGCCAGGGCTACACAGAGAAACCCTGTCTCGAAAAAAACAAACAAAAAAAAACCCAAAACAAAAGAATATAGAAAATAAAAATTAAAAAAGAAAAAAAAATAAAAAAAAAGAGAAATAAATGTTGATATTACTTGAGCCTTAAGTAGGAAAAAGCAACTGTGAGATAATGCTCATTGTTGTTTTATTATACTAAATCTTGGGGTAATTTACAGCTCAGTATAAAAATGGAAAAGTGGGAAATCAATAATGTCTAAGGCAAAAATCAAGAACTAGCAATATAAACTTGTTATTTACAGATGTATAGGATACATAACTATTAACACATATGCATAAATATATGTAGGCTTACAAAAGTGAGAGTATGTTTATAATTACACTTCTTTAGCCAAGAACAGAAAAACAGTTCATTCCCTCTGGTCTATTTCTGAGACTAAACAACTCCTAGAAATCTAAACTTGTTATTTAGCAATAAGAAAGATACAAAATTACATACATACATACATACATACATACACACACATACATACATACATGATAAAGGCTAACTAAAGTTGAAGTATGTTTACAATACCAATACTAAGGAAACAGAGTCAGGAAGATCCTAAGTTTGAGGCTATCCTGAGCTACATAGTAAGAGCTTGTGTCAGAAAACAAAACAACACATTAAAAAGCTGTGCTAGGATAACAGGCCCACATGGCTGGCAAATTACTGCAGGCTGTTGACAAGAGACCTCAGTCCCTTGCCACAAGGACCTCTCCATGGTGCTGCTTGAGTGTCCTGACAGTATGGCACTTAACTTTGGCCAAACTGGACAATATAAGAAAGAAATGGTGGAAACCATAGTGTGAGTGAGTGAGTGCGTGCGTGCATGCATGCGTGCGTGTGTGCATGCGTGTGTGTGTGTGTGTGTGTGTGTGTGTGCCTGTGTGTGTATCTGTGTGTGCGCACACACATGTGTTTGCGTGTGTGTGTGTGTGTGTGTGTGTGTGTGAGAAAGGGGCATTCTAAGGATCAAAGCTAGAGCCTCTGAGCTTTCTGCTCACTAGGCAAGTGCCCTACCTGAGCTTCACTCCCAGCCTCAGAAGTCACACTATTCTTTCTGGCCTATCACATCAATTACACATATCAGCCTTATTTGGTGGGGACATGGATATTCAAAGATATGAGCTGCTCAGAGACGTGAATCATTGGAATCAATAGCAAATATTCAAAAAGAAGAAACTTGCCTGGCACTTTGAAAATTATCTGTAACATTCTTTTTTTTCCCTTAAAGTTGTATTTATTTTATTTGATGTAATGAGTGTTTTCCCAGAACATATGAATATGCACCATGAGTGTCTAGTGCCTGAGGAGCTCAGAAGATGGCGTTAGATCCCCTGTAATAGGAGTTGCAGGCAGTTGGGAACCATCATGCAGTGATGGGAACGGAACCTGGATCCTCTGAGAGCAGCAAGTACTCTCCCCACGGAGCCATCTCCAGCCCCATTTTGAACACTCTTAATGACAAGTACATGAGGAGTTGGGACAATTATACAACAGAAGCCAAAGACCTGGCCAAATATAGACCCAAAGCATGTGCATAGGCACCCGTTCTCCTAAGGGGTGACTTCTGTGCCGATTCGTTTATGGACTACAGCGGAATGCTGGGACCGCATACCTTCCACCTCCAATAGCACTGCTTTTTCCCCCAACTGAGCATTTGCTGAGTGTCAACCTGCAGGGATCTCAATGTTCTGCTATCTGACAAGTACTCGGAGTTCAGCTCCTCCCAGTCAGCACTGAAGAACAGTCAGTACTCTTCAATAGGCTGAGCTGGAGAGGGGCTGCCAGCCATCTAGGAAAGCCCAGGAGCCTGGCTAGGGCATCTGTGTGGCTGGTAGGAGAAGCTCTTCCAAGGAATACCTGCCCTGGGTACAGAGGACCTTGGCATTTACTGTGTTCCAATGCTAAATCCACACCCCTCTTCTTTAGCCAAGAACATAAAAACAATTCATTCCCTCTGGTTAATGTCTATGAACTTTCCAAATCCCAGGGCTCAGACAGCCCTTCCATCCCTCTCCCTCCGCCATGCAAACCAGTGTCCGATACTCTCGCTCTCTCCTGCTTCCCCGTGGAAACTTCCCAGCCTGAACTGACATACAGAGGGGATTCATGGAGATGAAACTGTATGTGTATTACCTCACACCTGTAATTTCAGTGGGTGGGAGTCTAAGGCAGGGGGATCTTAAGTTTGGGGTTAGCCTGGGCTACATGGCAAGACCCTGTTGCAAAAATAATTATCAATTGAGTAGGTAGGAAAGTGAAGGTGGGTGTCTAGAGGACCCAGAGGCAGAGCGACCGACCCCAAACCAAGCCATGGTCGCGTTCTAACACAGCCCATGCTGTATCCACTTGCCCCCAGCTCAGCTTGTTCTGTTCAAGACTTCAGCTCTCTCTAGAAGCCCACGTCCCTTTTGTCATCGTAAGCTGTACTTTTGGAGAAGGATGGTTGCAGAGGCAAAGGAACAACCAGAAACTGCACTAAAGATTTTTGCATAAACTTTGTTATTTGCTCCTCATCTCCCTGAAAAATGCCTAAGCAGGGATCCAAACCATGGCCCATAAAGCAGATGTGGCCCTCCACAGTGCTTGGACCTCACTGTACTTTGGAAGTTTTTGCCAATATTTAGAAGTCAGAAGATTTCACACACACACACACACACACACACACACAAAATCAGATTTATGTCTTTAAAAATATTTGGGGAAATAAGACAACTGTGAGCCCGCATTCCCTGGTGGGGAGAATTGGCAAGCCACCGGCGGGCGGCAGCTGCCTTTCAGATGGGGCATGGCTCTGCATGGTCCCCACCCTGAGCCAACTAGCTTTTGGATGACTTGGCTGCACTATCCCAATTTATGCTTTTTATTTATGATCTTCATACATTGGTAAGTGTTTTTTCCCCAGCAATCACTTTACTGGTCTGGCATTTCTTGTAAGGCCTTTGGCCTAGTAGTGGAACTCACCATGGGAGCAAAGCGTCACCCTTCTGATCTGTATCTGCGGATGCCTGAGTGGGTGTGGCCTTCCGAGTCCCGCCCCCCCTCAGACCCCTCTCTCCGTTCTGATTGGTGAATGAACCGATGGCTATTTACCTTCCTTTGGTGCTGTCAGTAGTGGGGAGAGAGCGTTAAGCTTCTCTCCAGCATAAGACTACCGTCCAGCACCGGAGGCGAAGCTTTATCCCCACCAATCTGTAGTTGTGCAATTTCTCTTGGGTTCAGGAATCACAGTGCTTTCCACGTCCTAAGCGGTGGGGCCTGACTCAAGCCAGGAGACTCTAAGCTAAGTCCTCTCATTCTCATCCCGTTGCTGCAGTAACCATTCTCCAGATCCCTGGGGCCTCGGACCCACCAGCAGCTGCCAGACTCAGCTTTTAAAAAATACAAAGGCTGTTCTTAACACCTTCCATGGGATTCCAGAAGTTGTGCAGATCCCTCAGGGAGAACTTTAAAAGTCTGTGACATGAGTGTAGACCTGCCGCTCAGTTCTATCTTACTGACACAACATCGGAGCAACACTCCCTGCCCTAAGAAATGTGAAACCAATCCTCACTTCCGGTGGGCCAAGGCGCCCACAGCTCTCTCAGTGCACTTGCTCCGTCTGAATCAGTCACCCCTTGTCATTGTGTTTAGCCGTTCAACCATTGCAGCCGCAGGTAGAGAGGCGCCTCCTCAGGCAGGGGCTCCCATCCTGTGCATGTCTCATGCGTTACGGAGACTGCTCCAGAAGAGCTCTTGAAAAACAAGACTGTGCCCCTTTCTTGGTATCTCTAGCACTCAATAAAAGAGCATACTAGAAACTCAATGAAATGTCACTTTAGGAGGGAATTCTATCTTTCTTGCCTTTGCAAAGCTCAAACCATTAGAGATAGTCTCGCCTCTGTGCTTATGCGCTCCCCTGGCCACTGTCACAGTCCAGTCTCCTTTGAGATAGGGTCTTGTTACACAGCCTAGGCTGGCCTGGCGCTCCTGATCCTTCTGCTTCAGTTCCTCCAGAGCTGTGGTCACAGGCATGCTCCCCACTCAGAACTTCAGACCAGGCCTTGCTGCTTCTGTGTGTGCAGGTTAAGTCCCTTTCCGGTCTATAGTCTAATATATACCTATATGTCTATATGTGTCTATATCTGTCTTTATAGATATAGATTGAAATTCATTTGTACAACCACATTCAATTCTTGTCTCTTCACTGACTAGCCTGATGCCTCTCAAGGGTAATTCTTTTAAATCTAAGGGCATGGGCTTTGGGTTCGGATCGGCATTTTGCTCATGGATAACTGTCCCATGTGGCATTGGTTAGTCATTTGGCCTCTAAGTTTCTCTTCCTTACTTTGCCAAATGGACCTGGCAATGGCGATTACCCGGCTTCTGGTGACACTGAAGTGAAATGAGCCACGGCACAGCACTTGCTGCTGATGAAAAGCTCTGTAAAGACAGTTGTTCCCATTAGAAACGCTGTGGAATATTCCTCAAACTTGTGTAAAATTCAGTTCTCTTAAAGAGGGAATTTTTCATAGGATCCCCAAGGATACATATACAGAAACCTTGGCTAGCAGTAAGTTTCATGGTACAAATGGTGTAAGAATTTTTGCACAGCATATCGGACACAGAAAAGTCAAAACTGAAGCAATTCTGGTGAACTTACAGAACCTGAGACATGTTGCCTGGCCCCAGTCTGAGAGGCCTTTGTTTACGAAGCTGGAAGAGGAACGGGGCAGCAGGCCCTTGCCCTCACTGGCCTTGAGCGTCCCTGTAGAAGGCATTCTTAATGTGGCTTCGTGGGCAGCAGAGACCTCAGCCTTTTGCTGCTCCCACGATGGCTGCAGGAGCCATAGGCCACCGCTTTGTCTCTGGTGACTCTGCCTGGTATGGAGCCAAACCACATCTGTATGCGTGCTTCACCCCAGCCCAGAAACCAGCAGCGCTTTGCACAAAATGGAGAGGAACATGTTGTGGCAAAGGGAGGCCTCCTGGGGAGAGAGAGAGAGAGAGAGAGAGAGAGAGAGAGAGAGAGAGAGAAATTTGGTCCAGGGAAAACAATCTAACTCTGAAATCTTACATCTTTAGCAGATGGAGAAATCACAACAGCCAAAAAAGAGCCTGCCATAGCAGACAAGACCCAGCAGCTAAACAGAGAGAGAATTTGTATCCCCCTCCACTACCGCCCCAGACCCACAGTGGCAAAAGAAGTTCTGTGCAACCTTCGGAGGCTCCCTTTGGGGTTTGCACATAGCCAGTCTGTAATGCCTGGTCTCTCCTTTTCCCTAGCAGAAGCCAGCTTCTGGGAATCAGCCTGGACACAGACCCAGAATGAAACCATCCACATATTTCCACTGTTGGGTTCAAAGAGATCCCTAGGGCTCCCTCCCTACAAGTAGCATGTGGCAGCTTTAAACACACACACACACACACACACACACACACACACACACACTCCTACAAGTAGCATGTGGCAGTTTATACACACAGAGACAGAGACAGAGACAGAGACAGAGACAGAGACAGAGACAGAGGTGTCTCGGTAGGAAACAACTTAGCTGCCCACCATTCCCCTTCCCCAAAACCTAAGAAGTCTAAATGATCACCAGGAAATCAGCAGACTCGTTCTACAAACATGAATGGGATCAGCGACATGTGGGACTAATCTGGGAGACAGCAGCAGCCTTGCCTCCGGATGCCTCCCTGACGCTCTTTCTCCACTGGAGATGCAGCTGACAGAAGCTGTAGAACTTGAATGTTATTTCTCTCACCCCAGGAGACTATGAAAAAGAAGAAGAAAATGAAATGATGTGAACCAAGCCCAGCATTCCAGAGTGTACCCAGTGGTGACTCTGCAGGGGCACAGAGCCGCTCTCCCCTCGGCAACAGAATGCAGCTGCTCCGGGGAGCTCATCAGCGTGCTGTGAAGGCGGGCCAGGCCCAAAGCAAGCCTGGAAAAGTGTGAGGTTAGTGGACAAACTAGCTGTGTTCTACACCACCACACCACAGCACAGTCCCCCAGTACGGAGAGGGAGGGAAGCTGCAGTGTTGAGAGGCAGAGTTCAGAGAACCACAGCTTCCTTCCATACTGTGAACGGGAAGGGTTTCCAGGGGGCAGCTAGACAAGGTATGCCCGAGGTCTTGCTAGACTAGACTTCCAAGAAGCTACCTCAAGACAGTCTGGTTGGTTTTGTTGGAATGCAAGTGTTCTCTTCAGTATGTGATGCTCAATCCTCATCGACAACTTGACTAGATCACAATCATCTAGAAACCTGTGGGTGTGTCCGGGATGGTGTTTCCGTGGAGGTTTGAGAAAGGAGGGTTCATGTTAAGGGAGGGTACCGCCATCCTGCTGGCTGGGGACCCAGAACAAATGAGCTGGAGCATGTGAACTGAGCCCAGCATTCAAGTCTGTTTCCTGCCCCCTTCTTCCCACCCCCACCCCCACCCCCGCCACCATGTCTTCCCCTCTGGGATGCAACCCAAGATAAACCCTTCCTTCTCCAGGCTGCATACTTGGTCACAACTCTGAAAAAAGTAACTAATACAAAGTGTTGTTGGCAGTAAATATAAATGCCCTGCAGTCAGGGAGGGGCTGCAATGAGTTTTTTTTTTTTTTTTTTTTTTTTTTTAGACAGGGTTTCTCTGTTTAGCTCTGGCTGTCCTGGAACTCACTCTGTAGACCAGGTTGGCCTCGAACTCAGAAATCTGCCTGCCTCTGCCTCCCAAGTGCTGGGATTAAAGGCGTGCGCCACCACTGCCCGGCTGCAATGAGATTCTTATGCAGCAGAACTCCATGCAGCCATAAAACTCTCGTGAAGAAAAATGACACGCGTGGGGAATATTCTCCAACCGTACAGAGAAATCTAAAGACATCTTCCAAGACATTGTTCCTGAATATTTCCAGTGGTATATATGTAAATAAAACAAAAATAAGTATAAAATGACTAGGCCTGTGGTTGCATGGGGGAGGGTGATTTCTTTTTTTTTTTCTTTCACATTCTCCACAGTTATCAGCATGTATTATGTTTTTAATGAGTGGGTTTTTTTTTTTTTTGCAATAAGTTGTCTATCTTCCTAAAAGACAGACCTCTTTTTTCATACACACACACACACACACACACACACACACACACACACTTTTAGAGCAAACTTCTCATTACATGGCCTCCTGAGTAGAGACCAGATCTGTCAGGCACCAAATGAACACAGGGAGAAGCTGTTGACACACGAGTCCCCTGCAGGGCCAGCTATTAGTGAGAAGATGGGCTCCCATTTTCAACAAGTGAGAATTCCAAGAGAGTAAACCTGGACCCCTTGTAGGCAGGGAACCCATGTAAGCATACAAATGTGTGGTTCACATGCCCAGAAAACCAGCCTTGGCCCCTGGCCTGATGCAGGACACCCTGGCCCACAAAGTGAGGGGAAGTGGGTGGACTCAGCACCAAGAGGTGCTGGCAGGAGCCGCCTGCCTTGCCTCCTCACTCGCCGGCCCCTCTGCACACATCTGCATTCTGCACCAGTTCAACTCTCCGGCAAGCAACCTCCAGCCCACACTTTATCATACACATGCAGATCAGAGCCAGTGAGATTAGCTAAGCCCTGGGTCATAACCTGGTTTTTTTTTTTTTTTAAGGCAGTTGCTTATTTATTTTAAGAATACCAAAAGGATGTCAAGCCATTTTCTCCCTTGAAATTAATGACTGCTCTTAGCTGAGAACAGGATGTGGCCTTTTTCTTTAAAAGTGGTTTAATTATTTTTCTCTCCAGAGTCTTCAAGAACCTTGATTTGTTGAGTTTCGTGGTCTTTCGCTGGCCCAACACTCTTTTGTTTCCCCTAAGTCAGTCCCCACCCCCACATGTTTTTAGCAGAGAAATTCATTAACAAATTCACCACAGAGCGTTATTCATTGTGGTTGTCTCATTCAGAGGTTTTTAATATCAAGAGTTACTGTAAATCACCCCTCCGTGTGATCACGTGAGCAGGAGAGCCATCTAACGAGGTCCACAGGGCAGCTTCTCTGCTCCTAACCCGGCTCAGCAAGGCTGGAGGAGGATCCTCGGCTGAGGGGAGAAAACTCATTACCTCACCCCTAGATTAAATTATATTCAAAGCAAATCTCTCCCTCTGCAGCCAGGCTAGGTGCTGCATGCCAGGAAAATGCAAGCAAATCGGTTGCAAACCCAGCCAGGGCTGGTGAGCAGAGCATTATGGTTGGGCAGAAATGCAGACATTGAACCTCCTTCCTGGCTTCTCCAGAAAGATTCACCTGAGGCCAAGCAGAGATGGAGCCTCCGGTGGCCCTGACTCACCCCAACAGCGAGAATCTTCTCTCCTTTCTTAAATGTAACATTGAAGGTTTGCCTGGTGAATTTGTGTGTGTGTGTGTGTGTGTGTGTGTGTGTCCATGTGTGTGTGCGTGTGTTTGTGTGTGTGTGTGTGTGTGTGTGTGTGTGTGTGTGCCCATTTGTGTTCAGGTGTGTGAGCTAATACCCCCATTCTATCAGTTCTTATCTTTTTTTTTTTTTTTTTTTTTTTTTTTTTTTTGTGGAGACAGGATCTCACTATCTCACTATGCAGCTTATGTAGACCAGACTGTCTGTCCTCCAACTCACTGAGATCCTCCTGTCTCTGCTTCCCTGGTACTGGAATGATGAAAGGTGTGTGTCACCACACCTGGTTCTGACTTCTTAGTCAGGTCCTCTGAGCCCGAAGCTCTCCACTTTGGCTTGGCTAGTTAGTTTTGGTCAATCTGACACAAGTCTAGAGTCTTTTTGGAAAGAGGGAACTTTAGTTGAGGGACTGCCTCCGTCAGATTGCCTGCTGGCAAGTCCGTGGGGGCATTTTTCTTAAGACTGATGTGGGAGGGCCGGACCCACTGTGGCTGGGGCCGTATCTGGGAAAGTGGCCTGGATGGTATAAGCAAGCTAGCTGAGCAAGCCGGAGAGAGCAAGCCCATAAGCAGCACCTGTTCGTGGTTCTGCGTCCGGTCCTGCCTCCAGGCTCCTGCCTTGAGCTCCTGCCCTGCCTTCCCTTTGTGTAAGATGCACTGTAAGTTGAACTAAACCCTCTCCTCCTCAAGATGCTTTTGGTCACGATAAAGCAATAAGAAGCAAACTAGAACAGTTGTCTGGCAGGCTCCTGTTGCTGTTGTTTTGTTTTGCTTTGTTTCTAACACAAGTACTGAGAATTTGCACTCAACGCCTCTTGCTCTTGAAGCAAGCACTCTCACCCACTGTGCCATCTCCCTAGCTCCACTCTGCATTCTTGACCTCTACTGGTTTTGTTTTACTGAAAATGAGAGGAAGTCAGAATGCTGTGAAAATATTGTGAAGGACGTCCAGTTGCTCTCTGTGCTGCCTAGTTTTATGTCAACTTGACACAAACAAGAGTCATTTTCAAAGAGGGAACCTCAGTTGGGAAGCTGCACCTACCAGACTGGCTTGTGGGTGAGACTTGGGTACATTTTCTTGATTGGTGACTGATGTGAGTGGTACCACCCCTAGGCTGATAGTTCTGGGTACTATAAGAAAGCAGGTTAAGTAATCCACGAGGAGCTTAGCCTGTATGTAGCATCCCTCTGTGGCTTCTGGTTCAGTTTCTGCCTCTAGGATTCTCTCTTGTGTGAATTCTTGACTTCCCTTAGTGATAGACTCTTATCTGGAAGGGCAAAATGAAATGAATCCCTTTCTCTCCAAGCTGCTCTTGGTCCTGATGTTTTATCACAGCAACAGCAACCCTAATTAAGACACCTTCCTCAACCCATAGGTATGTCCTCAAGACTGCCCTGCTCAGTATTCTTCTGGCCTTTGCTGAAACACCCCAGGATTAAGAAGTACACTCCTAACGAGTAACAAAGCAATTGGGCACATGGCTGACTCAAGCAAAAATAACCTACTTATCTTTCTTTTCTTTGTTTTTATTTCTTCTTCTTCTTCTTCTTCTCTCTTCTTCTTCTCCTCCTCCTCCTCCTCCTCCTCCTCCTCCTCCTCCTCCTCCTCCTTCTCCTTCTTCCCCTTCCTCTTCCTCTTCATCCTCTCCTGCTTCTCTTTCATTAAACAGGATCTCAGGTAGCTCATATTTACTATGTGGTAGACACTGCCCCCAAACTCCTGGTCCTCCTACATCATGCTCCTGACGTGCCAGGGTTACATGCCTAGCTTTACGTCCTTTGTACAGATTTTATTTTAATGAGGTGTGTCTTTGTGTAGTCCTGTGCGTGTGTTTGTAAGTGGCCAGGGAAGCCAGAGGAAGCTGGATTAACAGGTGTTGTGAGCCACCTCAAGCGGATGCTGAGAACTGAACTCAGGCTCTCCGCACGAGCCGTCAGTATGTGCTCTAATCGCTGAGCCGTCTGTCTAGCCCACCCCACGTTTAAATCATCGAAGGGGTCTTGAGCTGGAAAGGTGCTGTTGCCTGAGGCTGTGACTGGCATTTTCAGTTGGCAATTCAAGAGGAGGAGTCTCGAGGAGGATCCAGAGCAGAGGCAGAGCCTCTCACTTCCACTTGGGCCGAGGTGAGCTGGTCCCTCTTCCTTCCCTGTGCGTTGTCCCCATCTTTACCCCAGTGGATCACCTCCCCTTGTTTTCACAGCATGCCCGGGATTTTCCGAGGCGAGCTCTCTAGTTCCAGGTGCTTTCTGCACCCTTGCCTGTCCTCTTGCTTTGGGAGGCTGAGGTAGGAAGACCGTTCAAGACATATCTGTCTCAAAAACACAAAACAACAAAAATCTGGACTCATATGGGAAATAGGCCTTGGGCATGCCTGTGGGGGCAGATATCTTATGTTCATTGAGGTGGGTGGTGCCCTTCCCTAGCTAGAATACCCTGGACTCTACAAATGGAGAAAGAAAGTTGAGCTTCCTTCCAAATCCATTTCTAACTTCTTTCATTTATAGGAGGAAGACCTCTAGTTTCCTTGGTAACATACATTTCTAGTAACATATGGCCACAAGAGACCCTACAGATGTTCCTCTGAGAACAGAACAGGTGACCACAGCCAACCGTAAGTCATTCTCAGTACCAAACCGAACACATGAAGACTTGGACTGTACTGTGGTTTGCCTGAGAACTAACAAAAATATAATAATTTAACTGCCCGTATACAGACCCTACTGGGAAGGGACCTCACCCTGATTCTAGCCACTCCAACAGTTATCAAAGTGCCTGAGGAAAAAATCCTGACAAAGAGCCCAGTAAAGCAGCTGTCGGAAAATGTTCTTGTGAGCAGATGGAGGGATTTTAGTGGACTTTTATTTACATTTTTAAAAATGTTCTTTGTTCTGACTTTTCTTGGTTCTCTTCCTACCTAATATGTAAGGCTAAGTTTTTATTAAACTCATGCCCCCTCTGCCTCCAACCACCAAAGAATTAAAGGTCATCCTCTGCTACATACTGTGTACAGGACCAGACCAGACTCGGATACAAGAGACTTGTCTCTCAGTACACAAACACACACACACACACACACACACACACACACACACACGCACGCACACGCACAAGCACCCATGTATATAAACTACATTAGTACAGGTATGTACAGCAAACATATTTTTAAAAGCATGGGATGCCGGGCGGTGGTGGCACACGCCTGTAATCCCAGCACTTGGGAGGTAGAGGCAGGCGGATTTCTGAGTTCGAGGTCACCCTGGTCTACAGAGTGAGTTCCAGGACAGCTGGAGCTACACAGAGAAACCCTGTCTCAAAAAACAAA
The DNA here is from genome assembly GCA_964023405.1 of Apodemus agrarius. Lineage (NCBI taxonomy): Eukaryota > Metazoa > Chordata > Mammalia > Rodentia > Muridae > Apodemus > Apodemus agrarius. The sequence continues at coordinate 58,857,393 of OZ030007.1, read as the reverse complement.
AAACCAAAAAACCAACCAACCAACCAACCAAACAAAACAAAAAAAAGCATGGGAGGGCCTTGGAAAGATGGCTGCCTGTAAAGCACTTATGCAAATACAAGGTCTTTGCATGAGTACAATCCCCAATACGCACATAAAAGTCTGGTGCTGCTACACAAATCTATAACTACAGCACTGGGGGTTTGGGTGGGCAGGCCGATTCCTAGAGCTCTCTGGCCAGCCAGTCTCCTGATCAGTAAACTCCAGGCTCAAGGAGAGACCTTGTATCAAAAACAGAGTGAACAGGCAGCTTGCAGGGTTCTGACCTAGGTCCTCCGCATACACACCGTGGTTGTGTAGCCTGGGGTTCTGGGGCCCCTGACGGCGGAAGCAGGGACTGGCTCTGAGTCTTGTCTGCTCTGGACCCTTTTCTTCCCACTGGGTTGCCTCATCCAGCTGTGATCTGAGGGTCTTACCGTAACTCATTCTGCTGTTTGGTTGATTTCCTGGGAGGCCTGCTCTCTTCTGAAGGGAAGTGGAGGAGGAGCCGATCTAGGGGAGAGGGAAGGTGGAGGGAGGGGCGGGAGGAGAGGAGGGAGGAGAAACTGTGGTGAGGATGTAATGTATGAGAGAAGAAGAAATAAAAACTGACAGAGGAAGGCAGCTATGCCGAGCTTTGAGGCCAACCTTTGGCCTATACATACACCACACACACAGACACACACAGACACATACACACACACACACACACACACACACACACACACACACACCTGCCCCATGAAGAAGACTTGTAATGATCCTAACTTAAGAATGTGGTCACTGTTGGTGAGAAGAGTAAGAGTGGGCGTGAGGAAGAGGTTAGCTATATCTAGAAACCGACGTAGAAACTGTTTAAGAGGAAGCTCTGTGGCAAGGCCTGTGCGTCGGCACACTGAGTGGTGGTCCATAGTCTCCGGGCATACTATTTTCTGTGTATGCAAAATAGTTCATAATTAAAAACACAACTTATAACAGTACCCTCCACCCTGCTTCTCCTATGTGCCCTCTCTGGGCACCTGTGGGTCACCTTTTCTTCCTGTCTCACTGCCTCCCCTCCCTTCCCTTCAACTGTCCATTGTCAACGTGTCTGTGCTGGCTAAGTGTCCCAGACTCCTGCCTCTGGAGGGGGCCCTTATGAGAGGCAATGGTGCGCAGCCCGGGACACACAGCAAGGTCAGACACCTGTCTCCTCGCCTGTAGGCTTGTGCTAAGTATCAAACGAGGCAAGTTATTTTAATTCCTTGATATTCATAGTTTCGGTGTATTTTCCTGATGCAAGTGAGCCCCGCAGTGGTGCAGCCTCGGTGGCGATTCGTTCTGTTGTTTGCTGCGGTGTTTCTATCTACAGCCTTAAGAGTCATTTAATAGTCCCACCAGCTCAGTTCTGTTTCCTTACGCATTGCGCTGACTGGCAGTGCGCGTTCCTCCTTCCTCCACACCCTGTGCTTCTCCCTGACACTCACCCTCATCCTGTGGAGCGTCTTCAAATATCCCCCATTTACGTACAACCTCTTCCTCCATAGAAGGCTTTTCTCAGGGAACGTCTCTTAAACTACTGAGGGTAACAACACTTTATTTTTCTTTTCTTTTACTTATTCACTTCCTATCCCTCTCATTGTCTTCGTCCTGGTCACCCGCTCCCAAAATCCTTCCCCAAATCCCCCTCCCCTTCTCCTCTGAGCAGATGGGGGCTCCCCTGGGTATCCCCCCACCGTGACATATCAAGTCGTAGAGGCTAGCTACAACCTCTCCCACTGAGACCAGACAAGGCAATCCAACTAGAACATATCCCATGTACAGGCAACAGTTTTGGGGATAGCCTCCTCCCCCCACCAGCTCCAGTTTTTGGGAACCCACATCTGCTACATATGATCAGAGAGGCCTAGGTCCAGCCCGTGTATGCTTTTTGGTTGGTGGTTCAGTCTCTGATTGCTCCAAAGGTCCAGGTTAATTGACCCTGTTGGTCTTCCTATGGCGTTCCTAACCCTTTTAGGGCCCACACTCCTTCCTTCCATTCTTCCATGAGTCCCCCGGGTCCATTCACCATTGGCTGTGGTACCTGCATCTGTCTCAGCCAGCTGCCGAGTGAAGCCTCTCAGAGAATAGCGATGCTAGACTCCTGACTGCAAGCATAACTAATATCATCAATAGCGTCAGGGATTGGTGCTTGCCCATGGGATGGGTCTCAGATTGGGCCGGTTATTGGGTGGCTATTCTCTCAGCCTCTGCTCCATCCCTGTCCCTATATTTTCTATAGACAGAATAAATTTGGGGTTGCAGGTTTTATGGGCGGGCTGGTGTCCCTATCACTCCACTGGGGTTCCTGCCTGGCTAACGGAGGTGGCCTCTTCCAGTCCCGTATCCTGTGAGTCACAGCTAAGGTCACCCCCATTGATTCTTGAGTGCCTCCCTTATCCCAGGTCTCTGAGACATTCTGAAGATGACCCTACCTCTCCATTTCTGTCAGTTACAGATTTCTAGGCAATAGCCAAAACAATCCTGAACAATAAAAGAATCACCATCCCTGACCTCAGGCTGTGCTACAGAGCAACCGTGAAAAAAAAAACAAAAAACAAAAAACTGTATGGTATTAATACAGAAACAGACATATTGATCCATGAAATCAAATCAAAGACACAGAAATAAACCAATACACCTATAGACATTTAATTTTTGATAAAGAGGCCAAAACCATACAATGGAAAAAAGAAAGCATCTTCAACAAATAGTGCTGGTTTAACTGGATGTTTGCATGGAGAAAAATGCAAATTGATCCATGTTTACCATCCTGCACAAAACTCAAGTCCAAGTGGATCATGGACCTCAACAAAAAACCAGATACACTAAACCTAATAGAAGAGGAAGTGGGAAAGAGCCTTGAACATATTGGTACAGGAGACAATTTCCTGAACAGAACACCAATGGCTCAGATACTTTTTTTTTTTTAATCACCCCACTCTGAGCTGCTGAATTCATTCCTTCTTCATGAACTGTTAAGTTTTAAAGACAAAGGACCATCTGAGTCTTCCTCAGCCCCAGCACAAAGCCTGCCTCTTGTCAAATGCTTGCAGGGGGGAGCAGCTGCTTTAGAGGTCTGATACAAGGCTAGCACCACTGCCGTGCGTCCAGTGTGGCTCTGAGGAGCAAACAGTGCTATTGTTCGTCGTTTCTATGAGTGGCTGGGGCCAGAGGTGAGTGTCCAGCAGAAGCTGTGGCTCAAGGCTCACAGGTGAATTCACATGTGAGTTCAGAATGTCCAGGGGATGTAAATATGGGAAACAAAGATCAGAAACCACAAAACAAACAAGCAAACTAAAAAACACCATGCAACGGTAACTGGGCACTATCTGCTCCTTCTGGTTTCTGGCTCCCTGGCTGCTGCCCGCTGGCAGGGTTCTGTGTTCGGGGAGAATCAACCGCCTCTGGAAGAATATAAACCCAGAGAAGACTTGGTGCCAGGCACTCACCCCACCCCCAACACACACACACACACACACACACACACACACACACACACTCTGAAGGAAAAGGCAGTTCCAGGAAGCCAAAGACCCATCTCCCTTCCTCTGTGCCTCCAGGGCTTTTCCTGTCCTAGTGAGCCTCTGAGCACTGAGGCTGAAAACAATGAAAGGGACAAAGTCTCGTCTAGCCTGGAGAGTTGTATCTGTAGACAACAATAGTGACGCATGAGGAGGCTAACCTGGAGCTGAGCCCAGCTCAGAACAGTGGTGCGAGCATGAGTCTTCATGGGGGCGCTAAAGGACCTCCAGAAGTGACCCCTTCCTTCGCCCTGGCAAAGCAGGAGTAAGACACTGTCCCTCCACACAGCACCTGTCACACTTTCTAACATACTGTCCATGTCAATGTTTAGATTGTTTTCTTGTTTTGAGACAGGATTTTTTTTTCTATGTTGCCCAGGCTGACCACAAATGCAGGCTCAAGTAGTCCTCCAGAGAGGAAGACTCAGCTCCATCTTCTCCAGACTGTAAATTGGTAAGAGCGTTTTTCTGCCTCGCTTGCCCTCATTAGAAACCCGCAGAACATAAATCACAACTTATGACCAATAATTCGCCTGTAATTTACAGGCTTTCAAGTGAGTGGTGAAGTTGGGTTTAAATGAGATTACTCCTCTCTCAATTTAGAACCCACTGACACAATTAGTATTTCCCCCGTGTCCCCCCTTACTACTTAATTATCCCAAGTGTTTCCAGTTTACATCTCTTAAGCTTGCTATAGATGTCTAACAAACATGCGGCAGTAAAAACATTCACTTCAATTAAGACTAAAGAGGACTGGAAAGGACAGAGCAGGAAAGAGAAGCAGACTTGCTACGTCATAATTGGAAAGTCGTGGGGGGCTCACATGTGTGTGCATTTACCTCCCTGTGCCGGGAGGGAATGATGCTTACAGATCCAGGTCACTGGGTAGCAATTCCAGGGCTGGAAACTATTGTGCCCTCAGCCACTGCTATCATAAAACACAGAGCTTGTCTCATAAGACAAGAGTAAATGAATACTGCACATAGAAGGAACCAGACAGTGTGTGTGAGCTAGGATACATTTCCATGACTTGAAGGGACAGGGTGGTCCGGGTGACTTTGAGGCTTCTTCCAGCTTACAACAGACTTTTCTGGAGAAGTCTGCCATTCCTGTGATTGACAAAGATACCTGGCGTGAGTGTCAATTGTAAGTCTTTCAAATCCTTCTCACTCCGGTTTTGCCCCAGAGTAGAGTGGACAGCTGGTGTAAAACTCTGTGTGTGTGTGTGTGTGTGTGTGTGTGTGTGTGTATGAGAGAGAGAGAGACAGAGACAGAGACAGAGACAGAGAGTTCTAAGTGGCTCTGATTACAGGGAGGGCTGACAGGTGACATCGAGAGAGGCAGGAGGAAACCGTAAGCAGAAGGTGAAGCACAGGAAGCCACGCTGTGCGTGGTGTCATTAGTTCTGACGGGGTTTCCGTGTGAGGCATAAGTCGAATGGAACTTGGCAATCAATAACTGAGTCATGGACAGAAGCTAAACTGTAGCTGTGTCACTGGGATCTGGACACCAACTCATTTACAAAACACCATTCACACACGGAGTGCACCTGATTCTGTCAGAGGAAAGGTGGACGAAGCACGGTCCCTACCCTCATAGGGTTCTGTGGTCTTCAGTTCCAACAAGAAAAGAAGGAGGGAGTCAAAGCAGATGATCCCTGAGAGCCCAGCCCCTCCCAAGACTTCAGGCTGTTACATGCGTTAGGATGTGAAGCATAAAATAGTTACTTTTAAGTCACCGTGACCAAAACACTTGACAGAAACACCTTAAGGGAGGAAAGACTTGTGTGGGCTCATCGTTCCAGTGGGATCAGCTCATGTTCATACGGTTATAGAGTAGTAGGCAGAGTGGTCCAACCTCGGGGGCAGGCTAGTAACCTTCCATGGCCCACCTCTGGTGACGTACTTTTACTATGTAGGTCCTACTCCCTAAAGGCTTAACAAGTCCCCCCAAAATAGTATCACCAGCTGATGAGCATGAGTTTGTGGGGGCATTCCACTTCAAAGCATATCAATGAGGAGCAGAGCCAGAGTCCTCAGACACATGATCCAGTCACCTAGCAAGGCCATGTGCAGGCCTGTGGGGATGGCCCGGTGGCTAAAAGCAACTGACACACAAGCCTGAGTTTGATCTCTGGATGTGGTGGTGCCATTTGCAATCCCAACATGTCTGTGGTCAAATGGGAAGGCAGGAGAATCAGTGGGAGCTTGCAGAGACAAAAGTGGTCTTATATCAATAAGGTGGAAGGAGAGAACCAACTCCTCTGCCCTCTGTAAGTGCGCACCCCCCTACACACATACATACAACAATAATGAAATTTATTTTCAAAAAGAAAGACCACTGTATGCTCATTCTCTACTAATTCCCTCTCTCCAAAAGGCAGGAGAGACAGAGAACAGCTCATTTGAAAACTGCATCCACAAAACAAAACTCATGTGCAACTGGTCTGTTAATAATAATAAGCATCTGTAAGATGAAATGCAGCTATAACAACATTAAAAGATCTGTCAAAACCAACAGCAGCAGGATTAAGTCAAAGGAATCAATAGTGGTGAGCACAGGGACACACGCTGAACAACCGAAAGGTCTTAGAAAATGGTGTGGATGAAAAGAGCCGGGTTTGGGAAACTGAAATTACACCATACTCACTTGTGTTGTGTGCACGTTTCCTCCCCCCCCATCCCTCCCTCTCCCTCTCCCTCTCCCTCCCCTCCTCTTCCCTCCCCAGCAGATTTGGTGCAGGCACAGAGATGGCGCACTATGACCCACCTTGCTTTCTTCCCTGAGGGCTGGCACAGAGGCCACCACTTCCACTCTTACAGAGATCTACAATGGAAACTGGGTACCTGCCCTGCCTTTGAACAAAACAATGTGTAACTGGAGAAGGAAGGCAGCTTGGAAGCCACTGGTTCAAAGCAGATGGTTTATAATGCTCCACAGAAACGGCCTCCAGCACACGGCCCAACGGCAAGACAGCAAGTGGCGGGGGCCTGGGGATGAACATTTATTAGGCACCCACTGGGTGCTCTGGGGCTATCTGATGAGAACGGACCTGTGAGGAAGGACATACCCAGCGATGCATACAGAAGTGGTTTGTACAGGAGCACACGGCTTAGCTCCTGGCAGAGCAGGACAGGAATTCAACCCAAGCTCAGTCTCCAGCTGTTTACACTCCAGCACACCACCTCCAAGACAGAGTCTGGCCCCCACGGTTGTCATCCGTATCATCTTAAGTGACTTTAATCCCTCTGGTCCCTAGCTTCTTAGGACCTGCCTGTCTCCCAAGATTACGGTGAGGATCAAAGAAGAAAACCATGAACACGTTGCTGTTTTTAAAGGCCCTGCACATGACAACTATAATGAGATGTGTGTGCGCGGGGTCCTGGACCCACTGCTCCAGATTTCTTCACTTAATTCTCACCACAGTCTGTCAGGTTGGAATGGCGCCTCCCTGTGGTGAGGAAGACGTGTACACAGATGAAATAACTTGCTCCAAAGTCACACTCCAGCCAGCGGAAGGACAGTCATGTGAAGCCAGAGCCCCGTTGTTGCTTCCCACTGCCTTCATCTGAGTCATCGTTTTCTGGAGCCACAGGACATAGGCTAGTGCCACCTCAGGTGTCACCACCATGGCAGACAGGCATGCCTGGCAGTTGAGCTGGGATCACTTCGTCTATCTATTGCTCATCTTTGACGACTACTGCCTGTCCACAGTGGGTCATTCCTGAGTCAGGCTCTCAATTCCAGGGACAGTGAGTGTGCTCTTCTGGGAACCCAAAGGCTCACAGTGTATTGTGAATGCTAATTCTGTATGCATGAACATTTACCCCTGCTGTAAGGATGTACTGATGCCATTCTCTGGGTTCTGCTCTGAGGATACAACGATGGTCTAATGACAGTGATAACAGGCTCCAGAGAGAATTGGTGCTCACAGCAGAGGCACCTGACCCTGGGTGACTGAGAGTGTGAATGATCAGAAAACCCGCCCAGAGAACCACCACATCATCCGCACTGTTACTGAGTTTGCATATGTTCTTTACCCCACAGTAAGAGTCCTGAGTGGATGTTATTTTATTGATTTAAATAATGTGTATCAGAGAGCAGATTCTGACCTGAAACTCTCGCCAAGGTTCTCTGACTTCAAAGACTTTATAATATGTAGGTCGCCTCTGAACGCAACAAACTCCAGCTACAATGGATGAAAAGACACTGTCATTATATTAGGTTTTGTCACTTTGACAAACACCTGAGGCTTCAGTCCAGGGTAAGCTAGTCTGGCTGCATTAGGCACCACGTGAGGGCATGTGATGGAGCAAAGTGGTCGAGAAGACAGAGGAAGGGGCTAGGAGCCCAGTTCTCGCTCTCCACAGGCTAACACCCAGACTCACCTCATTGAACTAGGAAGGTGCCAAAGCCTTCCTAGTAACATCCTCTGGGGAACAAGCCTTCAGTACTTTGCAGGGCCATTCAAGATGCAAACTATGTGGACTAGAGAGATGGCTCAGTAGCTGTTCTTCCAGAGATCTGGTGTCCACTTCCCAGCACCTACATGGCGGCTCACAGCCTTCTGTAACTTTAATTCCAGGGATTACAGCACCCTCTTCCGGTTTCAAAGGGTCAGCAGGCATGCAAGTGATGCACAGACAAGCATGCAATCCAAACACCCATACACATAAAACTAAGCAAAATTTAAAGATCCAAACTGTTTGTTTGTTTTTCCGAGACAGGGTTTCTCTGTGTAGTCCTGGTTGTCCTGGAACTCACTCTGTAGACCAGGCTGGCCTCGAACTCAGAAATCCGCCTGCCTCTACCTCCCAAATGCTGGGATTACAGGTGTGCACCACGCCCGGCTTAAAGATCCAAACTGTAACAGCCATGAATGAATAGGACAGGAGAGTAAGTGTCTTGGCCGAGTGGAAGACGCCATGGAGGAGGCGTGGCTTGAGTGAGGCTTGGCAGGGGAGAGCCACAGGCCTACCACAGGCTCTTCCTTTATTCTAGTAAGTTTCCTGGGTTGTGCGCAAGGAAGACGGTCCTCCAGGGGCACGGCTCTTTTCTTGGTAGCTCAGGCATGGAACAGCTGTTTGACTGGGAGGTAGGGTGAGGACAAGTCACTGGGCTGCAGGAAAGAGAAACCTGGTCATTCTGGCTTAAACAAAGCCAGCAAACCTAAACAAGGAGGCACGTAAGGATTCAGATACTCTGTGGGACCTGTGAGGTAGAATGTGCTGGGCACCCCACCCCCAGGCTGGATGACTGTAGGCAGGCTATGAACGCTGACCAGAGCCAGCCCCTCCTCCCTGCCTGCTGCTCTCCAAATGCCCACTTTGGTCTGCAGTCTGGCTTTCACCGTCTCTGCAGCAGACAAAAGTGTCGTCATAAAGAAGAATTAAAAAAAAAAAAAATTGGGGAGGGAGAGTGCCCTTGGATCTAAGTCCTCTGGATCCGTCATTTCTAAAACACCCGGAAAGGAGAATCTGACTTTCTCCTCCCTGAGCAGCACAGCTGTGGTCAGGGCGTCTATTCTCAGAGAGGCCAATATTCAAGGGAGTAGCCCCAGAGGCCCTGTGAGCGGCTCTGGAGAGCTGAGGCTGCCTTGTTCCGTTCTCCCTCTGCTGCCCTTTAGAGGATACACACCGGCATCTATGTTTCATTCTTCTGTGTAGTTATTAAATCCATAAATAAAGACGTAATCTCTGAAGCTCTGCCTTGTGAGTCTAGGCATTAAAGAGGGGGAGGAGAGATGCCGCAGCACTTAGAACATTGGCTGCTCTTTGAGAGGACCTGGATTCAGTTCCCAGCACCCACATGACGCTCACAAGCATCTGTAGCTGCAGTTCCTGGGGGCCAACACCCTCTTCTGGACTCTGTGGGCACCAGGCCTGCATAGCACACATCTGGACAAAACCATCCATACACAGAAAACAAAGAGAAAAGTGAATGCGTGTGTGGGAGAGGACTTGCCAGCCTTGGTGGCTGCAGCAGAGGGTGTGGCATCCTCTCCCAGGCTGCTGGCACCAAGAAGATCCCAACCCTCCAGCTGAAGAAACGGCAGGCTTGTGGAGAGCATGCTGTAAAGCAGCCAGAGAGGCTGAATAGCAAGCCCTAGAGACCCAGTGCAAAGGCCAGGAGGACACTAGAGCAGTCTCAGCAGCTCTTAGAGGGACAGCTAGACAAATAGAGAGCTATGAAAGGCACACTCCCGGGAGCCTCAGAGCAGCTCCTGTACACGGCCAGGAAGAAAGGGGCCTGGAAAATCTGAGGCTGAAGGAGGAACTGAGGGAAAGGGCTCTGGTTCCTGATTAGCTCAGGCGCATCACAGAGGAAACAGTGACAGCTGATTCCCTGTCACTCTCTCTCTCTCTCTCTCTCTGCCCCGCCCACCCCACCACCCGGGGTTCAGGGGCCTCTATTAACTGGAACAGACAAGCACCCCATTTTCTCTGGCAGGCACCAAGGAGGCAAGCACATTAAAACAAAAAGGAGAGCTTTAGACAGTGAGGCTGAAAGTTTGGGGGCCTGGAGTAGGAGAAGGTCCTCCCAACCGACCCCTGACGGCAGATCACAGCTGGACCGATAGTCAAAAGACAGTGTCTCCAATGTGAGGACTCTTCCTGGTTTTTATGGTGGGTGTCCTCTGGCCTGGGATTGGGGGGAAATGTGAAACTTCCTTGTGGGCTGTCAGCCTCACTCTTCTCCGGCAGGGTCTCGGTCTCCCATGCTCTATTAGCCAACTAGAGGTCACAGCCTGTTTCAGCTGGTGGGGGGGGGGGGGGCTGGGAGCTCTGGGTGGGCCTGGGGTAGGAAAGGCTGATTTTGATGGGATTCAGCTGCCAAGATGTCTCCTCGAGCAGCAGATAATTTCATTTAATGAATTTGGACAGTTCACGGGATCTACCCACACAGTACCTCTCAGCTTCTGAAAGACTTCCAAAATAGCCCTCAGCCACTGTGCAAGGGACAAAACGGGAAGAGAGAGAGAGAGAGAGAGAGAGAGAGAGAGAGAGAGAGAGAGAGACCAAGTCTCTGCCCTTTCACATAAGTCTATGCAAGCCTTTCCAAGGAAATCTTCAAAGAAATCAACAACAACAACAACAACAACAAAACAAAAGCCAGTAGTTTTTTTCTTTCCCATTAAGGATTCTGGCAAACCGAGGTGTCACAAGCACACACCTGTTTGAAGGACCCAGGCTGTAGACAATGCACCCACCCATCCACGTCTTCCTGCACTGATACTGTTGACGTACACCACCTAAGCTGGCCTAGTCATGGGTATCAAAAAGCCATTCCTATATCGACAAAGCTCCACAGACCCAGGCCCCCCCTCTAGGCACACAGCCACACTGGGAAGGAGAGCAGTGCTACTGCCATGTGGTCATACACATGCACTGCACACGGTCACACCACACACACACACACACACACACACACACACACACACACACACACAGTTCCAGACAGCGCCCTCCTCGGTCTTTCTCATACATACAATCCCATACGGTTGCATCCACACAGCCTAACAGAGCTACTCATTTGTATACATACAGTCTCACAGGGTACCCCAGTGTCACACAGGTGTGGAGACTCACAGCCATGCATAGACGTGCACACACACATTACGCATGCACGCAGTGCCACAGCGCCACGCTGCACCTTTTCATCCCCTGGACCTGCTCTCAAGGCCTCCACAGAGAGCTCCCTCCTCCACAGTCCTCCTATATGCCCTGCATTGCTGCCAGATGTTCCGTGGGCAGACCCCTCTGTGGGCTGACAGGCAGTGATTACTGTTGCCAGCCCCACATTAGAGAGAACTGAATGGGAGAGGGCCCACCCGCCTCAGGCTCCCGACAATAGCGCCTTTGTGAGGTGCTTTGCTGCCTTTCTTTCCTCTTCCTTACCAACCTACGTCAGGAGCAGCTCTGCCTGTGGAGAGAAGAAAGACAGACAAAAGGAGGAGTGCTGACTGATCCACCCCATCCTGGGGTGGAAGGAGGGAGGGCTCTACTTGGGAGAGAAGGCTGTGTTCCTGTCCCCCTTCCTCCCTGGGTAATAATCCAGAGGGCTGCCTGAGGTAAACTCCCCCACTGAAGCCAGGGCTTTTATCCATCAGTCAGCCTGGGAGTTGAACATGATGAGACCTGGGAAGGGACCTAATGCAGAGACCGTCGGGCTCCCAGAGATGGAGTCCAATGCCTATTATTCCTGCAGCCCCTTCCTGGATTGCACCCTGCAGTCCGGTGCGCAAGGGTAGGGTATTAGACCAGCAGGGGTTAAGTTTCCAGAACTCCAGCTTCCAGGACTGGGGTAGGAGGGTAAGCAGCTGAGGGTGGAGAGAAGGAAAGTAGGGATGTGTGGAGAGCTGGTGAGACCCACATCTGGGATGGTCACTGCCCCTCCTCCCTGCCCAAACCGCAGACGCTGTGGCAGCAGGAAAATCAGAGCCGCTCAGACCAAGGATTGTGCAACCCAGACCCAGGAAGAGCCAGTGCTGGAGGTGGGAGTGGGGACTTGGGCTCAGAGACAGAACCCACTTCAGAGGTGAGGCTAGACACTCATATACACTGCACGCTGGCTTCTACACTAGACTTCACAGTCAGTAAGATCCACTTTCTGACTCAAAATCCACCAAGAGCTGGAATGGGGAGCCCTGGCTCTGGGCGCCAGTGTCCAGCGGTCAGGGGCTGTGCCCCGTTGCTGGTTCTCTGTGGCTGCTGTAGAGCACATGGGCGTGGACGGGGAGGCCTTTTGTCCAACCTCCTACAGTGCCCCACAGTAGAATGTGTAACTAGAGAAGTTCCCAAAGGAGCTACAGGAGGCCAGCCAAGCTCTAACGTGGCTAAGGGGCAGAGACTGCGGCGGGAGGAGGAAAGCAGAGCCCTGAGAACTCTGATCCCAGGCTACCCCAAACACACGCGAGAGGAATGGTGGCTTTTCCTTTTAATGCAAAATGTTGCCATACAAAGTGATGTTGGGAAATCCCTTCTCCCCTACATTGGAGGGGTGAGGAAGGGAGGGAGGGAGAGCAGCGCTCTGAGTTCTCTCCCTAGGGTCACACTGAGGGCAAGAATACTGTCACCATCTGGGGCTGACCCTATCCAAAGGACAGGGCTCTGTTTGGAACTAAACTTTGTGGACACAGGGCAGGAGAGAGAGCATGAGTGATGATTTAGGGTGTTTGCTGTTAAGTTCTAAAAAGCTATTCAAGATCTGGAGTTCTGCATAAAACAGAAGGGGGTGTGAGAATTTGGCTGTCATTTAAAAACTAGGGTACATGAGCCACCACCACTGGCTTTCGTTCTGGAGAACGAACCGCAGATCTCATGGGAATATAAATGTCTGGGCGTAAGACCCGAAAGCACAAGGCTAGCGGCTTAAACTTCCTCCTCCTTCTTCTTCATCTCTAGCTTGTAGACAATCTGGTAGCCATCATCCCAGGCATACAGCTGGCGCTCGCGGGGGTTATAGCGAAGGCTGGCATGGGCACCATATCGGCGTGGAAAGTAGGAGAGTGCAGCCCTTTCAGGGGCGAGAGTACCACTGGCATCAAAGGAACACTGAATCCGAGCCCTACTGGCGGGGCGGGTGTTATAGACGACGTACAGGGTCCCACAGATGACAAACGCAGCCTCTGCATTCTCTCTGGGACATGGCGTGTCCCACTGCTGCTCTGTGTCAAGTGTCTGCGGGTCTAACTTGGCTAGACACAAATGCCTGTCATCTTCCCGAGTGGCGTAGACAGCCCACAGGCCCTCCTCATCAGCTGCCAGGTCGATGTACGTGTCTACTGTCAGCCCGTAGGGGGGGATCAGGCTCTCTGCGGGGAACACTGAGCTGTCCACCACTGTTCGGTTGGCCAAGTGAAATTTGATCAGCTGTAGAGTATTCTCCAATTCACTGCCCCCTCCAGGCCCTCCAGGAGGCCTTCGAGCATAATAAAGGAAGCCACCATACACCAGCTGCCCTGTGCCTACCCAGGGAAAGGGCACCCGAATTCGGGAAGCTTTCCGGGCAGCCATGGCAAGGGTGAAGTCACGCAGCCTCGGGAAGACGAAAGCCGTGTCGTTCTGTGTGCCGTCTAACACGTAGATCTTCTCCGCTGGCCCCAGTGGATCCTTGGTCCACAGGCCCGCTGGGCCACCAAAGCGCTTCAGGATCTTCATTGACCTCACCTGAGAGATTGTGTAGCTACAGTCTGGTGGGGAAGAGGAGTTGCACAGGAAAAGGAAAGAGGCCAAGAGTTAGATATGTATAACAGGAACTTCCCCCAGAGGGGGCCATCTGGAGAACAGAGAACCGTTTTTCTGTGCATGTGTCCGCTCGCGGAGGGTTGAGAGGCCCAATGAGGGATGGGCCTCTAGAAACTCCCAATGAATTTGTCATTAGGGATTTCCTCAAAACATTCTGAAAGATAGAGCTATGATGGCTTGGAACAAGAAGAAAAGCCGGTAAGGGGAGTTCTGGGATTGGTTGGACCTCTGTGAGATCACTTACCTGTCACCATATCGTATTTCTCATTTCTCCGGCCCTTGCCTTTGGCTCCAGGGCCTCCAGGCACCTTCTCATCCAGCTCCACACAGGGCAAAGCTGGGTTCTGCGTCTCCAAATAGTCTACCTCCCGTTCCAGACGGTCCACTCTTCCTGAGATGGTGTCTGCTTCAGTTCTGAGTGTTTCCCGCTCCTTCTCGGCCACCTCCAGGAGAGGCAGCATCTTGTTTTTGAAATCGCGAAGCTCGGCAGCGTGCCGACTGCTCTGATCCTGGCACTGGGCCAGCCGCTCCTGAGGGGAAGGGGGAGTCGGGGAGGGCAGGCTGCAGGCTCCTAACTCCCAGGCACGCAGAGGCCCAGCCGGGGAGTCAGGACCAGGAAAGGGGCAAGCCCGGCTCTGCTCCCACAGCAAAGGAGACTAGCCAGTGGGGCGGCCCCATCCAAAGAGCCTGGCTTAAGTCATCTGAATAAGGGTCCATCAGCCTGTTCTCAGTGATCTGAGCCTCCGGGAAATTGGGATGCTACAGACTTCAAATTGTTCAAAAGGGAGATGTGGGGTGCGGGGAAGAGACGGACAGGAAGCTGCAGATTCCCTGGGAAACTTGAACAGTATAGCCTGATAGTTCTTGGATGCAGCCCGATTCTGACTCCCATTTTTCCTGTCCCCTTATTCCATCTAATCTGAGGGAAACATGTTGCGTTTATTTGCTGGGCAATTGTCTTATGTTGGGGAAATAAGAGTCTGTAATTCAGAGGCTACTCGTCATTAAGGACTTCTTACACAGCCCGATCTTGCCACTCCCAGATCCCTGACAGCTAGTTGCACCTATAGATGCGGAATTATCCGGGGGCGGGCTAGAAGAGAAGCAAGTCCCTCACCTCTAAGGCAGCTAGTCGGCGTTCCATGTACTCCACAAGGTGGTGCTGCTGTCCCTGAAGGGGTCCCATCCATGACAAAAAGAAGAAGAGGAACAGAGAAGCACTGGGTCCCATGGCAGCCTGAAGTGGGCCAGAGGAGGAGTGCGCATTCGGCCTCTCTCCCTCCAGCCCGTTAGCTTGGGGGGCGGGGCGGGGGCGGGGCCTCCTCTTTCCCATCTCTGGGTGTCTCTCACTACTCTGGAATGCTTTCAGTCTCTTTACAACCCCACCCCCTCCTTCCCGCCTGGCCTGATCAAACACAGATGGCCCCTTTGCACAGTCGCCAGAAGCCTTAACTACCAGCGGCTTAGACTTGAGAGCTCCTCAGGAGGGGAAGACATGGCAATCGGAAGGCAGAGGCCTTCTGAAAAGGAGCACGCTGCAGAGAGCTGAGACCCCAGGAAAAATCCTTTCGTTTTAGGAGAGGGCTTCCAGTGCCGACTTAGTAAGAAACGAACACCCTTCATTAACCCATCCCTTCTCCAGCAATAACACAATGGATTTTCTGCCTTGTTCAGTGAAGCTAGAAAGGCAGGAGATGATGGGGATGGGGGTTGGGGGCAAAGGGAAAACAACTCTCTATGGCTCATTGGCGCCACCTTGTGCTGAGCATCTGGAGCTGTCTCCTATGGCAAAGAAATGGGACTAGGACTTCACAGTAGGGAAAATCTCTACCCAAGCAGGCCAAACAGGGTTGGAGTGCCAAATCTCTGGTTTAGCCCAAGGAAAGGAATATAAACAAAACTGGAGGTTGTTGAGAAGTGGAGGTGGTTTTTTGTTTTGTTTTTAAGGAGCTGATTTAAATTTCCTTCACATGACTTTGCAGGTGTTCCCCAAACAGGTGGGTGCAGCTGGGACATGCTAATTTACATTCATGGAGTTAAGGGAGAAACCTGGAAAAAAAAAATATGTACAACATAGTCTAAACCAAAACAAATATATTCTGACCTTCCTGTCACTGGGAGAGAACAGAGTATTAATCATCTTTCTTGGTTATGGTTCAGTGGGGTATTTCTAAGTATCTTTCATTTCTTTAAATGTTACTATATTTTGGTTTCATATACTTTTATGTGTCTGTATGCAGATATCTGCATGTGATACAGGTACCCATGGAGACCAGAAGGGGGCGTCAGATCTTCCAGAGCTGAATTAGAGGAGGCTGAGCAGCCTGTGGAGGCTCCTGTGTGCTCCTCTGAAAGAGTGGCACACACTCTTAACTCCTAAGCCTTCTCTCCAGCCCCAGAGTGTCTCCCTTCTTCTCATCTAAAGCTACAGGAGAGCCAGGCAGGATCATAGATCAAGAGAAGTCAGCGTTTACACAGGGACCTGCAGTGATTAATCTAGACAAATTCCTGTTTCAGGAGATTTTGTTCACTTTGGAATCAAGAGGTTCTCGTTGTTTTTAAAGATTTCGTTTCGTCTCTGTGTGGTATGCATGCACATGGCCACAGAAGCCGAGGCCCTGCGGCTGGAGTTACAACTCTGTGAGGGCCTGACGGGCGCTGGGATGGGACCCAGACCCTTCTCTAAAGAGGGACTGCTCCAACAGTGTCAACAGAGACAAAGCAAAATCATCTTTAAGTTTCATTTTCAGTGTGCTGATTTGAATGTTTGTTGTCACGTGTAGGAAATGAAGTTAGTTAGCTTGTCTCAAAAGCCACCTGCTTTCTCAGGGGATCAGTCAGGAGTCCAGCACCCTTGGAGACACGTCTCTCTTGGGAAATACTTCCTACAGAACTGTATTCATTTCCATTATGGAGATGCACACAAAGATGTCCCAATGTAGCAGTGTTCTACTCCTGTTCAAATAGAATGTTCAGTCACTTCAAAGAGGCCATGTATTGGTCCTCTTGATGCCCTAACACAAAATTAAAAACAGCCAGTCAGAAAATTTACCCATTTTATTGATGCATTGCAATTGCTCTACTTTTTACCATATTATGTAGAAAATACTGAAAATACAAGCTACTTTGTAAAACCAAAGACAACAACGAATCCAAAGATAAACTATGTTTTACACAATGGACCCTTTTCCCATAGTTAGTATTAAATTTTAAATAGCTATTTCTTTTGTTAAAATGATTATTTTTACATACTTCCTAAGTACACCTGCATTACAAACATAGATCAGTAATTCTCAGAACTACCTGTTTCTAGAAGCTTGTTGTAAAAGGAAGCACACAACCAGGAAAGGGAGAAAAAAAGTTTAAACCACACACAGTAACTAGCATATCAAATACATTTAATAAAGTAGGAATTCCATTGCAATATCAAGGATTCAAAGCAGAGTTACTAACATTACATATAATGTACATATAATGTACTGCTACATAGAGTGAGATTATTTTTCAAGCTGAATTGAAACCACACATTATATAAAGTTTAGCAACAAACAACCATGGAAACGTGGAGACATGCTGCACCATCCATCAGTTAAAAAAAAAAAAGTCAAAATACAAAGCAGGCTTGGCCATTCCTGTCACTGAGAGGCAATTTCATTTCCTATCCTAAAACAACCCATCTCAACTAGTACATTACTGCATAACAATGCAGAATAAACCACACATTACTGTGCTGGCCTGGCTAAGCCCCTCTGGTGGAGGGTGATGGATGAGCAACCACAGAAGCAGGCTCTGAATGGCCGGAATTGTTGGAAATGGGGTTCTTGTTCCTGGGGTTGGCCAGGGTATCCACCTCCTAGTTGCACCTGGGAACTCTGGAGTGACTAAATGTCCTGGTGTGCCTGTGTAACCCTTTCCAGTTCCTCTCACCTGGGAAGAGAGAAACTGGAAATGCAAGCTCTGAGAGGGATTACAGCCCTAAGCTGCTCCAGGGTCAGGCAACACTGACCTAGGCCAGTCACTATGTCCATAGGGCTTCCCTCCATGGCACCAGGGCAAGCAGTCGCTGCTAAGCCCCAGGATGGAATGAATGGAAACCATGTCTGGCACATACACATTCCGTGGACGCAGATGGGTTGTCTAGGACAATCTGACAAGCCAGTTTGCAGAGTGACGCCTCTAAGTCTGTAAAGTCGCGCTGCTCGCCAGATGTCTCAGGTAACACGCGAACGCCCAGGCATCCTCTTTCCCATGAACCTAAGACTCCCATCTTCAATAACTGCTTATTGGATAAGGTTAGGGAGCAAGAGCAGGGTTGGTTTATTTTTTTCCCTGCATCTCATTCCTACAAAAACAGTAAATCTTATCCCTTGTAGAAAAAAGATATGGTACAAACAAACAAAAAAAAGTTTGACTAGAAACTAGAACTGTATTTAAATATGATAAACCCAAATGCTTGGGGGGAAAGGAGACACAAAGATCACACACAGACTGACTTAAACTGTATATAACACTAGTGACACACTACACGATACGTGGTTATCTCAACCAACAGACTGCTGAACGCATAGCTTAATATAATGATTAAAGAAAAGACAACACACACCACGCTCCTGGCAGGCTGAACTGACTACTACCTGCCCCGCCCTAGAAACCCTTACTCCCCATGATGAAGAAACTCCAAGTTCGTTGATAGCTCCTCCTCGGTGTTTGACCTGGTTCAGAGCTTACTTGACCAGGCTCCATGAAATCTCCCATCTCCATCCTGCACCTCCCTGACACCATCTCTATACAGAACCCATCCTAGAATTACCACTCAAATATAATCTTCAATTCAGGTGGCCCACATCTGTAGCTTAGGGTTAACCTTCTCCCCACAAATCCCTCATGGGCAAGAATGTCCCCATCCCTAGTACCTTCAACTTGACCCAAATCCATGGAGGAGTTGAATACTAGGACAATTTCACAGCTTGAAGGGCCCTAAGATCAGCATGTTGTTACAAAGAAACCTCAGGAATCTCGGTGAGTCAAGAGGCTTTGCCTTCTTTTTCAGATTCGTCACTGATTAAGAAACCTTTCTGTGAGCTTCTTGTCATCAGTAGTTCTACAAAACCCTTCTCGTAGTATGGGGACATATTAAGCAATACAACAGGCTCTTTGGTATAAACACATCTGTTACATGCTTTAAAAGAACAAAACAAAACAAAAAACAAAGTTTACCAGTAATGACAACTATGCACAGAGAGGACTATCACATGGAAAGAGAAAAGAACCCATCCCTAGTGATTGCACGGACTTCAAAGATGCACATTTAGCACTGGCTTCACTGCTCTCACTGCTTCCTGAACTCTCACAGAAGCCAGGCAGCAAGGCACAGTGAGAGAGCGAGCCACACTGGGGAATGCTTCTGAGAGAGAGAACTGAGCTGAAGATCCAAAATGGAACCGGGCAGAGAGGAGAAAAGGAGGAAAGCTGCGGCTCTGACTTTTCACTGTCGGCAGGGAGACAGAATAACGCATTTACACAGCACAGCTACTAAACCTGTTCTGTTGAATCCCAGCGAACAGCTCAGGGTCCACTGGGGCTTGCTGGTCACCCTAAGGCAAGCTCACTGTAAACTCTATTAACCACTACATTATCATATAAGGCACTACAATAAGGGAAGAGAGGAGAAGAGGAAGGAAAAGACACACACTGAACAACTCCTCACCAGACACACCTGTGCAAAACAATCCCAAGGGTCTCCTCTCTGCAGGCAACGCCCCTGCTCACTCAGCACTACAGTAATATGCTCTAAGAGAATTGCAATTAGTTCACATACATTCCAACAAGTATCAGTTCATTTTGGTTTAAATACAATGGAGACATAATCCATCTCCGGGGTAACACTGGAGGATCAGATACACACTAAATACACAATTCAAGTGTAATCACTACACATTTGATTACAAATAACATTTGGGGTTAGAGGAAAAATTGTTATATTTCTTCTAATCAATATGTACATATTTAATTATGCAAAATATTAAAACACCACCATTACAAAACTTCTAAAATATTTTTAAATTCAGTAATAAACTTTTAAAATATTTTCTGCAATTCCTACATGCACTTATTATATAAGTCTTAGTAAGAGAGCATTCAATTTGCTGTTGGCATACAAAGGAAGCTACTTTAAAGTATAAAAGCTATACACAACTTATCTGGTTTTAGTTTCTTTAGCTTTCCCCTCAAATAAGTCACATGAAACAGAAGTGAGAGATGAGGAAAACATAGAAGTGTATTATTGAAAATTCATAGAAATCTTAGGCAACGCGCATGAGTGCCAGAATCCGTCTAGAGAGACTCTGCATACTACCGTATGCAGAAAACCACCACACACACACTGCCTCACTGGCTTGTCTAGTAGGAGAATTTAAGTTAAACCAGAGAGGGGAGGACTTTAAAACAATCATCTAAGAAAGAATTCACGGTGCTTCATTTAGAATGAATCCGAGTGGGCGCAGTCCTCGCACGCGTTACCAGCAGTGCCGGCTGCCATTTTTCGTGCTGCTCTGTACGCAGCACAGCAGCAGCTGCACGGGGTCAGTACTCAGCTAGTTTTACTAAAACTCGTAACAACTGCCCAGTAAGAATGGCACAACAGGAAAATTAAATCACTAAGTTTCGACGGGCCATAAGCAAAGATCCGCTCTTGAGGAGAAATGCCTGACGGCAGAGCGCAGCCCTGCGGAGGCTGCTTAGCCCTGCGGATGCTGCTTCCAAAGATTTTTAGTTTTTTAAACAAACAAAAAGTAGTGACTCTCTCTCAATCTGTTACAAGATTTCAAATCCTTTATCAGCATTTTTCCTCACAAAGAAGAGCTTTACTTCTTTTTAAAAACATTTATAGAAACCAAGTCAAAGAGAGCAAATGTATGACAGAGGGTAACTTCAGAACGATCTTTCTTCCTTGGTAACTGCAGAAGATGGGCTTCTGAGCTCTTCCAACGTCCAAAAATGCTGTCACAAGAATAAAGAATTAAAAAATAGGGCAGACTTGGGAGACTACAACAATGCAGTCAACACTGAGAGCTGTTCCCCAGAGAAAAGCCTTCTGCTTCAGTGGGCCCCTACAGAATGAGCTGCTGGCTAGGAACTTTCAAGAGGAGATAATGGAGGCGCTCTCCAGAGCCCATTAAGGACTCAGGGTAGTAGCAGGCAGCCACGGTGCCTCCCTCGTGCTCATCAACTACAAATAAGAATACTGACTGATCTTGGTAGGACTCAGTGGGTATCCAGTGTAAATTGTTGAGCCTCGGGAAGACCCAATGTAGGACTGAGTGGCAAACTGGTGTTGGTACTGAGCAGGGGCCACACTGGCAGAAGTGAGGAGGCTAGGCCCAACACTGACAGGAACCTGATGCACCAGAGTGCTAGGGTGGGTGGGATAAGCTGCAGCATGCCTTGAGGAGCCCTGGGGGGAGAAAAGATGAGCAATGGAACTGGTGGACCCCAGTGCGGCAGCAGAGGTGGGGGCAGCGTACGTATACAGGTGAGGCTGGCTTGGCAGGTGAGCAGGGGCTGGGGCCAAGTGTGGGTGCCCCGTCGAGTGCAGTGGGCTGCCATGCTGGAAGGCGTAGGGGGCTTGGGAGAGCGGGGCCACAAATGCCTGCTGTCTGCGGGGAGCAGGGTTGCTGCTTCTTTCCTGCGAGGTTGAAGCTGACGATGACTGCTGGTTCTGGAAGGAGGAAGAAGGGAATGAGGAATCTTGAGGTCACTCTGGTTCGTGGTGCCAAAGGCCTTGAGATTCTCACATGTATTGTTTCTGGAATCTCCCAGTCAGGCAATGGAAGCTAACTGAGCCAACTACGCCTCGGCCTCTTAGAAGAACAACAGATCCTAACTCAGCTCAAGAAAGCAAGAGTTTGCTCCCAAGTATAAAAGTATGAGAGAGGAGTGGAGAATCTTCATACCTACAGGCTAGTGACTTAACTCGTCCTGCCCTGGAATCAGTGGTTTTTTTTTTTTTTTTGTTAACTGACTTTTCTTACTGTTTTCTCTTGCTCTCCTCTAAGCTTGCCTTAGCTCTCTTAAATCCAGAACCTCAAGGACATGTGCTAACTCAACCTCCATTTGTCCCTGCGTGTGTTCTCCACTCTCTCCCACACACAGCTAAACCCTCATTCTGATGCTCACTTCTGACAGACATCACACAAGCCCAGAGTTTTAGCTGAGAAGGTGGGGAACAGAAATGGGATAGAGTACCCTTCACTATCCCATCAGAGGATCACACAGCAGGGCAGGGTGTGTCCCAAACTCTAGGAACAGTTAGGATTAGAACCAGCTCGATTTAAGTGACTTTCTCTGTCTTGACTCAGATAAACAGGGTAAGGCTCCAGTTCCTTATGACTCGAGGATGAAGGAAGAGAATCTGGTTCAAAGCATGTATGGTAGTGCAACACATCCCCACACACTCACTGATCGAATGGAGACACGCAGCACATGCAGGTACAACGCCGGCCACAGAACACCAGATGTTTGACACAAAAGGAGCTTCATTTGGCTTTATTCAGCAGTCCAGCCAGAAGCAGGGTTCTCCAAAGAGTAACAACAGGGAAGAACTCAAACAGAAGGTAGCAGCCCCTAGCGCTTACCTGGCTAAGGTTGAGTGGCTGCACAGCGCTGGCTCCCCCTCGTTGAGCCCGGTACCCTGTGGGAGTGATACAGCATCCAGATGACTGTCCACTCACTGAGGCCACTGGCTTGGTCTTACTGCTAAGGAGACCTAAAAAGGAGTCAAGGTTTAGAAGGACTGATCTAACCTTAAAGTATCACATTATTTGTCTGTCATTTGCAAGAGTTAAGTCTCAGTATACCTTACTTCCTCAATTGCATTTGTACCAGAACAACAAAACTGTTTTATCCATCTCTTTTCTGTGTTGCCACAAACTCACAGAGATCCTTAAATAGCAACCTAAGTAAAACTATCTAATGTCTTATTATACAGAAGGAAACACTAGAGATACAGAGGACACAGACACAGGCCCCCAGTGAGCCTGTACTCATTGCCAGATAAGACTAAGTGACAATGAGAAGCTGAGATATTGGTAATTCTCAGAATATTTTAAGGTCCAAAGGGTCTAAAATGAAGGCAAACTTCTATCCTTTGACTATCCTTAGACTATCTTCACAGTCTACGAAACTAAATGATGGTAGAATATAAAAGCTGCTTCCTTCTATGTTCCGAGTAGGAAAACTGGAATGTGGAGTATATTATTAAGGATACATATTATTAAGGCATAAGAGTCTTAATAATTATATTCAGAAACTGGGCATCAGGATGTTCTACCTTGTCTTCGAGGCAGCAGACTACCTCTATGGAGAAGTACACTGACTTAATACAAGTGTTCTTAATTTAGAACCCTTTTTATGACCTATAAGCAGTAAGTATGACCTCTAATAAAACACTATTTAAGTGTAAGATACAGATGGCTATTCTAACACCAGAAACCATCCCTCCCTCCCTTTACAATACAGTTGCCAATAGGAAGCAGCTGCCTAACAAGGCTGCCTTTCCTGGGCCTCTCTGCATCTAGAGGTTAAGAGAGGTTTATCTCCTCCAAACTTTTTTTTTTTTTTTTTCTTCGAGACAGGGTTTCTCTGTGTAGTCCTGGCTGTCCTGGAGCTCACTCTGTAGGCCAGGCTGGCCTCGAACTCAGAAATCCGCCTGCCTCTGCCTCCCAAGTGCTGGGATTACAGGTGTGCACCACTACCACCCGGCTCCTCCAAACTTCTAATAGGATGCTAAGGACTCCATGCAAGCCTAGCAGCAAGAGAGGCTTGCAGTGGGAAGTGACATAAGTAAAAGTAAACTGCTGCTATGGAATTGGGTTACTGTGCTAGGACTGCTCAACTAACATACAACTAAACTAAGGTCCCTGAGTCTACTATCCAACAGCAAAGTAGATGCAAGTAATTAGGTAAAAACCAAACTAAACAGCATTACTGCTATGGCTGAAAGTCTAAAGGGCATGTTAAAGTCATTTCTTAAAAAGGGATTTATTTGATTTTTATCCATGTGTGTCTGTGTGTCTGTTTGAGAATGCCCAGAGTCCAGATGCTTCCCCAGAGCTGCAGTTGCACAGGCAGTGGCATGCCTGATGTGGGTAATGGGCACCAACTTCAGGTCTTCTGGAAGAACAGCAAGCACTTTTAACCACTAACTCGTCATCTTCAGCTCTCAGTCATCTGTAGTATTATTATCAAGTCCTTTCTACTCTAGCTAATTAAGTCTAAATCAGGTGTGGCAAGCCAAACTGCTTCCTGCTACTGAAGGATGTCTTAACAATTTTTCCCACCAGAGGCAAATATATTGAAAATACTATGCTGGCACCAAACACAACTTCATTCCCATATTAATCCAAGCAAATAAATGCATGAAGATAAATTCATCAAATAGAATTTCTTAATACAGGTAATTGACTTCTGAATTAAGTACTATTTGAAAATATCTATGCTTAGTTTTAACCACCACTAAATATTAAATACATGCACATCTGAGGAAAATTCAATTCTAACTTCGAAGATCGTCCTTACCTGAGGCCTGTGTTGCTACAGTGCAGTCACCAAGCTGTGTTTTCAAGGGAGGCACAATGATAGTCCGGGTGCCAGTGCCATCTGCTGCAGTTCTGCCAGGTCCCTCCAGAAGTGTCCCACTGTTGCCCCGCAGAGCACCCAGAGTGTCTGTGGGATACGGGCTGCTCAGGGAGGAGTCAGAGTCTGGAGAGTCATTGACAGTAACGTAACTGATGACATTAGACCTGGCCTTCAGGCTCGAGCTGAGGAGAGGAGAACGCAGACAGTTATAACTGCCCTTTAAGCCATGTGTCTTACTTGGTCTGTAGTTCTCTCTCAACAATGATGACAGTAACCACAGCGGCGAAAGGTAAGTACTCATCAGCGTCAAGCACTGCTTTTACATGCTGTAACTAGCCAGGGAGTCTTTTCAACCCTGCACAGTAGGGTATTACCCCATCCCCATTTTGTAGATAAGGAAATTAAAACATTGCCAAGAAATTTACACAAGGTCATACAAAGAATAAATGGTAGACAGCACTCAGACCCAGGACAAAACGATCTTGGAGTCCACAGTTACCCACGCTGCCTCTTAGCTATTCTCATTTGTAGTTCTTACAGTAATAGTCTTCAAGCACTGCTCTTTCTCCTTTATCATGTCCTTAGACTCAAATGTTCCTATCTTTAATCAAACTTCTTACTACAGGTTTGGTTTTGTTTTTCATTTGTTTGAGGCAGTCTTGCTATGTAGCCCAATTTGGCCTAAAACTCAATATCCTCCTACCTCTGCTTCCCAAATACTGAAATAGCAGGTGTGTACTGTACCACCATGCCCAGCCTCACTGTTCTGGAAAAGTTTCCTTCAGGATTCTCACTTTACCATCTTCAACTTTCCTTATTTTTTAAAAGGATTGGCTTCAGTCAGAGAACTCATGGGGGCTACACCTCAGAGATAACATTTGCTATTAAGTCTGTCATTTTCTTTCACCAAAAAATTTATTTTTTTCTCTTTCCCAAATCAGTTCAATGAGCACCTTCAAAGCCTGACGTGCAAGTTCACCTGAAAGTCTGAAATGCTTTCTAACTTTGTTTTCCTAAGTTCATTAAAATCCACTTAGCAAGCTGGAGGCTGTTCATTAAGAGTTCTTGTTGCTCTCTCAGAGATCCAGAGCTCAGCTTCCAAGCACCCAAGTCAGGCAGCTCATACCCACTGTAACCCCAGCTTCAAGGGACCCCATGTCTTCCCCCATAGTTTTTTTTTTTTTTTAAAGATAAGATCTCACTGTATAGCCCCTTTGGTTAGTCTAATATTTGTAATGTAGACCAGGCTAGCTTCGAACTCATTATATTTGTCTGCCTCTGCTTCCTGAGTACTGGAATTAAAGGCATGTGCCACTACACCTGGAAATTGATAATCTTTAAAGCTCACTTAATTATAATTTGGTAAAGTCTCTTAATTCACTGTCATAGGTGACACCAGCAGCTCACTAAGGAGCATCACACAGGTCGGTGGAGGTGCGCTGCAGTTCCTGCCAGTGCCCTCTCAGTGACCTGCCTTGAATGGCAAGGCCCCCACAGGCTGGCGTGGCTCCTGGGTGGTGTCAATGCTCCCGAAGGCTATGGAGCCTTTTGGAGGCGGAGCTTTGTAGAGAAAGCATACCGCTGGAGCAGGTTTGAGATTTTACAGCCTGGCTTTACTTCCTGTTCTTTGTCTGCTTCCTGGATGTGAATCAAGTGTGCTCGCCAGCCTCCAGGCAGGCCAGACTCAGCTCCTGCTCCCATGTCCTCCCGCCGAGACACTGACCATATGTATGCTCTCTGAACCTCTAAGCCAAAATGTATCATTTTGCTTCTAAGTTGCTTTTTGTCAAGATGTTCTACAGAGTAACAGAAAAATAACTAATATACTTGGCAAAAATGCTAGATAAAAGGAAATAAGCTGATACTCAAGTTCTTCAGCTTTCAGACCACATAAGGGGGCATGTCCTACCTCTCCTAAGGAAGCTTTCTCAGAATAAAATATATGTTTCAAATAATCTATCTACGTAATTAATTACAATGAACTGTTCTTTATTATACATTCCTGTTATGACTATTTTTGGGATAAGCTCCTGAAGACAAGGATACCTGCAGTTTAACATGTATTTGAAGACAGAGTAGCCATACAAACCTGATTGAATTGATGAATAACATTGAAGAAAACGACTCGGTTATGAGAACTTCTGTGTTTGACTAACTTATCCAAAGCTATACTTACAAATTACCTTTCTTCTGTCTGTTCTTTGTCTTTTGTTCTTATTGCTGTTTTCAGTCAGAATTGCCCTCATGTCCAGCTGTCAGTCAAAGACTAAAGGTGTGCTGACGTTCACAAAGGCAGACAATGCCTGGCAACCTTCTGCCTCGCTTACCTACTGGGCTTATATTTGTTGTCCTCTTCTTCATCGGTGTCACTACGGATGGTGATGACACTCACAGGAGGACTGGGAGTATCTGGAATGATGATTGGCTGGTGCTGGTCTTGGACAGGGACTAGGGAATTATTATAAGAAGATGTGGTACGAAGAGGACTACTCCCAACCAGAGAATAAACTTGAGAAGGCAGGACTTCCAGAGAAGATCTGTGGGAGAGTTCACAGGTTAAGACAAGCTGACCCTTGCCCCACCATTCTGACTGCACATCCTTTCCTCTGACTTCCTAATTACTTTCTGGTTCTTTACCTAATCACTAATATATTTAATTATAAAAGTTCTACTAAAAAACTAATGATTCTGGCTACTTTCCAATAAGAACATATTTCCAAAGATAAAAGTTTATATTTTTATGCACCTCTGTCCCCAGGTTAAATTTTACTCTATAAAAAGTAGGAAGAAAAATGAAAACATGTCTGACCAGAGGGCTCAGTGCGTCCTACCCTAACCTGATGGCTGGAGTTCAATCCCAGAAACTAATATGGTAGGAGAGAACTGACTCTTGGACATTGTCCTCTGACCTACATATATCTACCAAGGCATGTTTAAAACAAACACAAACACACACACACACACACACACACACACACACACTTCACTTCATATCACATCACATCACATCACATCACACAAATAGTAAATACAACAAAAAATTAAAACATATAAAGGTGGCCTGGAGCCGGGTGGTGGTGGTGCATGCCTGTAATCCCAGCACTCGAGAGGCAGAGGCAGGCGGATTTCTGAGTTCGAGGCCAGCCTGGTCTACAGAGTGAGTTCCAGGACAGCCAGGGCTACACAGAGAAACCCTGTCTCAAAAACAAAACAAAAGAAAAGAAAACAAAAACAAAAACAATAAATAAATATAATAATTAATTAATTAATTAATTAATAGATAAATAAAGGTGGCCTGGATCCAAAGTGACAGCAAATATAAAAAATGATCATATCAAGGACACACCACCCAGATGAAAAAAATAAATCAGCTCATGCTCAATTTGGCAGGTACTTGCTACTTCAAACCTAAAATACCTGTACTATGACAATCAACACCGGACAACAACATAACTCTCTAACACAGACTTACTTGGATGAGGGTGGCGCAGACTGCTTATTCTTTTTCGAAGGGAGGGAACTAGACTGTTGTTGTCTGACAACATGGGCCACTCCAACATTCAGAGGCTGAGCAGTGGCCAAGGTCACATGGTTAGTCAGCAAAGATGGCTGTTGCATGATAGCACTGTACTGGTTGCCGTGAGAGTGGGCATTCCTGTGCCAGCATAAAGAAACAGAAGAGTGACTCTCCAAACTACTAACATACTGGACCAAATGGGTATTAAAGCGATTTAAGCACAGCTATGTTTTACTTTTTACAGTCAGTTGCTGGGATTGTAAGACTTTAAGATCTCACTGTGTTCTTTCTAATCACTTAAGGCCTGTTTAAATATGAAGTAAATGATTCCTGACTACAGAACCTGCATTTTCTTATATTTCAAAAATATTTCCTATTTTTCTTATGACTTTTTTCAAAACTGATGACTCCTTTTCTCAAAGGATTTCAAATACAGAATTCCCTTTCTTTCTAGTCTCTTCATAGCCAGTATTCCTACTCTACAGGCTCCTCCCCATATAATGTCTAGAGGGACGGGGGAGGGGGTTGCTGTGCTTGCCTCCAGTCAGCTAGTTGCTGGCTGCTCCCCATGGCCTCTGGAATCACTGCAGCAGGCTGGACAGAGTTGTGGAGAGCCACCCCAGGCAGCTGCTGCCAAGCTGACGGCAGGAGAATCTGTTGGGTTCCTCCAGGCCAGGCTTGCTGCAAGGAAACACATAAAAGATCCAGACTTGACTCATTCTTAGCTTTTTATTTTGTTTTTCAGATGAAAGAAAAAGTTGTATTTTAAAAAAAAATGTTTGTAGATTGTTAACTTGCAGAGATTTAAAAGGGGGGGTGCAGAGGGCTTACAGGGAGCTGCAAGAGCTATGAAAGGGGAAGAGGCGTGCGGATGTGACTCTGGCCACCAGCATACCTCACCTGCAGGCTACTAAGAAACAAAGGTCTCTACAGGTGTGGGTTTCTGTGCTGCCAAGAAAGGGAACCAGGAAGGTCAAGTAAACCCTAGTGAAATAATATTCTTTTCACAAAAGCCTGTAGGAGGACTTGCTTAGAAAATAGAAATTCTAAAATCTGAATGCCAATCAGATAAGACAACAGATCAATTCAACTCATAAAATGTAGGGCAGAATTGCTCCCTTTACTAGAAGGGTAGAAAATATAGCAGACATGGATGACCAAATAGCAAATGCTTTGGTAAATAAGTTGATACCAGCACAAGAGAGCTAAAAACCATTATGTTTAGCTATATGATAGAATTAAAAATTAAGTCAATGAACAAGAATTTTTCTAAACAATTTTTAAAGCACCACATTATTTTTAAAGGTTGCCAAAAACATATGCTTTATATATCATTTGTAGAAATGCATTTTAGCACCAAACTAATCACTACAGGAAAATGGAGTACTTCTGTTTTTTAAGGAACAATGATGGTGCTTGGGACAGACTGAGTAACAAAACACATTTTCTGTACTTCTTACAGAAATTGGCACTTCCTGAAAAAGTCTGTAACAGCAAGTCTCCTTTTTAATGAGTTCGGTAGTGCAATTCACCTACTAAGGGTACATATGGTTCTGTTTCATGAATTTCAAATTACAAGCCCATCAAAACAGTTTCAAAAATATTTCTGCAAGTAACAGATCCACTTGTTACAAATACTGGTTCCAAACAAGAAGCCTTCTGAGCAGAGAAACTGCAAATACGTCTGCTACCATAGGCAGAATTTAAAACAAAACAGAACAGAACAGAAAATAAGAGATGTTAAGTCACACCATGCGTCTTTCCATAAGCCAACACCTGCGCAAGACAAAGCGTGTAGTTTAATACAGAGCAAGAAAACATTCCAATGTGAGGCAGAAATCTGGCGTTCCAAGCGACGAACTGTTTTGACAGAGGAAGAACAAAAATATGCAAAGCTTAACAAATGGCTAGAGCAAACTTAAGAAGAGCAGCAAAGGTGAAAGGTCAACTGACATTTCCAATCTCAAAACTAGTATAAGTGAGCAAATTAAAAGGTGGGCCAATCAAGTTGGCATTTGATCTGACTCCCTAGCACTCAGGTTTTATGCTTATGAGAAACAATCCACAGGTGGCAAAGACTTTTAAACTGAAAACCAAACAAGTTCCATGCAAGTATGTTTCTGAAAGTGTTTTCATTCATGAATACTTGAGAGAGAACAGAAATTTAAATCCACTGTGAAAGATAAATACCAGGAGATTCAAAAGTATCATTTACGTTTGCAGAGGCTTACCTAATTTTAAATGTCAAATAATGAAATGCTGGATTTGAAATAAACAGTTCTAACTCACCAAAATAAACCAAACCAAAACAAAGCCTAAATCACTCTGAAGGTTACAAATCCTAGAACACACTTCAAAGCCAGCCTTCTGGTTCCCATCTCTGAGCTGGACACACCCACCACTCAGCTATCTGCACTGACTTTCCCCTCAGCACTTCTAATAACAATTTTGTCAGACATATTTCCATCTTTGTATTGCAATTTATTTGTAACATAATTTGTCAAAACAATCCCTACAAATAGGTTCACCTTTAATTCTGATGAGCAGAACGGTCTAAGTGTACTCTAACGGGAACATCCTTACATGGAAGATGAAGGTGCCACTGATCATGAATGGCAAAAGCACGGCCTTCAGACAGTCACAGAAGGAAGTTCATGTGATGAGAAAGCCATACGTTAAGACCATTTTAAACATTTCTATATGCACAAAAGTTTTAGGAGATTAAAATAACAAAAGGGAGCAGCTAGCTCGACGGGGAGGTTAAATTTTGGCCTCTGGATACCTGTGGAGGGCCGAATGGAAGGCCATCCGTTCCCTTCCATCTCAGAAGACAAGGGTGAGTAAGAGAGGGCAGAAAACATGTGGAATGAAGCCCGCCTGCGGCTACGCAGAGAGCTTTAACCACACTAGGCTTGCACAGAAGACCCACAGTGATCCTCAGAGTCAAACAGTGCTTCAGCAGACGTTGGGAGGAAACAATGAGACATTAAGATGGAGCAAGGACACAGCCACAAGATGGCACATGCTTCCATGCCCTCCGCAAAGTCTAAGCTAGGTTGTTTGGTTTTGTTTTTTAATGAGAAAACCAGAAGAACAGAACAAAAACAAACAGGAAAAAATAAAAAAGAAAGAAACCAAAGAAACTCCGTTAGTAACACAATCAAGTGAGGGAATTACCAGTACAGCAGCAGTCTGTTCAACCAGCGCCGGCCGGCCGGCTGCGCAGCTCAGGGCAAAGGGCACCGCATACTGCGGCGCGATGGTGGCTACTTGAGGGTGGAGAGTTGCTACCATTAGTGGTGTACAGCTTCCCTGAAACGTAGATTAGGCAGGTGAGTGAGTAAACACCGAGGCAGGTTATCTGGGTTCAGACGGGTTCGCATCCCCCCACGTTACCACTGACATGAGCTCATTTCCTACCACCTAAAAGCACATGCCAACACAACCTTTCCTTTTCAGCTGTGAGTGGCTTTAGCCCACTAAGCCAAAAGTCAATGATGTCAGGTAAAAAGAGGAATAGGAATCTGTCTTGGACCAGATTCAGAACATCCTATAAAACATAGGCAGTTTCATTTATGAAGAAATCTTCCTTCTTCTCACAAACTAAGTTTTTGGATTTCAGAATTTCTTGTATGTTGTGGAGCACAAACATTTACATATGGAATTCAAAGTGTAATGTTGTATACTATAAAAATCCTTCATGATTTTGTCTATGACTTTAGTTTCTCAATTATCTGGAAAATATAACATTTTAAAGTTTTCTACTAATCACACAGAATGAAAGATTATAAATTTGAGGAGGCATACTGATATGAATGAAACCTTACATTTTACAATAAAAAATTCTGTGTACTACCGTGACTCAATGTACAAAATGTCATCTCTACAAGTCTAAAGAGATAATGGGAGAGTTTAAAAGACAGGAATAAGAATTCTGTTTTGTTAGAGATATTTCATTTTAAGATGTCTGAATCATGAGCAAGAAAGATCTTACAGTCAAAGCAAATACCACTTTTTTTGTTCAGGACAAAGTATTTGATTCTCAATAGTGCTTCAGCAGTACTGCGTACGCTGTTCCGGCTTTTACCTGTGTGAGTACTCCTGACTGGATCTGTAGTGGCTGAGCAGCGGGCGCCTGGGGTACAATTGGCACAGCATTATCCATCCTCACAGGGAATCCAGAATGTTTTGTTGTTGCTTGTAGCCCAGCTGGTAAAGAAAACATGAGTTAAACCGCTTTGCCGGGTCTAAACGAATTGTGGGTCATTACTGTGTGGGAGGGGTCTGTTAGCTTTTCCTCACTGCCCAGTTTAATTCTAGACACTTAAGACAAAGCCTTTCCACTCACAAAAGATACCACAGTTAAGAAAAAGAGGCTGCTCCCTTCAAGTTAAATTAGTGGAAGGCATTTAATATGAGGAAGGCTGGCTTAAGGGATATAAACTCTTCCTGTTGCAATACTTATTCCATTCCCATTATCAGTATAGGCAAAAGTCAGACAACCTCCACTCTTAAGTCACATTACACAGTTCACTAGGGGAATGGGTGAGGAAGAAAGTGCTTTCATACTGTAATCTATCAAGAACAGAGAACTGAACATCACTCAATACTTTATACTGTTATCCTCTTGTGTAGAATGACTTAAAGGGCATTTTTCTCCTCAAAACCTAGCTCAAAAATTAGTTACATATCATAGCTAAAGATAAAAGTTAAAAAACAAAAAAAGTGAAGTCAACAGCAAAGAAGCAGTGCGGCCTAGAGTAAGGCAGCGCCGGCCCTCTGAGCCCAGGTCTCCCTGAGGAAGAGGCTCTACCTCTCCTAGTCAGGGCAGCCGGGAGAGTGAGCTGCTGCTATGAAGAGTATGCGTCTGACTCACCAATTCATTAGGCTTTTGGCATAAACAGTGTTTGCTGTAGTTGGCACTGCCCTGTTTTGGGGAGAAGGCCCCACACGGTTCTTCCTGTCAAGCCTACAGAGCCCAGGGAGTTCTGTATACCTACCCTCCCGGCAGCACTCTCGTCAGTTTACATTTCTGTCCTGCCTCCCTCCTGTCTATTAATGCCTGCAATTTTGCTAAGTGAAGATACAGCATTTTAATTAGAAGACTCCTAAGCTCTGGCCAATCCTAACCCCTCTCTGCCTCTTCCTTTACTCCAGCAGTGTCTTCGCATGGAGCCCCTAGTAGTATGACCCTGTGATCTTCCTGCTTCAGTCTTTCAAATGTGAGACTACAGGTGTGTGCCACCCTTCTTGGCCAACTCCAAATATTATTACAGAGTGCTATGTGAGCATATTACTGCTATTTTCATTCAGTCTTTCAATTTTCTGTTAGTAATTTATGAGGAATTTAGGAACAAGCTGTGATTAAGAAAAAATGTATTCTTGAAAAATTCAAAGACAGAATAGTAAAATCAAATTTAAAACTTTTGAAGATATTAAAATTTAAAAATATTAAATTTGAAGATATTAAGATTTAAAAGTTGTCAGCCATGCGGCCTGTAGCACTATTATCCACTAGGAAAGCTAAGCCACCCAAAACTCTTGTCTATAGTCTCTGGACAATGACTAACAGTGAAGAGACTATGTTGTATATTAGCTTCCCAAAACTTGTAGGGACTTACGAACCAGACTCTGGGAGCAAGGCTCCCAGAGTGATAAAATAAAAGAGGACAAGATTACAGACTAGCCAGCCCTGGGCACATACGTACCACACTGGTCAACTGCAGCAGTGTGGAAAAGAGGTTACAGCACTGACTTCTAAGTGCCTGACTCTGCGCGGGCTTAGGCTAAAGCACAGCAGTGTGGCTAAGTTATGACCAGCTGGTTCTTTCTACCACAAATAAAGCAAAGACTGAAAGGGGGCATTCATATGTCTGGAATCCTGAGCTAAGAGAACAGGAATTATTTTTGTTATCTTTATTTTTCTGAATTTAGTACTTTAAATATAGAGAACTAGAGAAATGGGGGAAGAGGGTTAGAACTGCCTGATACTCGTAAGTATAGCTATTTTGTAAAGACGAGTGAGCAGCAGCCTGAAGTAGAGGGCTGTTGGGTAACATCAGCTCACGGCTAAGGTCGGTAGGTAACCAACGACTGTATACAACTAACCCTGAAAGGCAGGATGGAATATTTCAATACACCTGTGATGATACCCCACTGCCTAGGTTCTAATTGTTCTACCATAAAATACTAGGCTACTTTTGGCATAAGCAGGTTTCATCATTTATAAAATGGGTTGATATGACCCACCTCCTAGAGCCATACATAAGGATAAACTGATACCTGTCAAGGACTGTCTGGCACATAAGATAATGGACTTCAGGTATCACCATCATTACCTTCCCATCCAAACATTTTTGAATCTGTTCTATAGCCCCTCAGGCTATCTAGACTTCTTAAATTGAAAGATCCGCCCCCACCCACTTATATTTATCAAATTATACCAAAAGGAGTTCTCCCACACTCCCCATACTGCCTCAGTTTACATTTTGTTCTGTTAAAGAACTCAAAAGTTCTTTTGTTATTTTATCTCAGGATCATCTGAAAAGCGGCAGAGAATCTCAGAATCTTACATTTGAAAATTGTTCCCACAGAATTTACTTTAGAAAGGGTGGGAAGAGGGATAGCTAATTTGCTACAGTCTATAGACGAGTCAGTTTGTGAGAACCCAAAGTACAGAATCTACTGATAGGAGGCATATATAGGAAATAATTTGGTAGGTTAGGCTAAGTTTGCATTACGGATTGTGAATCTGCTCCTCCGCTCTCCCTGCGGTCTCTCCCTGGTTTACACCGCTATCGCTCTCCCGGCCTCCCGGTAAGCTCTCAGTCTCCCCCAGCCCCTCATTTCCTTCCGCTTGCTCCGACTCTGTCAGAAACCAAACAAACAAAAGTCACAATCAATAAGTAACTTAAGTAAAAAGGTAAAAATGCTACCTGCTTCTATATAAAATGCTATATAAAATATAGAAGCCTGGATCCTGGTTCATTCCCATATGGATACCGAGCTTCTCTTTCTTTTTTCAAAATTAAGAGTTTCAAGTTTGTCTACAGAGCAGTGGGTTTCATTATAGCACCCTCAGACACACCATGACACTTGGTCTCATTCATTCCCTTTCCTAGTATCCTGCCCCTCCCGACTCCTGGCAGGCAGTTCTCTTCCCTCTCCCAGTTAGTTAGTTCCTGTGAAGGTTTATATAGGCTCAGCCCAGGGAGTGGCACTATTAGAAGGTGTGGCCCTGTTAGAGTAGGTGTGTGACTGTGGGTGTGGGCTATCAGACCCCTTCCTAGCTGCCTGGAAGTCAGGCTTCTCTTGGAGGACAGCAGATGAAGATATGAACCTCTCAGCTCCATGCCTGCCTGGACACTGCCATGTTCCCACCCTGATGATACTGGACAGAACCTCTGAACCTGTAAGCTAGCCCCAATTAAATGTCCTTATAAGGATTGTCTTGGTCATGGTGCCTGTTCACAGCAGTATAAAACCCTAACTAGGACAGTCCCTCCACGGCTTTCCAATGACATGTTCTCCATTAGCCCATTTCCACCCCCCTTAAGATCTCCTCCTCCCCTGCCACAATCCCCTTTCTGATTCTATGACCTACACACAAGCATACATACACACACGCACACTCACACACGCATGGTCACAGAATGCACAATTAAATCCAGGGCCCATATATAAGAGAAAACTACATATTACATATAAGAAAAATTACATATAAGAGAAAACATGGTATTTATTATCTGAGTCTGGCATGTTTATTGTTTTTACTGTTACTTGGTTTTGGAAGCAGTCTCTTCCTCTAACACCTGACTAGCTCCACAGTCCTCCTGCTGGAGTTACAGGCATGAGCCACTACACCAGCTTGACACTGACTTCCTAGGGGAAAGCTAAGTGTGCTGTCAGAAAAGACTCAAAATAATTTAACCAAAAGAACCAACACACATTTCTAAAGTTTTAGGAGGGAAAAAAAGAATTGAACAGACTGGATTGCAAAACAATAATGAAAAATAAGGAAACATGGAACTCTGAAAATTAATCTTATTGGAAGATGGAGTTTGAAGACTATGAATCACAGGCTTTGGCAGATGTCTTAATGCCTTCCCTACAAGTGCTTCCTTTTGAAAATTTTTAAGTTCAAAAAACAATAATCTGCATGACTGAAATTTTTAGTTTCTATATTCTTAACTACATCCTATAATAAAGTAACATTTTACTTTATTTTAAAATGAAATGAGATTAGAGTCAACATATAACAATTCTGATTATAGCAATTTAAAGGTGTTTTATTCTATATACTATGATGTATATGCTTACACAAATATTTTCATTTAATGGAAACACATTATAAAGCAACTCAGTCAGGAAAATCAATGTAAAGGGAAAAATCTGCTTTGTGACAGCTCCCAATTTCAGTCATCTACATCATCAGAGTTTAAACTTGTCAAAGGTCAGAACTGAACAACTAGCTCTCCTAGAGCAGGCAAGTGCAATAAGACACTACAGACAGAGGAGTTTCTGTACTTACTCTGAAAAGCAGGTGGGCAGACTATGAACGTCTGCTGGAATGGGTCTGTCTGAGTACAGATCTGGGTGGTTCCAGGTTGTAAGGAAACACCCTGCTGGGCAACTCCAGGAACTGGCGCTGCTGAAGATGGGTACAAAGCCGACTGGTAGTTTAGCAGTGAGACATCTGAATTAGCCAGAGAAAGAGTAGCAGCCGCTGCAGTAGAGCTAGAAGCTAGAACACTGGCCTGAAAACAGAAAGATTACACACAGACAGTATTAGAAGATGGAAGTAATCAATATACACATATTCTTCATTGTTTTATTTTGTTTTTCTAGACAAGGTTTGTCTGTGTACCCAAGGCTGGTCTAGAACTCACTTTGTAGACCAGGCTGGCCTTAAACTCACAGAAATCCACCTGTATCTTTTCCTTTCCAAGTGCTGGGTCTAAAGGCATGTGCCACTACTCTCACACCTGCCCTCCTGGTCCTCAAAAATTTTTTTAAAGAAAAGCTTTTGAGGCTGAGTTTCATGTAGTTCAGGCTGGCACCAAACCTCTTATATATCCAAGAGTGACATTTGAACTTTTGGTCCTCCTGTCTCTGGACCACCCTGGCTTTGGGCGATGCAGAGGATATAATGCAGGGCCATGATGCATGCTAGCAAGTACGCTGCCAACTGGCCTAGTCCCTAGCCTTAAAAATTAAAATTAAAACAGAACAAAAGGGTTGTTTACTTTGTTTTGTTTTTTAAAACAAGGTCATCCTATGTAGTTCTGGAAGGCCTAGAATTTATTATGTAGACCAGGCTGGACTAGACCTCAGAGATCTGTCTACCTCTGCCTGGAATTAAAGATATGCAGCACTACATCCAGTTTCACATCCAGCTTTAAAAAAACAAAACAAAACAAAACAAACAGCATTTATTTATTTATTGCAACATGTGCAAGTGATGTCAAAGGACAATGTGAGGAAGGCTCAGAGCCCCCTCCTACCGTATGGGTTCTGGAAGTCAAACCTGGGGGTGTGGGGCACGGCAGCAAGCACTTATGATGATAAGCCTTACGCATGATGATAAGCCTAGAACAAAACTTTAAAAAAAAAATAGCCAGGCGGTGGTGGCGCACGCCTTTAATCCCAGCACCTGGGAGGCAGAGGCAGGCGGATTTCTGAGTTTGAGGCCAGCCTGGTCTACAGAGTGAGTTCCAGGACAGCCAGGACCACACAGAGAAACCCTGTCTCGAAAAACCAAAAAAAAAAAAAAAAAAAAAAAAAAAAATGTAGTTAGAAAGCCAGGTGGTGGTGGTGGTGGTGGTGGTGGTGGTGGTGGTGGTGGTGGTGGTGGTGGTGGTGGTGGTGGTGGTGGTGGTGGTGGTGGCGGCGGCACACGCCTTTAATCCCAGCACCTGGGAGGCAGAGGTAGGCGGATTTCTGAGTTCGAGGCCAGCCTGATCTACAGAGTGAGTTCCAGGACAGCCAGGGCTATACAGAGAAACCCTGTCTCAAAAAACAAAAAACAAAAACACCCCAAAAAAACCCCAAAAAACAAAAAAAAATGTAATGTTAGCTATCTTTGAAATAACTCTCTACTTAAGTTTTCCAGGGCTAGGGACAGCTCAGTAATACAGTGTTTGTCTAGCAAACCAGAGGTCTAGGATTCAATCTCCAGGACCAGAAATATGCAATAAGAAAGTAGTACTGTGAAGGTGAGTGAGCATATAACAGCGACAAATGCTCACGCTGGTGCTGTGCCAGGATGTGACTACACAAAACTCAGCTACATCTCAACTACATGCTTCAGAGGAGATCCCACTGAAACTCATACACACTCACATTTTCTTAAAAAGTAGACAGACCACACTAAGAAACTGAGCTTATATTTTTAGAAACAATAACAGATTTCTCTTATTAGCAAGCAAATATAATACCACTTTTTCTTGAGATTTATTTAATGTATATGAGCACACTACAGCTGTCTTCAGACACACTATAAGAGGGCATCAGATCCCAATACAGATGGCTCTAAGCCACCATGTGGATGCTGGGAATTGAACTCAGGACCTCTGGAAGAGCATCCAGTGCTCTTTACAGCTGAGACATCTCAGCCCCAACAATACCACCCTTTTAAGATCATTAGTCAAAGAACCCTCAAATGAAATAAAATCCTATTGAAAAAGAGTAAGTTACTTGATTAAGCTTAGTAAAACTAGCAGCAACAAGTAATTCAATATGTGGAGCCCATGTACACTAAGTGTTATAAGGACATGGAGTAGGTCCTGTATTTAAATGCTGTCAGCATATAACTGGCAGGTATGTCTAGTTGGTCTTTATTATGTTTGCCAAGCAGAAAATTCTTTTTTTCCTAATAGAGAAGACTGAATCCAAAACTGATCATTATAATTACACATGCATAATACTTATGAGTGTGGGCATGTGTGTTCCACAGTCTAGGGACAACTTTTGAAATTAGTTTTCTACCATGACTTTTCAAGATCAAACTGAAGTCACCAGGCTTACATGGCAAGTACTTTTACCTGATGAGCCATCTTGCCCAGGCCCTCATACAGAAAATGCTTAAGTAGCAACAGAAATACCAACACAAGGACGGGTCTCTCTTACAGCCTCTGCCCCACTTAGGCTCACGTCCCCACAGCCCCCCTGAGTACCTGGTTGTGTACTGTGCTGAGCTGGTTGCTGAAGCTCATGGTGAGGTTTGTGCTTGTATTTGGAGCAACATGTGTGGTGAAGGGGCTCTTGATCTGACTCACTGTGTCATACATGTGCACCCTCCGCTTGCAGATCTCCATGTTCTGGAAACAGGACTTAACACTGAAAAAGATTAGATTCACTAAATGAATGCGGGTATTTAAACAACAAAAAACTCAAGACAAACAAGGAACAAAGTATTTGTTTCCAAATACTTTCAGAAAAAAAGAACTAAGGGTTTTTATAATAACAAGAAGAAAAATAGACAGCTCTCTTGAAGTCCCACAACTTTTCAGAAAGAAAAGCATCAGTGAGTCAATACATGGGCACCAAAATTACTGCTAACCTGATAGTTCCCTTCTTAAATAAGATGGCAACTCAGCCAAGAGCCACACCTCGGCACAAGCCCCAGATTATCCCACACTCACTGGTTACTGTGTGGAAAGTCCAGAAGGTGAGTCATTGTCACAAACTGGTGGTTAAGAGTTTTCAGAGGCGTGATTCTCTTATCTGCATCAATCGTCAGCATTTTCTTTAGGAGATCAATGTACTCTCTCCGATCTGCTTTCTCTGCCAACATGTCTGTTCCCTCTAAGTCTGTAGACATATTTACCTTTGGAAGCAAAGAAAATTAGAAATATTTTATTTCTTGACTTAAATTAAATAGATTAAGAACTTACTGTGAAAAAAAAAAGACCTGTGTCTGCTTCTCTCTCCTAACAAGAGAAAGCAGATATTTAACATAAGCATTTTAGAAGAGACAAAACTGGGGAAATTAATTACAGAATAATAATTTCCATAGGAGGAAATGCTCTGCCTATGTGGTACAACAGTGCCTAATTGACTCTTGGCATTAAAATCTTAAAAGACGTTCAGCAAAAAGATGTCTGTTATTATTGAAGTATACAAGTTTCTATTACTGAAAACTAAATGGCATGGTACAAAGTATTTAACTTTGGAATACAGTAAGCATTCTGATTGTGGGAGTCAAACCCAGGGTGTGGGGCGCTGCAGCAAGCACCCTTACTCATGATGGGGCCAGCTTGTCAGCCCAGAACAAAACTTTAAAATGTAATGTTAGTTAGCTATCTTCATTAGCTAACACGATAAGCAGTAAGTGTGAGCTCTTATACAATTACTTATTCAGTAGAGAATATGAGACAAGAAAGAAACCTTTATAAATATTCTTCTAAAATAACAAGATCAATAAGCAAAAGCACAGGAGAAACAGACACATGCTGCCGTGTTTCAGATTTTAGATCCTGAAGATTTCAGAATATTTATAGCCGAGCATGGTGGC
The DNA here is from genome assembly GCA_964023405.1 of Apodemus agrarius. NCBI lineage: Eukaryota > Metazoa > Chordata > Mammalia > Rodentia > Muridae > Apodemus > Apodemus agrarius. The sequence goes on along the minus strand of OZ030007.1, from coordinate 58,816,920 downwards.
TTTAATCCCAGCATTCAAAGGCAGAGGCAGGTGGATATCTATGAGTTTGAGGTCAGTCTAGTCTACAGAGTGAGTCTAGACTCACTAGCAGACTATCCTCTGGACAGACCTCCAGAGCTACATGGAGAATCCCTGTCTAGAAACAAAACAAAGCAAAACAAAAACAACAATAAAAAAAGAATTTGGAATATCTGCACAGTCTTCATCAGTTTAACAACCCTAACCCAAAAATCCCAACTCTGAAACCTTTAAAATTTGAAGGATTTTTTAATACTTGGTGCTTAAAGAGCTACAGATTTGAGAAGATCTTCCAGTTTTATGATGTTTGGGTTAAGAAAAAAAATAAAAGTATCTTCAAAGTATCCTGTTGAGGTTCAGTCTATTGCTATGCACCGTAATGCTAAATTCTATCCCCTATAGTCTAGGCCTACAAGCTTTGGTTGTACAGACCTTGCTTCTTGTTAAATGAAAGTGACTACAGCCAATAACTGGAGAGATTAGAGAGGGATGAGGAAGGAAGAGGGAGCCAAGGTGAGGGGAGAGGAACACACACACACACACACACACACACACACACACACCCCACCCTCCTCACCCCCACGCCCCCACCCCGAGTGGGTGACCAGGAGAAACAGCAAGTATCTGGGGTACACTACTGGAGAGGTAGCCAGGCCAGAGGTTAGCAAAGTAGACTAACTCTAGTAGTTAGTGACTACTAAACTGTCAAAGCCAAATAAAATAACTGGGGTCTGAGTCTTATTTATTTGTTAGCTACTCGGGGATAAACTTAGATTGTTAGTATCCACTATTAGGATTCAGATGTTCTTTTGAGACAGGCTGACTCGTGACAGGTTTCAAATTGGCAGTCGAGGAAAAAACCCAGACGCTTTAGGAAGCTAGTCAGAAACTAGAAAGTGCCCAACCACCTAGCCTGAAGCAAGGACAATGGGTCAGCAAGTTTCCAGATCTCCCTGTAACAGGCCCCAGCCCCCACACCTTAGGAATGGAATGTCCTCAGAGATGGACTAAGATAAAGGCCACCCACCCCGGACTTCCTTAGTGATGATTTCCATCCCCCATGCCCCAGGTAATGGAATGCCCTTAGAGATAGAATGGGATAGAAGTCACCTACCCTGGAATCCCCTAACGTGCTTTAAATCTAGCCTTGGAGCTCATCTGGATCTCTCTCCATTCTGGAATGAGGGACCCCTGCATGCTGGTCTTCTGTTTTTGCATACTATTTGAGTCTGAGGTATTATTCTTCAGTGAACAACAGACCCTTACACTTTTAACACATGGCAAAATATTAGCACATACAGTTATCAAAAATGTCACTAACATGCCGGGCGGTGGTGGCGCACGCCTTTAATCCCAGCACTTGGGAGGCAGAGGCAGGTGGATCTCTCTGAGTTCGAGGCCAGCCTGGTCTGAGTTCCAGGACAGCCAGGGCTACACAGAGAAACCCTGTCTCGAAAAACGAAGAAAAAAAAAATGTCACTAACAAAGCATCATATAAACCTCTCTGAAGCATGTCACACGTACCTGAGCCATGTCATCTAAACAGTTAAAAATGTACTTCCGAGCTTCTTTTGACTTTATTCCAGTTTCCAATTCATGTTCTTCGGGTGTCTGTAAAACATGAATTTTTAAAAAACTCTACATTATTTTCATATTTTTAATTTAATCTGAAGCCAGAATACTGAGATACAGTGTGAACTACAGAAGGCAAAGATAGCAACCTGAAAATCTTGCAGTGGAGAGGTGTGATCTCACTATTAGACGCGGGTGGTGCGGTCATGCTGCCCAGCACTGAAGGTCAGGTAAGCAGAGCCATGCCCAATACTAACTGTTTAGTAGGCTCAGAAGCAGAGTATCATGAGGTTACTTGATTTCTCGCATTGAAGGAGAAGGCTCAGAATTAAAGACTCTTATTCCGGGAACCCTCTAAGGCCGAGTGTGAAGAGTTAGCAGTGTGATCTCTGTGGCAGCCGCTCCGACCCTTCCCTAGTTACTAACTGAGCACTGCTCTCCACTGCCCTCAGCCACTGATCCTAACTACGCAGCACAGCCTCAGCCGGCTGAACTGGCTTTATTAACTTGATTTTTACCCAAGCATAAGGCTAAACAGATAAAATAAAATAAGTTTTCAAGGGGTTCTCTCCTACAAACATACTCTCCACCACTTTCCCTCCTCTAAGTCAAGAAATTATTCACTAAAATCTAAATTCAAAGTTGGGGTAGGGGTACAGAAATGGGCTGTACAGTAGGAAGACATACCTTAAGCCTCCACAGTGGGTACCCCAAATTAGGATCTCTGTTGAAAAACCTGGTTGTCTTTGTTCCGGCACTGAGAAGATATTCAGCTGGCAGGCCTTGTGTTTGTGAAATATAACGAATCTGAAACATCAAAACCATCAAACATCAATTTCAAGTGGAAAAAAATTATCAAAAGCTTTTACACTGAAATGATTAACTCTGGCCAGAAAAGGGCTGTGTCATGAAGAAATTAACTCTCTGACCAACACATTTGAACGGCACCTGTAAACAATCTATACAGAGGACGCACAGCCATAGAAATACCCAAATATTTACTTAGTAACTACCATAAAGTACTATTTTAAACAAAACTCAGTTTTGAAATATTTTTAGTGCAATCTTTTTGCTCTTATATCAGACTTTTAATAAAAAGTTGCAAAAAAACAAAACAAACAAACAAAAAGCCCTAGATTTGTGGAACAGAGCAGATAGTCTCTGGTTCAGAATAAGTAATGAAGAGCCTAGAGCAGGGCAAGAGCAGTGGGAAGCCGGGCGTGGCTGGGAGGTGCTGAGGACTCAGTCCGTTAAGTGCGCGTCACATGGGAACTGTGGGCACTGCTAGAGCAATGGTTCCAGGTAAGAGCACTTGCTGCTCTTGCAGAGGATCTGGGTTCAGCTCCAGCACCCGCAGGGCATTTTACAACTGTTAACTCCAGTTCCAAGGGACCTGAGGCCTCCACTGGCACATGTGGTTTACCGACATACAAGAAGGCAAAACACTCAAGCTATATAAATTTAAAAAGAATTTATCAATTGTATTACGCAGTTATCAGCATGTTGTTTTTCTTAATGTTTTTCTTATTCTACATCCCGCGGGAGGACAAACAACATTTCTGACTCATCAATGAGTTCTTCCACTAACCCAAATAGAATGGCTGTCCTGGATGGATCAAAGACCCTAAATGTAAGAACTTGGGTTTATAATGCTGTCAAAAGAAAACTAATAGGGAAGCTGTATGATACTAGATTTTTTTCAATTATTTCTTGGATATAATACCAAAAAGTACAAACAAAGGAATTAAAAATAGGCAAACTAGGCATCAAAGTAAAAAATATTTGTTTACCAAACACCATCATCAATCTGAAAAGGAGCCCACAGAGTGGAAGGGGGCATGGGAAAATCCCATTGGCAATGATTAATACTTAAGAGTAGAAAGAGTTACAACTCAGCAACTAAAAACCAACAACCACAGTAAAAAAAATCGGCAAGGACCCTACACAGACAGACACTACCCAAATGCTCAAGGGCCTGGAGAAGGATGTCCAGCACCACTGACCACTAGGGAAATGCAAATCCAAATAACAACACAGCATACTCACAAAGATAGCTAATCTCAGAAAAAGCAAAACTACATAATGTCTACCTGGGAAGAATTAAAACACTCAGGTACTGCGGGTGGAATGTTGAGGCCTCTGTCCAAACTATTTGGCTGCCCTTCAGAAGGGTAAATGCTGTTCCTCTGTGACCTAGCAACTCCACTCCAGGCTATATATGCCAATGCAGGATGTCGCTCATTTGGCATGTGTAAGACTGTATGTAGCACGATTAAACCACGGGGAAAAGGGAAGGAAGGAAAGGTGGATACTGGACATTTGCTCAGTGTTCACAGAAGCATTACGACAAGCAAATAGCAATCCTCCTGTGTATTGCTACTAACGGATGGATAAACAAAACGTGGTGTGCACACACAATGGAACATCAGTGAACCATAAAAAGTGATGCTCTCATACAAGTAAAGTATGTTTGTCACAAAATAGCACACTTTCTATGTGATGAATATTTATGATATGTCAGAGTAGGCAGATTTACATAGAGAAAAAAATAGATTAGTACTTGTATAGAGCTAAGAGAAACTGAAAAGTTTGGAGGATAAAATTAACAGCTAATAGATTCTAGATGTCATCGAATGACAGAATATTCTAAAATTGATAATGGTTGTGCATTCCTGTAAACACACTAAAATAACCATCCATCTTTACACTTCAAATGGTTGTATGTAAATTCAAACTCTATAACATTATTTTTATAAAAGCAAACAAGAAGTATCTTAGCTGGACCCTGCTATATGACTCCTTTTGTATTGCTCAGATGGACCAAAATAATCTATTCCAACTCCGCTCGCCAGCAGCATCCTATGTATTTGGCCCAGGCAAACTACTTCCTCCTACCTCCCATCAACATATTACACAAACTTACACAAGGACCGCATCCTTTTCTTTACCAGGGAAGCTCTGATTACTACCACTGCTTCTGAATCCAGTTGTACGTGTTTCCGCTTCCTAGGAACGTTATGCCACTTGAACTGGTGCCACACGCTAGTTAGACTAGGAACTACATTCCTGGAGACTCTAATTGCTTGGAGCAGGATCCACGAATCCCCTCAAGATGTGGGGAAACAAAAACAAAGTGTGTATATTTGGTGGGCAGAATCTACAACTTCCATTAGATTCTCAAAAGTGTTTAAAAAGGACCGAGAATGTCCTGGTTTGGTCGAGATCATGAAAGCACATCATCTCCTATCCCTCGTACTTTTTTCTTGTAGATTAAAACGCCAGTTTGTTTTGTGCAAGGTAGGAAAGATTAAAAACTTACAAAGCACAACATAACTGGTTACTCATGAACAACCTATTTCATAACTCATTCCAAGTTGGTTCAAAAAGGAGACAGAGTTCAACAGTAAGAGAAAAGAAAGTTTTGCCTTTTTACCTTCTAACTACAAGTAACTATTTCTCAAACACAAACAAACAAGAACATATGTATCCACAGACTGGTGAAATGGAAGTCTTTATAATATTGTGTAGCCTTTTTTTTTTTAAGAACAAGAAATGGGAATCAATTCCACAGACAAGCTTTCTTGAATGGTGGACCAATTTCTTTAGAAACAGTAGCTCGTCCTACACAGTAACATTATTTTCTCAGTTCATCAGTCAGTGGCACACACCTGAATCAATCCCATCCAGGCCAGAGGCCAGAGGGGAAGGAGTTCACGGCCAGTCTCCACAGCGCAGTAAGTTCAGAAGCTGTTTCCTAACTCAGACGGCGGCTCCCATAAAACCTGTCAGAGGAGAGCCAATGTGCAGAGCAGCCTTCAGGACCGAACGCGTAACGAAGCAACGCGAGCTCTGAGCAAGCCGAAGTTACCCGAACTACCCGAAACCCAAGTGAGCGCTACTTTATTTCCATCTCTGCACTCATAAGACACAGGTGACTAAATCAGAGTGAGTCAGTGCAGAGCTAGAAGAATGCCAATCACACGGAAATAGGAAATAAACTGCTTGTTTATCACAGATGAAAACATTAACTCTAGACTAAAAGGGTGGGAGCGGAAAAAAATTGTTTTTGTTTTCAAGACAGGGTTTCTCTGTATAGACCTAGGTATTCTGGAACTCACTCTATAGACCAGGCTAGCCTAGAACTCAGAGATCCACCTGCCTCTGCCTCCCAAAAGCTGGGAATAAAGGTTCGAGGCACCACTGCCTGGCCCCAAAACAAAACAAAGTCTTCAGTAACAATTAGACTCCCTTTCTTCTATCTAAAGACATTGCGATAATACTTCTTTCTCTATAATCTACTGTACTAGGTACTACAGCTGACCAACCCTTGAACACAAAGTTAAGGCACCAATGCTCCATCCTGTATTATAGTCACATATCTCCTCCAAACCAATGTTGGGTTTTCAGCTCTCTCGCATGTTAGAAGAGTGCACTGTCACTGAAGCTTCATCTCCGCCCTGATTTGGATCCCCAAACTTAATTGCTAATCACCTGGTGTTAGGCAGAAACCTTACCAAAACTATAAACAGGTGATAAACACACAGCACAGGAGATCGCGTTTTTCTAGCTATCAACAAGTCAGAGTGCTTCTCGTCATGCAGGCTTTAAGTGGATACTCACCACCCTCTGAGTTCAGTTTATCAAAGCAAGAAGCTACAAAATGGCTACACTTCCACAGTAGGGTTTAGCCCCGCACTGTCTTCTTTGAGTTTCTGTTTAAGAATGACTCAGGCCTTTAATCCCATCACTCAGCCTAGTCTACAAAGTCACAGTGAGTCTTAGGGCTAGGCAGAAAGACCAGGGCTCCAAAAACAAAACAAAACAAACAAACAAACAAAAAAAAACCAGCAAGGTGGTCGTATGTGAAAGTTTTCAGAAAGCCTTAACCTTTAAGACTAGATTTGTAAAGGGGAACGATATAATTACAATCTCAAAAATAAAATAAGTATTTTTAAAAAGAATATGTTTGTACATATTTTTGTGGGTAATAATATAATAAACAATTTGTCAACATCTATTTTATGCACTTAGGACACCCTTAATTTTTTTCAATATTCCTGTTCTGTGCGGTCTGTTTTTTTCTAATTGTTGTGAAAGCACTCTCTGTATGTGTGGACCTGTGCAGTCTGAAGGGGCATTGCCTTCCGTGTCCATACAGAGAAGCACTCTTACCTGATCGTATTCTGAAGCACCAGGATAAAGAGGCCATCCCAGGAACAGCTCAGCTATCACACAGCCCAGTGACCACATGTCAATAGCTTCACAGAATGGTAATCCAAGAATAATTTCAGGAGCTCTAGAGCAAAGCACAAAGATATCGGATAAGATAACAAACACTACTTGGGGAAATTAACTGTGGTGGCTAACCTCTGCTGCAGTGTCAGCAACAGGCGTACTTGTTTAAGGGAACTGACCACCAACCATCAGTCACAACCATGCAGTCAAAACTCTAGGACCTGATGTGTTTCTGAATTCACAAGTTTTGAACTGCAGAAAGATGATACAGAACATAATCTACATATCCCATAGTCCCATTGCAGTGGGACAGGGCCACATAGTTGAACACACTAATATCTCTGTTTTTTAATGTTAGAATTATAAATAAAAGATCATAATTTTTCTTCTGAGCACCTTAGCTGTTTTACTATCTTCATAACAAAAATGTTCTCTGAAAAGAAGATACTTGAAGCAAACTCAAACACCATCCTAAGAGTCTGAACTTGAGCCCATCATTTAATAGCTGTTACCATTTAACTTCCATTCTGTGCCTTAGGTTCCTGACAGACAACAGATAATAGCACACAAGGTCACTGCAAAGTTTAAATAAATTAGTAAACTAGTAAAGTCTTCAGCCCACAATAAGCATATGTAAATATTAGGTATAAAATAACTATTACTAAAGTATCATTATTTTGAGTCTTGAAACTGTACTTTTATAAAATTCAATGCTTCAAGTACAGTAACCCATAAACTAAAAGCTCTCAACAGGAAAACACATTTGAAATGAAATTATTACTCCCTTTGATAGAATAGGAAACAGAACAAGAACAGACTTGCCTAAATCTACAGTTAGGAACTGATAAAGTTGATTCAGAAATCTGACTCCAGAATTAAATATTCCAGGCTAACTGTCAGTAAATAAAAGGCACCCACATTCACGTCTTCATAAGTCTATCTGGAATGGTGGCATGCATAAACGGGCCTTCTCAAACAATGATTAAGATGATGGTGCACACAGTGTGATCATAAGAAAAGCCAGGCCTGTATACCTACCCCAAGAGTCCACATGGTAGGAGAGAAACAACCTCCACAAGTTATCCTCTGACCGCCAAACACGTGTCTCCCCCACCCCACCCCAACCCCATCTATAAATTAAAAAAGCAAACAAAACCAGTGACATCTCTCCTCCTAGTGGGCAGTGATGATACACACCTTTAATCCTGGCACTTGGGAGGCAGAGACAGGTAGATCTCTGTGAGTTCAAGGCCAGCCTAGTAGTCTACAGATCAAGTTCTAAGGACAGCCAGGGCTATACAAGGAAGCAAGCCCGGTCTCAGAAAAACAAGCAATATAACAACAACAGATCCACTGATTATTACTGTGGCTGGGCTTTGGTTGTCTACTGTTTTGATATTCTGAAACAGGGTCTTGCTCTGTGGCCACACTCTGTTTATGACCCAGGATGACCTTGAACTTGGGATTCTCCTGGTCTCCCTAGTGCTAGGACTATAAGCATGCATCCTCACCATGACTTACCTAAGATATTTTCCCAAAACGGTAGCGTCTACAACCAATTAAACATCAATATATTTAGGAAACGGTAGATTGGGAGACTCCAGAGATTCTAAGCCATTTTCTGATTCTTACCTTGAAATAATAGAAAATCTAGGCCGTTCAAACTCATTCTGCTAGATAGCTAAAGTAGAACAGCTTAATATCAGTTTTTGTAGCACTTGATATGAACTTCAGTTTTGTTCACTTAAAAAAAAAAAAAAAAAAAAACCAACCAAACAACCAAGCAACCAAAAAAACAACCCTCAATAGTTATACCCCTACTATGCATGTTTGCACATTCCTGTAATTCCAGCAGGAGGATTACTGCAAATTTGAGGCCCACCTAGTCTACACTGTAGCTCTAAGACCTGTCTATAAAACAACAACAAAAACCAAACAAAAAACATTAAAGAAACAAACAAAAAAAACCAAAGAAACAACAACAAAAAGGAAAAAAGGGAGAAGTGTTGTATGATGTTGCAAGTAACTGCAGCCATTTTTGATGGATGAAATTTTACAATTCAACTAAATTCCAACCATTATAGTATGTTTTTATGATCACACAAGCCTGACAGGTGCATTAATGAAGCTGAGAATGAGAGTACCCAGAAAATAAACAAACAAACAAACAAATAAATCTTTTCTAAAAGGGAAAAGGGAAAAAAGTTTTACTTTCAGTGTGCAGCAACATGAATTTCCAAGTTCATGACAACACCAGAAATAGCTGGCAGGACAAGTGGACATGGCGTGGTGCCAAAATGAAAACTGGGCTGAGAGCATTCCAAAGCACCAACTGAGCAGCGGGAGGTTTTAGCAGTCCCATCTTATAAGAAGACAGTTTTGAAAAGGGAGATCAGGAGGAATGGCCAAAAAACATAGCTTAATAGTAATTCCGGCTTTTCAAACAACAAAACAAAACAAAGGAAGATTAGAAGGAATCTGGAATCATCCAGTCTCCTGGTTCTGGCTAGTTCTGGAATAACAAAAGCAGCTAAGGATTCTTGGAAGAACTCACCAACTTCCCTTCCACAAAGGAGTACTAAAAAAAACCTGGGGCTAATTAATGCAAAGGTGTAGGATAAAAGTGGACTGTAGTGGGTGAGGAAGGCAGGCAGGCAGACAGGCAGGCAAAAGAATAAGTAAAGGAAAAGGAAAGAAAAGAAAGCTTCAGTGTGTGTTTTTCATCACTTGGACCTAAAAATAAAAATATTCACCTTAACTTCTAGGAAGTTAGAACGGAGCATTTTCCCCTTTATTGAAAAATGACAACATCATTAACCTCTGAATTGAGATTACAATTGTTGAAATTATTTTCACTGTATTTTCCTCTTGGCTTTCTTTAATTTCTCCACTCTCAATATAAAGTCTATGGAGGGGTAGCTCAGTTAGGGAGCATTTTTAACAAGCACAAGGCCCTGAATTTGATCCTTAGTACTAAGAGAAGAAGTCTATGGACATGAAAACCCTGGTTCTACGCTCTGTAAGAAGGGTGAGCCAAGCACACACTGTGGTCCCAGCACTTAGGAAACAGAAGCAGGAGGGACGCGTGTAAATAAGATAAATAAAATAAAGTAAGGAAGAGAGAGGAAATTACTCATCTGTCAGCTCTAAAACTGCAGTGGACATAAGGCGATGAAATACTACTTGAGGGCAGCACGCACAGCGGCATTCATTTCAATAGGAAGCGCTGCCACTGTGCTTTGGAAAGAGTGGCCACACCCCCTAGGGCAGTGGTTCTCAACCTGTGGGCCGTGATATCCTTGGGGTCTTGTATCAGATATCTTATATATGACTTTTCATTACAATTCATAATAGTAGCAAATTACAGTTATGAAGTAGCAGCAAAAATAATTTTATGGTTGGTGGTCACCACAGCGTGAGTAAATGTATTAAAGGGTGGAAGCATTAGGAAGGTTGAGAACCTGCAGGGTACAACCCCATGCTTAGTACAGACCCTGGGGCATCATTACAAGAGCCAAGAGCAGAAACGGCAGCCGGCAGGTGCAGCTCACTTCCACCTTCTCCACACTGAACCGCCCCTCCAAGGTCAGACAGCCCTTGTTCACTGGCATCCACAGCCAGCTGAGCACAGACCACTCTCTGGTTGTTTTCACAAACACTTAGTTCCTTTCTTCCCATCTGAGGCACCAAACCCTTATTTACCAGATTAGAGATGTTACATAAAGTCCGACTTCCTGCATCTGTGGCTTAAATTGAAACTGTAGTTTCACTGTTACAGGAAATTAGATTGTTTGTATCAGATAAATTAAAATATACTTTTCTCTTCTAGACAGTGTCCACCCATAAATAACAAAGTGATCTGAACTTGAAATAAATGCTAGCTAGTCAGTTTAAAAAGACTAAAGCAAGCATTGGGACTGTTAAGTGTGGCAAACTTCTGTCCCTAAAACTCAAGCTTGGAGTAGTCAGTCATTTAACGGGATAGAGAAACATTTCCAGGGCCTGGATCATTTTGCCATGCCTACGGCTAATAGTGTGGCAAATTTCTGCCAAACACAGCTGCTACATACTTATCAGGACAAAGCAACATAAACTTAACAGAAAGGTAAGAAGGCTAGATTTGAAAGGCAGCTTCACCATCCCCAAAGGGTGTCACAGAGATTTGCAAAAGACAAGAATCTAAGGCGTTAGTGAACTCTGGCAGCAAGGCCTACTGAGGAGAAACTGGCGGTGTGAACTCTGGCAGCAAGGCCTACTGAGGAGAAACTGGCGGTGAAGACGGCTGCCCTGCCCGCACAGCCAGCCTTTCCTTCCACCTGCCTCAGCCTCGGAATCAAGTACTACTGTGAGAAGACAGAGCAGGCAGGAAAACCTAGCCCCAGTCACAAAGCCTGGGCGCTGAGCTGCACGCACAGTGATGGGGTGGGAACAGAATGAACTTACATCCCCTTGAAAGTATTCTTAAAGCCAACAGCTAAATTTGTAAGAAGCTTTGAAGAACACTTTAAGACTTAGGAAACCTTATTTAAAAAAAAAAAAAAAATCAAAGCCAAAATTAAAAGGATATGAAAAAGGCCCAAAGACTAGCAACCCAATACTGAGAATTAGTCACATGGGTTGCCAAGGAGAGACGGTGAAACAGGATAACCAGTCCCACAACTCTCGGCTGAGTCTTTATGTAAAATAAGTCTCCTTTGGGTCTGCCTCTTTCAGTTTTAGAGCTGCTTGGTTATCTCTGAGAGGACACACAACAGTACTGAACACCTGCACACACACAGACTCCCGCAGAGCTGACCCTCCCCTCCCCAGTCAAGTGGGCGGGACAGCACCTGAGAGCGCTCCTACTATATGGGTGTGGGGGTAGGGTGGGGGATACTTAAAGCAAATGTAGTTGGAGCCTAAGTATCCTAAGTCACAAGTAAACTGAAGTGAAAATTTCAAAATTAGCCTAGGTTGCCAAGAGCAGCATGAAACCAGAAACCACAGGCCCTCCAAGTTCCTTTCAAGTAAAACAGGTCATAGTTTTATAAAACTATTAAGATTTTTTAAGTGAGAATTATTAAAAGACTATCATTAAAATGTCAGTACTGTACTACCCAAGGAAATCTGCAATGTCAATGTTATTTTTATTAAATTCTATGATTTTTTGAAGAAAAAAAAAGAATCTACCCTATAGACAGACATAGAGACTAACAATAAAATAAAAAATAAACTCTTAAATATATGATCAAAGGTACCAAAACCATTCACTGGAGGAACAGTTTTTAGAGCAGAGGTCATTGTGTGAGCTAAACAATCACATGGAAAGGAATTAAATTTGACCATCGCCTTAAAGAATAAAAATCGAACAAGATGCAGCAGCCCTGCAATCCAAGCACTTAGCATGCGTGCGGACGCAAGAAGTGCTGAGTTCAAAGCCAGCCTGAGTTACTGAGTGCCAGGCCAACCAGCTACAGAGCAACCCTGTCCCGAAATGAAATAGTTAAATGCAGCAGCTAATGTTGGAGACTGCAGGAGCCACAGTGCTGCACGAGGGTGGTTGGTTCGGCGGCGGTTCATGAGGACACCTGAAGAACAGAGACAACGGAGACAACCAGACTTTACCGAGGTTCAGACACCTCTCTATGAAACACTAGCCACAGGTTCAGAAACTATAAAAAGAAACATCTATTAATGTCTAGAATGTATTTTTTTCAATTTCTAATATTTAACAAAACCTGAAAATTTGGTCAGAGGAATTGAATGAATCTCTCTCTAAACAAGTATAAGGACATGAAAAACTGTCAGTATCACTAATTAGGAAAATGTAAATCAAAACAACCTAAGACACCACTTTATACCCATAGAGAGAGCTACTTTAAAAATACCCAGAAAATAACAAGTGTTGGAGGAAACAGAGAAATGGGACTCTCGTGTGCTGCTGAGAGGAGTGGAAAAGTCGGTAGATTCCCAAAGCTACAATTCCCTAGGGCCTAACAAGGCCACCCCAAGCTCTACAGGCCTGAAAATGGGAACTGAGATGTAGACAGCAGTGTTCACAGCAGCAGCATTCACAGAAGCCCAAAGGTACTAACAACCCAAAAAGGTGCTATCAAAAGATGGATACACAAATGGGGTAAATACATACAATGAAACATTACCCAACCTAAGAAGGAATGGCATCCTGATGAATGCTGCCGAGTAGATTAACCTCAAAATCATAAGATCTAGGGATAGGACTGGCGAGATAGCTCAGTGCTTAGGAGCACCGGCTGTTCTTCCAGAGGACCCAGGTTCAATCCCTAGCATCCAGATGATGACACACAACCACCTGGAACTCCAATGCCAGAGGACAGGATCTTGCTTCTGCGGGCACCAGGTACACATACTGACAAAACGCCCATAAACATAAAATAAAAATAATAATAAAAAAACCCAGATAGTAAGTCTACTATTCCAAACACTCATGCAGATCTCTGTGAGTTCAAGTCTATCAAGTCTAGCTTGGTCTACATAGAACGTCCAGGCTAGATGAGGCTATACAATGAGACATTGCCTCCAGAAAAGGCACCTCCCTCAAAGGAAAAAAAAGGAAACATATTTTGTGGTCAATTACTTATTTTGGGTTGGTGGTTTTTATTTTGGGGTAGGGGACATTAAACTCAGCCTCACACAAGCCCTGTACCTCTGAGCTACATACCCCAACCTATGCTCATTTCTTTTTCTTTTCTTTCTTTCTCTCTTTTTTTTTTCTTTTTCTTTTTTTTTTTTTTTTTGAGCTCTGGCTGTCCTAGAACTCTGTAGACCAGGCTGGCCTCAAACTCAGAAATCCGCCTGCCTCTGCCTCCCAAGTGCTGGGATTAAAGGCGTGCACCACCACCCGCCCGGCCTATGCTCATTTCTTGACTGGACACCTGTACGATCAATATTCAATTTACATATATTAAATTAGATAGCACATTCTTTAAGATTAATGACTAGATAAAATAAAGATCTGAAAAATAAAAGAATATTTTAAAGCTGAGGTTATATAGGATACACACAAAATTGTGTATACAACATTTAAGTACTGTTACAAGAATTTTAACATAATAAAGTAACCCTGTATTAGAAGTACTAATCTAGAAATAAAAATCACTAATGTACTTAGGTCAAGCTATCCTGGGCTAACTAAATGAGTTCAAAATCTTGTAGAGAATATTCAAACATCAAACAGAAGACTGCAGCAAACATTTAATACCATTTTTGCTATCAGAAAGAAAAAAAAAGAAAAAAAAACCAGAATAAACTGCTTCTGAGGTTAAACCTAAAGATATTCCCAAAACATTTTACATGCAAAGGTATGAGCTGAGGGAAAACAACAGTATCTGTGGAGACTGGTCATCTCTGCATAGTCCTTCAAGTGGGGAAAGTTAGTTAGGTGTGATGGTAGTCAAGAATGAACCAGATACTAGCACAACTCAGCAACTTGCGGAATTAATGTGAGTTATCTGTTAGTACTAAATAGGATTCCAGCAAGAAAAGTGTGTTACTTTAGGAACTCCATATATGCATGTAAGCTGGAACAAATCCTGCTGCCATCTTGGAATCTAGAAATAAGTACTCCTGAGTAGAACAGTTACAGTTCTACACTATGCATGTTAAACACAAGGTCAGATCTCCATCCAGGATTTTGCACTTGCCTGTAGTAGCGTGATTGCAAGTAGGTTGAACACACGGCTTTGGAAACATGACTAGCAGAACCAAAGTCGATGACCTTCACTCGGTAGGGCTGGCGAACTGGATCGACTAGCATTATGTTTTCAGGTTTAAGGTCAGCATGAATCAGACCAAGACTCTTCAGCTTCATCAGGGCTGTGGCCACCTGCTGCAAGATTGGTCTTATGTACTTGAGTGGCAGTGGGCTAAACTTGTTCTGCTTTAGAAAATCGTATAAGTTCTGCTCCAACATCTCAAACACAAGGCAGGTATGATTCTTGTGCTGAAAACACTCATAAGAACGGACAAAATTATACTCATCAGCATTTTCACTGCTTAGGCGAGAAAGGATGCTCACTTCAATCTGTCCTTGTCGGGCATAGGAGGGGTGGTTCTTCAAGATCTTAATGGCCACAATTTCCTTGGTGCTCCGCTTCCAGCACTTTGCCACCTGTCCAAATGTCCCTCGGCCTAGGAACTCCAGGACTTCATAGCTGTTGGTCATGGAGCAAAGGATCTCATGCTGGACCAGCTGGTAATCCCCTTCTCCGCTGGAACTGCTACTCTTGGTGGTCACAGTGGTGGTCGTGGCAGCAGCACCCACCACGGTTCTGTTCTGCAGCATGAGAGGGGGATGTTCTTCTATGATCTGCACGCTACCGTTGCTGTCCACTTCCTCACTCTTTCTCTTCAATCCACATTTTTGATATGGCTCAAGCAAAGAAACGTTGCTCCTGTGAGTCAGGGTCTGGCTGCTTTGGAAGGTTGCCGTGGCGGCACTGCCTGAGCTGTCAGCAGCTGTTACCACAATATGCTCCACTGCAGGAGCCGGGAGGAGCAGGCCCTGGTCGTAAGCAGGAATACTGAAATTTGCTACCTGGTGAGAGGAGCTGGCTTGCCCTTGTGTAGCTGGGAGGGTTTTGCTGTGGGTATAATATTTGTCGTTGCTGCTCTGTCCTGAAACATCCCAGCCAGAGGGCTCTATTTTCAGTTTCTTTGCACTGCAGAAGGCACTCGACGACACTGATGGGGGGGAAAACACCTGCAGCTGTGATGCCATACCTACATGGAAAGAAAGACGAGTGAGACCACACACAGGGCTCAAGGGCGAAGCTTACCAACAGCACACATGAGAACGCGTGTAGCTGCTAAGACCCACCCTGCACTGCTTCGCTCCTCTCAAAGGCAAATTCAGTCTCAACCGACATTCACACATATGCTGTCCATACTGTGCCAAAGCGAAGCCTAACTACTCTGTACAAGTCAAACATAAAACAGCTCTCTGTTCTCCAATACTGGAAAAGATTGTCACTGACCAGAAGAAATCAACCAGGTTGATGACCAGGGTAGAGTATCTTCTGAAGAAGTTACTCTACAGAAAGTTACTCTTAGAACAAGACAGGATCAGGGGGTAGGATAGCTCAGTGCTTTGCTGACAAGCCCAACCTGAGTTTTCTTCCCAGACACTCATAGTGGAAGGAGACAGGTGAGTCCCACAGTTGTCCTATGGCCTCCACAGCCTTACCACAGTCTTACCATGACTACTCATCACATATGTGAAATCATGCTGGACTACACAGCGAGTCAAAGACAGACAGACAAGAGGGGGGAGAAAGAGGGGAAAGAATTGTAAAGAATGTAAAGAAGATATGGGGAGAGGAAGTAAGAACAGTGCACCTGCCCTGACTATCCACAGACCTCTCAAGCTCCGGGAGCCAGAAGACTACACTAGAAGCAGTTTGTTTGTTTGATTTTTGAAGAATAAAGCCCAAACATCCAGCCAGAGCACACTCATCTGCTCTCTTCTTGCCATTAGGACCTTGGCTCAACAGTAAACCCTTTTCTAGCCCTACACTTTCCCTCTTTTCTGTAATTATAACCTAGTATGTCATTTGCAAAAAAAGAAAGAAAAAATCTTAAAAAGTCCTATCTGAAATCCAGACTCCTCTCCTCACCCCTCTTTCTACTTTTTCCACCAAATCTACAAATCTGATCCAAATCTTATCCTACGCCCACTGGATTATAAGACAGACACCTTAAATTCAGTGTGTCCAAAATTTAATTTACAAGCCTCCACTCCACTCTCAATTTCCTCTCACTTATGGAATACACCAAACAGGCAGTCACGCCGGCCAAACCTGGGGGCAATGAGCCTCAGCTTCCTCATGTGTACAAGGGCAGCAGCCGCTCCTGGAGCTATTCCAAGAACACAGCTATTGAACGTGGGCAGCGAGGTAGCTCCCGCTCGTTATGTGGACTCCATCCTCGCTATGTGAACTCACCCTTTCTTTACAAACCACAACTTGGCTGAACCACAGCCCAAGTATAGTTCAAGTCAGCCATTTTTCCCTCCATGTGTTCAAGTCAGCCATTTTTCCCTCCATGTTCGTTCACACTGCAAACAGCCTCTAAGAACTGCCTTAAACACTCCAGGCATCTGTTGCTTTTGTTTGCTGCTGGGGTTGGTTTGGCTGTTTTGTTTTTGAGACAGGACCTTTAGTATCCAAGGTGCCTATGCAGCTGAGGAGGGCTTGAACTTTTGACATCTGTGCTTTTAAACAGCAGGCTAGATAACTGTCTTTTCTTAACCTCTTTTTCTTAATCTCTTCCCATTTCCCCCAGAAGTTTTCTACTACTTTGGGCATTAAAGCTAAAGATCTTCAAAATAGATCTTGTGGTGCAGGCCTTTAATCCCAACTTCTCAAGAGGCTGAGAGACAGGAGAATCATGAGGTGAAGGTAAGCTACGGACTGAATTTAAGGGCAGTCTGGATAACTTAGTGAGAGACCCTGATTAAAAATAAAATTGAAAAACAATAACAACAACAAAGACTGAGTGTGGCAGTAGCTGGGAATATAGTTCAATGGAGAAAGTTAGCTTAGCTTGCATTGCTTAACACGTGCAAAGCACTGATTCAATCCTCAGTACACAGAGAGGAGATAAAATGTTCACCCAGAGGCGAGGAAGATGGCTTGATCAGTGGGGTGATGAGGACCTGCGTTAAGATCCCTTCGACCCACATAAGAAGTCAGGCACAGCACCATGCACCTGTAATCCCAACAGAGGGGAGATGGGGCAGAATTCCTGAGGCTTGGTGGCCACCCAGTCTGGCTGAATCAGTGACCTCTGAGGTCAGTGAAACCTTGTCTCAAAAAATAACATGGAGAGCAACTGAACAAGACCCAAGACAGTCACCTCTAGCCTACATACACACATGGGCAGTACCTGCAAACACGCAAACATGTACACAGACTCTCCAAAACCTCTCAAAATGTTCTTGCTGACCAGGGTGCCCACTCTGACTCGTCTCCTGCCTTAGCCTAGAGGGCTGAGATTACAGGCATATGCCACTATACCCAGCTCTTTAGTTCCTGCAAAGCAACTCCGTTGTCTCTCTACATCAGGGTCCTAACTCTTCTCTTCCTCGCTCTCACCCACACACACCCCAACATCTCAGTCACCCACAGTCGCCACAGCCACCCCTTCCACTATAAATTTACTGTTCTTATAACTATAAATGTAGTATCACATCCCTAGCCACGATATAAATTCCATGAGGACAGATACCTTCTGTTTTCTTCTTCACTTCTATCGCCCAGGCCCTTCTAGATTCTATTAGTGTAATATAAATAGAATATTTCCTGGAAGAAAGACTTGACTCCTGCCTACCAACTTCGTTATATACAAGTCACTACCACTCATGTATAAACTGTAGTATTTTCAAATGTTTGGCTTTGGTTTTTTGTTTTTTGTTTTAACATGTCCTTCTATTTTATTTACATGGTTCTTAAGATATGGGTGAAGTCTCCACTTGAACCCACCTAGTACAATTTTACAAGTCATAAGAAAATAAACATACAATTAGAAAGGAAGGAAGCATGACAAGGATGTTACAGAACATCAAAAGCACTGTGGACTGCGGAGCTGAGGTCTGAAACAGTGTCTCCCAGACTGGCAGGGCCTTGGATCTGACCCTGGCGCTAGCGGGGTTTCTCAGACTGTGCAGGGCCTTGGATCTGATACCTGGCACTGGGGGAGGGTCAAAGGCGAGCACTTCTTTGTGCTTGATTACAACTTAAAGCTATCTGCAATGAGCAAGAGTTTCCATAATTTATATGAACCTCAAAGAGGAAAAAAAAAAAAAAACACAAATTAAAAGCTAAGGCCAGTGCATTTCAACTTACAAGCAAAGCATCTTGGCCTACTTACATCACCCATGTAAAACCAAATATAAAAAGAAAGCCTGAAGAAAAAAAAAGAAAACCTGAAACCAAGTAGTTCCTTTACTAAATTTACCTATTAAAACATACGCAAAGCATTACTTGCCATCATAAAATTGAGCCAAACGAGAAAAAAGCAGGGAAATCATCCAATTTGTTTTCCCTACTGAAATTGAAATTTAACAATTCAACCAGCCGGGCAGTGGTGGCGCACGCCTGTAATCCCAGCACTCTGGGAGGCAGAGGCAGGTGGATTTCTGAGTTCGAGTCCAGCCTGGTCTACAGAGTGAGTTCCAGGACAGCCAGGACTATACAGAGAAACCCTGTCTCAAAGAAAATAATCCAAAAAATCAAAACAAACAAATAATTCAACCAAAAACATGGAGCACAATATTTATGGGACATAAAATGTACCGTTTGCAGCAACTCCAAGGGCCGAGGTTCAGAATAGCACAGACTTGTAATCCTTAAAAGAGGGCAGGAGAATCAGGCTAACCTTGGTTACTGTGAGACCTGCATAGGTTTTATGACCCTTCCTCAAAATGAAAATGAGGATGTCATAAAGTCATACTGGAAAGAACTCACAATATCCTTTTATTTATTGTTTCCATTTTTTAAGACTGTTTCTGATAAAGCTCAGGTTAGCCTCAAACTTACAATGTACCTGAGGATGACCCTGAACTCCTGTTTCTCCTTTCTCTATCCTCTGAACGCAGGATTCGCATGTACCATGTACGACTCTTGGCCAATTTTTTGTAATATTCATAACTAGATAATCTTTAAAAATATTACATCTTTAGAATGATATTATCACCAACTTTTGACCCTGTAGCAAATACTAATGACTGTTGAGTTTTTACTCAACATCACCAGAGAGACATCACCAGAGAGATGGAGAGGAAAGGGGGAGGTGGGTAGAAGAGGGAGAAGGAGAGGGAGAGGGAGAGGGAACATATTCTAGGACATTTTGGAAACTTATTCAGAAAAACAAACCTAATCCAAGGCAAAAACAAATGAATGAACAAACAGAATTTCACCAGCCTTTCCCACAGGTCCATATTTTACCGCCAGGACTCTGCACGTAGCTGACACTCAGACCTCAGTAACAAGGTGAGAAGAAAACACAGAATCAAAATGGCCTAGAAAAACCAACACTGTTATTTATACTCTACTCTGAAGTGAGGCTTTAAAAAGTAATTTCTAGGCACAGATACTGTCCCACAAATCTGCCTTTGCAAATGAGGATCAATTCTCTTTCTAGCTAAGATTTTCCAAAGAATATGGGACAGAATTAACAGCTGTGGGTATGTTTCTGTATAGAATGCTCTGTTAAACAAACCACAAACTTTTCAATGCACATGAAGATAGCTCCCAATAAATCAAATGCTATTTCTGACTTCCTGAAATGTTTCACCTCTTGGATTTAGTAATAAACAAGATTCATTTCAAAATTCACTCTCCAATGACAACTAATGTGATTTAATAACAAATTTGCTCCCTGCAATAATCCCAAACTAGAATTAACAGGCAAAGGCTGCTTAGTACTTGTGTTTACTACTCAAAAGAGGCCGGGCCCTTGCTGGAATGAAGGTTCCAAACACATGATTTCAGAGCTTCTCTACTCAGCGGCATCTACTCCACACTGAATTACTATAGGCAGGTGACCCTGCCACAGGAGTTAAAATTATAACACTGCTGGAACGGTTTGGTGACACAGCAAAGATAACCATTTTCTCAAAGCTTCTGTCCTTTTATCAAGACAGGGTTTCTCTGTACAGCCCTGGTTGTCCTAAGGCTCACTCTGTAGACCAAACTAGCCTCAAACTCAAAGATTCCCCTGCCTCTGCCTCCCAAGTGCTGGGATTAAAGGTATGTGTAACTGCCCCCCTCCCATGTATCTATAATAAATTAATGCTGCTTTTGTTCAATGTCATCTTTCTTCTCTGGCACAATTTAACAACCGATGACCTAAATAACCTAAAAATAACCTATTTATATTGAGTTCTTCCAGTCATCTGTCCTGGCTTATATATTTAAAGAAATATATATATTCTCCAATATACACTCTGATACACATTCTTAACATTAGACAGGTAAGTAAAAAAACATGCTTTAATTTATTATTAAATTATTAGTGAGTGTATACATTACAAGATATTTGATCACACTTGTGAAGTTCAAGATTGTGTTGTTTACTGGGAAAACCTGTTTCTAGTTGCGGCATGGCTCTGCCCTTAGCACACAACTTTAATCCCCCTGGCTGTAATATAGACATGCCCTTAGTAAACAACTTTAATATCAAACAAAGAAGGTCCAGTTAGTTTGTAGAAGGAAGCAGCCATGTTTGAAAGTGACATCTAACTGAGCTTTAGATCAGAGATTTGTCAGAATAGGATATGTCCAACTCTCACGAAAGCTATGAGAGGGAAGCTACTTAAGAGTGCAGTGCAGACAGATAGGCAGGCTGTTTTACTGGGAGAGTTTTACAGAGACAGGCTGAAGAGACAACAAGCTAGACATCAGTAAAGACAAATATTAGGTAAAGCCAGAGAATGAGAAGGAGCCAAAGATAGAATAGATTGCTAAGAGTTAGTTTGAGGTCAAGCAGAGGTCAAGAGAGGCAGGGAGAGGAAGAGGAAGAAACTGAGATTGAATCAGCTTGGAGAGGAGTTTGAACCAGAACATCTGGGTTGACCCAGCCAGCCAGAGATCAGAAAGAACAAGTAAAGGTGAGCTACTGAGCTAACTCAGCAGTAGGTCTCGGAAGCTGAAAACATTCTAGACATAGATAAGATTGTTCGGAAGTTAGAAGCTTCCAGGACTAGGCCTAGGTTAGCAGACCGAGGCAGTATGCCTAAAGACAATTACTTCAGGGGAATAAGTTACATTTACATGCACGCACATGCCATGGTGGTGGTCATATCTAGAGGTCAGAAAACAACTCTGTGGAATCAGTTCTCCCTTCTACCTTTACAAGGATCAACGTCAGGTGGCCACACCAGGCCAGGCAAGCACCTCTACTCACTAAGCCACTTTTCCAGCTCAAGAATACATGTTTTGTAAATGTAAAACAAGAGACCAGCAGTGGTGGCGCACGTCCTTAATCCCAGCACTTGGGAGGCAGAGGCAGGCAGATTTCTGAGTTCCAGGCCAGCCTAGTCTACAGAGTGAGTTCCACGACAGCCAGGGCTACACAAAGAAACCCTGTCTGGGAGGGGAGGGGAGGGGAGGGGAGGGGAGGGGAGGGGAGGGGAGGGGAGGGGAGGGGAGGGGAGGGGAGGGGAGGGGAGGGGAGGGGAGGGGAGGGGAGGAGGAGGAGAGGAGAGGAGAGGAGAGGAGAGGAGAGGAGAGGAGGGGGAAAAAGAAAAAGAAAAAGAAAAAGAAAAAGAAAAAGAAAAAGAAAAAGAAAAAGAAAAAGAAAAAGAAAAAGAAAAAGAAAAAGAAAAAGAAAAAGAAAAAGAAAAAGAAAAAGAAAAAGAAAAAGAAAAAAAAGAAAAAGAAAAAGAAAAAGAAAAAAGAAAGCAAGACAAGAAGGACAAGGAGCTAGGGAGGTGGCTGAGTTCAATCCTAGCACCCATGTAAAAGTTAGGTGTTGAAGTGCATGCCAGTGCTGGAGGGTGGAGAGGTGGACCCCTGGCGCTCTCTGGCCATTGGCAAGCTCCAGGTTCAGTGAGAGCCCCTGTCTCTGTCTCAGAACATAAGGTGGTTACTAATAGAGGGTACACAAGTCAACCTGGTTCCACACGGGCATGCACGGGTGCCTTCACCTACATACATAAAAGTAAAATGAAAATTTAGGAAGGAAGTTCTTTTGCCAGAAACCTAACTACCTTTTACTCCACTCAGTTTCCTCCAGCCCACCTGCTGTTTAAGTTCAGACCCTAAATTCTCAACTACTTAACAGCCTAAACTGGCACTCCCCCAAACCGCCCTGCGGCACCTGGTCAGTGCTCACTTTTCCAGCTCGGTCTTCACTTTCTAGCCTGCTCTAAAAATGCACATCTGGAAAAGTAATAAACATCTGTCCCACCATTTAAGCCTTCATGATAAAGTCCAAAAGCTCTTTTTTTTTTTTTTTTTTTTTTTATTAGCAGACTTTATAAAGCCTGGCCTGTGGTTACTTTCGTGGATGTGTTTTCTCCACTCTTTTCCCAGGGCACTCTCCCTTAGGTTTCAGTGCTTGGGAGGCTGTGTGGGCCATGACCTCTCCAATCCAAGTTCCTTCATATATACAATGTGTTCCCTCTTCCTGAGCTGAACTTCCCTTCCCTTCTTAGCCTTCGCTTTTCCTAATGTCTACCTTTCCTAGGCCCCACAAAAGTCTTACTTCAGTGTGTTAGGGCTTGTTGATTTGTATAAAAACCTACTTTCTCCTGTATTAGGCTAGACTATGTTGATCAGCCTTCCTCACCAGTTGAGAACAATGCATAAAGTAAGTCTTTCAGAGATCCGACCTTCTACCCTGAGAAGACACCCAAGTAATGGTAGAGTACCAAGCGGAAGAAGCCTGGGTCTGTGAGTGGCCCTGCAGCAGGGAGCAGATTGATATAGAACCACTTTGATATAGAACATTTACAATTAGGCTGTTACATAAAACAGAAACAATTTTTCCTCTACCAGATTATTTAGTCAGATAAAAATACTCAGAAGTCTTCCCTAGGGTTGTTTCATAGTAGGTCAGGCCCGAAGGCCCCGTAGCACAGGCTACTATCTCTACAGTCACACTTATTTAACTTAGCCTTTAACAAGCATACACTGAGGACCTGTCTGCCTGTCTGCTAGGGACTGTTCTAGACATAAGAGACACAGTGATAGTCAAGACAGATATGACCTTCTCTATCTCTTAAAGAGTTTACATTCAACTGAGGATAGTCTGTACATCCCAACACTCACTCAGATATGCACCTAGTGATAAGCTATGAAGAAAACACAAGATAATATATATATAACAGAGATAGATGGTGGTCAAGGAAATCCTTTCTGATCACTAAGAACACAAATAGGGATACTCTGTGTGTCGCCTGTTGCTCTGCGTAACAGAATGGAAAAAGCAGATGCAGAACCCACAGAGGAGAGCAGGGATCGTTCCTACAACTATGGGCCACTCTGGATTTTTTTTTTTGTTTGTTTGTTTGTTTGTTTTTCAAGACAGGGTTTCTCTATGTAGCTCGGGCTGTCCTGGAACTCACCCTGTAGACCAGGCTGGCCTCGAACTCAGAAATCCGCCTACCTCTGCCTCCCAAGTGCTGGGATTACAGGCATGCGCCACCACCGCCCAGCTGCCACTCTGGATTTTAAGCATCACCGTTGAGACGTATTTAAAAGTTGACTTCTGGGGACAGCAGTGGAAGTTAGAGTCAGCTCCATGGTTGGCTCACTCGCTGCTCTCGCGGATGACCCAGGGTTCAGTGCCCAGGTCTCACGTGTTGCCTCACAACCATATGCAACTCCACTTGTGGGAAATCTGACGCTCTTTTCTGATCTCCTCAAGCACCAGGTACACACATGGTGCATATTCACATTCAAGCAAAACACTGCTTAAATAAAACTAAGAAAGAACAATTTAAAGGGGACTTCTGGTCCAGTGAGATAGCTGAGCTGAGCTGAGCAGATTAGTCTCCAGAACCACAGTAGAAGAGAGCTGTCCCCTGACGTGTATGTACATATGTATAAAATAATTCAAGGGCTGGAGAGATGAAGGCTCAGCAATCGGGAACACTGATTGTTGTTCCAGAGGTCCTGAGTTCAATTCCCAGCAACCACACGGTGGCTCACAACCATCTTGTAAAGTGATCAGATGCCCTCTTCTGGTGTGTCTGAAGACAGCTACAATTTACTTATTAAAATAAATATTTAAAAAATAAAAACCAACTCCTTTTCTCAAGTTTACATTCTGTAAGGATGATCCTCCACAGCAGAGTAGTGAGACACTAGAGTTATTTTTCTCTTTTTCTTTTCTGCATCACAAGCATCCAGTATAATGGCTGCCATACAGTATATGCCAATTACTTCCTAACATGACTGACTACAAAGATCACACTACTGCTCCATACATAAATGTAAGGGAATCTCAGCAATGATCCCAACTGAATTTGAGAAACACATGTAACAGATTAGTCTCTTGACTGTAATAAAATATTACTGTTCCAAGCATAGTAACACAGAAGCAAAAAGACCTGAGCTTAAAACCCTGAAGAACAGCATCTGCATAACAAGTCTGCCACCCCTCTGCAGTACTTCCTTCGTGTGGGCCTGCATATTACAAGCAAGTTTCCCAACTAGTATTGCAAAACAGGGTGTGGAAAGGTGACATTCGCCTCCGGGAAAGCATCGACGGCTCTGTGGGCCCTCAGCCTTTAAAAACTGCTCTGAAGTCTTGGTGAACTGGCTAAAGGATACTGTCCTTCTGGGTAAGGTGTTTCCCCAAGTTTCAATACCAGCTTAGACTGGTTTTGCATAACAAATCTACAGCAATAAAACAAAAGAAGAAGAGTACTGGGAAAAGGTATTATTTTACTCTGTATACAAGATACAGTCAACAAGGTTTATAAAGCTTGAAATCAAATGACAGCACTAAGAGTTTCCAACATAAGATCAAAGTCAAATTAACAGGTAGAGGTCAGTATAAAACACAAATAATACCAAGTGAGGGCCCTGTCCATATCAGCCAGCAAAGATCGAAAGGAAGCGCGGCTTAAATACAGCAACAATGGTTTGGCAGATGGGAGGTACACCAAGGCGCTTTCAAAAAGAATAAGGTGGCTTTTGCCAGGCTGCAAGGGACATGGAAAATGAGTAACTGTGTAGAGGAAGGAAATGTATTTGACTGGAGAAAAAGTAGGAAAAAAAAAAAAGTACTGGACTTTTAAAAGAGTCTTTCTTAAATCCCTAATTCTAAAATGGAAAAAAAGAAACTCAAAAAAGCCAAATTAGTTTTACCCAGAGCTAATGAGCAAAATGCTGGCTCCTTTCATTAAAGAGCAAAGAAAATAAGGTACCAGGTGCCTTTAAAGAATCCAAAGGGAATTCAATACCCTTAGAAAGCTGCCGGAGTGACATGGCACCCAAAAAGGGAAAGGTAAAATAAAATGAAAGTATAAAGGGCACCAGAGGGCCAGCAAACCGGCTCGCTGGGTAAGGCCCTTGCTGCTAAGCCTTGAAAAAGGAGTTTATCCCCTCGACCCACATTAGAGAAAACCAATTCCCAAAATTTGTTTTTTCCTGAACTCGTGCACACATGTACACTCGCCCTCACACACACAACATGTAACAAATATACACTACTGAGAAATACATTATGCTGCATATACTAACTGAATTTCTACAACTAAAAAAAGATAAAAGGCAAAATCAAACCCAAAAATAGACCCACATAAGGCACCATGAAGCTTCAGTAAAGTGGAGGCAGGACCACCCCTGCAGCTCAGGAGGGTGAGGTCAAGCCTGGTCAACAGAGCGTTAGCCTGTGTTCTTAACAACAAACAACAAAAAGAAAATCAAATCAAGCGTTAGTTCAGGGAAATGATTTTAATATCTTGTGTCCAAAATGGCATGAACTGTAAGGGAAGAGCCTGGCTAGGAAGCAGTGGGGGAAGGCCTGAGACAAAAACACCGACTGTCACCACAGTCAGAAAAGGACAGTTGACAGATGAGGCTGCTTGGGCTTACAAATTATTCAAATTACAAAAGAACCAATTAAAATAAAAACTAACAAGCTGCCCAAGTTCCAAGTGTAAGAAGTCCACAGGCAGGTTTGGCCCGCTGATCTCCACCAAAGCACTGCTAGTGCTGAGCTTAGGAAAACAAAAACAGAGGGAAAGAATTCTGTTTTCCAGAGAAATGCGAACTCTGACTTTTTTTTTTTTCAGGAGGAAGATCTGGTTCGATTTTAAATCTCATTACCAATCAACTGACTCTAAAATCTGTAGAAGACAATGTCCAGAGATCAACTGTTCAGGAGGCTGTCACAAATGACCTGCCAAACAGAGCCAACATTTTTGTCAGCTGCTTTATGGTTTGGCAGCCTCTAGCTTCAATCTCAAAAACTTTACCAAAATAGCCTTCAAACCAAAAAGAGTATCTTTTTTTGTGTGTTTTGGTTAGTTTGTTTGTTTTTTTTGTTTGTTTGTTTGTTTGTTTGTTTTTTGATTTTCGGGTTTTTTCGAGGCAGAGTTTCTCTATGTAGCCCTGGCTGTCCTGAAACTCACTCTGTAGACCAGGCTGGCCTCGAACTCAGAAATCCACCTGCCTCTGCCTCCCAGAGTGCTGGGATTACAGGCGTGTGCCACCACCGCCCCGGCTGGTTTGGTTTTTTGAGACAGAGTTTCTCTGTGTAGCCCTGGCTGTTCTGGCTCTGTAGACCAAGCTAGCATTGAACTCACAGAGATGCTCCTGCCTCTGCCTTGAGTTCGGGCATTACAGGTGTGTGTTGCCAAGGAGAGTATCTAAAAGACTCTATCACATTGCAATGCCGAGTCCTGAGAAAACTGCATGCAAAGACTCAAAATAACCAGCTGAATAACAGTGATTAGGTAAAATGGGTTGTTAGGTTTTGCAATGTTTTACAGGAAACTTTAGGCTTCTAAGTGACCAAAAGGGAAAAAAATGGCAATGGTTTGCATTCTCTATAATCTTAAAACAAACAAACAAAAATCCTACAGACCATGAATCAAAAATAGCTTTACACAAACAAGAACAAAATTGTAGGTTTTGCAAAGGCCATCCGCCACTTAATTTAACCCCACTCCATCTAGAGCAGGAAGCCTTACTGCTGTTTTCATCAGTTACTAGGAAACAAGATAAAGGGCGGACTGGGGCAAGGGAGTTACACTTGTATGTGGCTGCACTACACTACTGAGAATTCTCAAAGTGTCACTAAAGAGACAAGAATGCACATCTTCTGAGTGTCCAGCAACTGAGTCACTGGTTATGCTGAGAAAAGATTTACTTACTGGAGGTTGCCCCCACCCCCTTTCCCGCTTCCCGTCCCAGTATCCATTCCCAAACAGGAAAGAAAACGCGCCCAGCATAAACACACAGGCCATTGCTCACTGTTCGTCACCACAACAAACTGGAGGTTAGACCAACGCTCCTGGAGACTAAGTTTTAGGTCTCTGTCGCCAAGCACAAAAGGGGGACGCTGCCCTACAGAGCTGTTTATAGTGTGGGTCCTACCCAAAGCCTTTTGGTTGTTTCCATCTTTCCCTTTAATGTTTTGGATTTTGTTGTTCTTGGCTTTGAAAGTAACCACCGGCTGCAAAAGTTTCCCTTTGAAAAAGACCTCTAGCTTTGCCTTGCAGAGATAAACATATAGGTGGGCTGGTCGCCACATAGCCTTACCACCATCACAAATTACATACTAAAAAGATTACAGAACATGAACCAAGAGAACAGAAAAGCTCCCATACCAACCGACCACCACGATTTTCTCTAGATGCGGTTTCCCGGTCCCCAAAAGCACAAATACGCCCGAACTACAGCTACAAGCAGTGGGGTGACCTGTACACGCACAAGCACAAGCAAGAACCTGCCACCGCAGCCCGCGCTTGGGTTGGGGGCCCGTACGGTAGGGAGATGCCAGACCGACCCCTGTCACTTGAGGACAACACCACGATCGGGAGGGAAAGGCAGGAGGCAGGGGGAGTTGCCCATTTTCCCCGGCACGGCACGCAGTCGCGTCCGGTCGCTCGCGGCCAGGCAGCAGGACGGGGCGCCCAGGGCCGCGCGGGGCCTGGTGAGAGGCACCCCGCGCAAGCCGGCTACCCAAGGAGTCTGCGGCTCGCTCCGTCCCACTTCGGGGCTCCCGCAGTTCACGACCCCCAGCCCCTCGCCAAGCCGGACTCACCGCCGGTGTGTGTAGTTCTCAGCCTCGAGTCGGGGCCGCCGCGAGGAGGCGGCGGAGGAGACGCGATCCGGGGCCCCGCCGCCGGGTCATCATACCCCCCGCACGAGCCGGCCCGGGCCCCCGCCCCCCGGAGCCGTCCCCGCGCCCGTCCTGCGGCCGGAGCCTCTCCAGCCTCCCGCCTGCCCTGCCACCCGGCCCCTTCCCGCCGCCGCCGCCGCCTCGGCCTCCCCTGCGGTCCGGGGCCACCGCTCGGCCCTTCGCTCCGCAGCCGCCGTTGTCACCAGACCCGACAAGTGGAGCCCCGAGCGACCGCCTCCATCCCGCCGGCCCCGCCTCGCCGGAACCATTCAGCCACCTGGCGCCATGACACCTACTGAGGCGGAAGTGCGGAGGAGCGGGAGAGCTGAGGTCACTGCATCTTGCCGCGGGCCGCGGGTGTGGGTGGGCCTCCGTGGGGAGCCAGCGTGGACAGTGTTGGGGACCGGTTGCCCAGTCCTCTCAGCACAGCAGTCTCCGAGGTGGTTTAACCGGCGTTTAGTGGCGGTCGGGTTTCTCGCAGTTAGATGTCATCTCAGCTAGTGTGACATCACCCCAAACCAGTGTGATTCCCCCAACACCCCAATCACATCCCAGCGATTGGGCAGCGTAGGGAGACACTGACTACCTGGGGATGACCCTGAGGGTTTAGAATTGTCTCAATTTATACTTCAATTGTTTGCTGCCTTGTCGATTTCATGGCAGCATAAGAGATTTAGATGCCTCCCTATGCTGAAGCACCCCCACCGTGGAATCTGTTAGGAAATAAAATAACTTATCTGAACTCAGCTCCTCGATGCATGCAGTAAACAAAAGTTTTCTTACCTCCATGAAGGGAAGAAAGGCGATGGATTCCGGAAAGCGCGCTGGGCATAATGTTCTAAGAAAACTGACACTGAAAACTAGGTTATCTTAGTAGACAGTTGCCAACTCAGCCTCAAGAGATTCTGTGGGACTTGATATGCCTTCCGCGGTGTAAAATGTTGGTTCTTAAAATGAGGAACATTCTTTAGAGTCGAGTATTTATGAGAGTAAGGTGTGGTGGTACATGCCTTTTATCCCAGGACTCTGGAGGCCGATGCAGGCGGATCTCTGTGAGTTCAAGGCCAGCTTGGTCTACAAAGTGAGGACCTGCCTTAAAGTAAAAGGAGATGGAGAGTGAAAGAAGTCATGTGTTCCATTTTATAGGAACAGTTTGATCCCCAAAAATGACTACCCACCACCATGGATTTTTACCTGTGTCCTGTGAGCAGGGAGCAGAGCTAGGAGAGACCTTTCTATCAGTTATATTTTTCAGACCTCACTCATACATCTCTGATTTCTTTGGATCTTCACCTAACAAAATGTTTTCTAGACTATGCTATAATACCTTTAAAGGAAAGTCATTTGAGTTTCTCCTCTTAACATTGGGAACTAGGAAGTTCATTTCCCTGGAGAGCCAGGGTTAGCAAAACGTTGACTCCCAAAGGACAGATTCGTTTGCATATTTTCACAGAAACTTCCTTCTTGACTGTTTAGAGAACATCAAGTCCCCATGTTGGGCTGGCCCTGGAAATATCAAGACGCGGAATGGATGAACGTGCCTGCTTAGCCAAGAAAAAGGCAGAACCCTGCGGCCTGGTGCGAACAGAGCCTGCTTGACAAGCTCTAGCTATGAATTGTTCATTTTGCCCTCCCTCACTGGAACACTGACTGGCTTTTAATTTACTCTCAAGTTATGTCTCTTTTTTGTTTAAAAATATCTCTGATTTTACACACCACGAGCCTTTCCTGACTGACTCCTGCATTCTCATTCAGCACTATCGCCTGCCTGGTTATTTGTACCTGTTCTTTTCTTCTTCACAGAATAGTCTCTATTTTCATTGTTCTTTTTTTTTTTTTTTTTTTTTTTTTTTTCCGAGACAAGGTTTCTCTGTGTAGCCCTGGCTGTCCTGGAACTCACTCTGTAGACCAGGCTGGCCTCGAACTCAGAAATCCGCCTGCCTCTGCCTCCCAAGTGCTGGGATTAAAGGCGTGCGCCACCTCCGCCCGGCTTATTTTCATTGTTCTTAACTAATTTTTTTCAATCTGTCTCAGTCTTCAGGGTACTTTTAAAAATGTAGTATTTTTTCCTTACTAATGTCATTCATTCATTCATCCAACTGCTTTATGCCAGACTCTCCCTAGATACCAGTTCAGATGAAAGATAAGTAAGATACAGTCTCCCCCCTCCCCCCAGAGTTTTCAATCTAGTGAGGAAAAATGCCACACAAATATACATGACTTGAATAGTGGAGTCGGAGAAGAAAATATCTAAACATGATTCGGTCAACAAAGCTTCAAAGTTTAGTGCAGTTACAATCTGTTTTCCATTCAACAAATCTATAGAATATTTCCTGTGTGCGGGACAATGCTGGAAATTAAAGAGGAAACAGCACCGCTTATATACTAAAGGAACTAACTGGATGCAGGATTGGTAAGGCAAGTAGACTCAGATTTTGAAAAGCAGAGGCTTGATCAAAGGAGCAGTGAGGTCAGCTAGCCGGGGTGGAGAAAGGGGCAGTACACGTGTTTCCTCTCACACAAGAGTGAAACAGCTGGAGAAGGAATGGGCTATTAGACACTGGAAGGGTAAAACCTGCAGTCAATGCTGCATGTATGAAGTTACTCTCATTCAGACCTTGTAGCACAGGCCTGTAATCCGAGCACTTGAGAGGCAAAGACGGGGAAGATCTGGAGTTCAAGGCCAGCCTGAGCTACTTGAGACCTAGTCTCAAAAACTAACTTTTTTTTTTTTAAGTCACTTCCCAGGAAGCAGAGACAAGATAATCTCTGAATTTGAGCCAAGCCTGGTCTACATAAAGTTCCAAGCCAGCTAGATCTACACAGTGAGATCCGATCTCAAAAGAGCACTCAGAGAACTTTGACTTCTATTCTGAGCAAATGCCTTTAGAGGATTTCAACTGAGAACTAGTGTGGTCTGAAATAAGTCGTGCCTGCTGCAGAGACTGGACTGCGTGTTTGGGGAGCAGACAGGAGCACGGGTGGAAGCAGGGTGGGTGCTTAGGAGACTCCTGTAGTGGCTCAGAGGGGAGACAAAGGTTTCTTGGACAAGGGTGGTAGAGGTGAAATGGTAAGAGCAGGCAGACTTGAGATTGTCTCCGCGTAGAGTTCACAGAATTTGCTGGCTGTATGGATGGGAAGGGAAATGAAAGAGAAAGGACTAAATTCTTGCCCAATGGCTAGCACACACCTTTAACTCTGGCACTCAGGATACAAAGGTGTGTGGTCTCTGTTGAGCTGGAGGCAAGCCTGGTTTACATAACATGTTTGAGGCTAATGGGTTATACAGAGAGACCAAATAAAATAAAATAAAATAAAATCAGCACAGCAACAATTCAATGAATCCTAGTAGAGAGGTGGCTCCATGGTTAAGAGCACTTGCTGCGTTTGCAGAGGACACGGAACTGACTATGCTACAGAACCACGTGGGAACCCACAAGCATCTGTAACTCCAGTTTCAGGGGCTCCAATGCCCTCGACTGCTTCCCATCTGGCACCAAGTACATATGTGATACATACAAATACATGCTGCAAAAATACATACATGTTTTTCATTCATTTTATGTATTTACTTTTTAAAATTTTATTTTCTATATTCTTTGTTTACATTCCAAATGCTTTCCCCTTTCCCAGTACCCCCCTCACCATATGTCCCATAAGTCCTCTTCCCTCTGCCCAATCCCCAATCACCCACCCACCCCCATTTCTTTGTTCTAGTACTCCCCTACCATACTGGATCAAGTCTTTTCAGGACCAGGGCCCTCTCCTTCCTTTTTCTTGGGAATCATATGATTTGCTAATTGTGACTTGAGTATTTCAAGCTTCTGGGCTAATTAATATCCACTTATCAGTGATTGCATTTCATGTGTATTCTCTTGTGATTGGGTTACCTCACTTAGGAACTTATTTACTTTTTTGAAAGAAGATCACTAGATATGTACTCCAGACTGGCTTAGAATTCACAGTGATCCTCATGTCTCTGCTTCCTGAATATAGGAATTAAAGGCATATACCACTTTTCCTGGACTAAAAACAATAAACAAACAAGCAAACAAACAGTGAAAGAATGAGATATGAACCGCATTAGAGAAACATAATGGGATTTGTCAGAAGTGGGGAAGGCCATTTTAATGTGTGAGATTAAGTCATTAACTGGCCTTGATAGCACAAGCCTGTAATCCCAGCACTCAGGGGCTAGGGAAGGAGGGTCATGAGTTTGAGGAAAGCCTAAACTGCAGGGTGAGACCCTGTATCAAGGCAGACACAGAGGGCTGGAGAGACGGCTCAGGAGACTAGGTCTCATTTCCAGAACTCACATGGTGGCTCACAACCACATCAGACTCCAGAGCCAGGAGACCCAAAGCTACCTTCTGGCCTCTGAAGGCACCAGGCACATATGTTGGGGCACAGACATATGTTAAGGCAAAATAAACACACGTAAATATAACAATTTTTAAAAATTAAGAAAGGGCTAAAGAAGGGAAGAAAAGTGAGAGATGGGAAAGAGGGAAGAAAAAAAGAAAGGATGGGAAAAGGAGGAAGGAAGGGAGGAATTTTTTGGTTGGTACCTACCTGTAACCTAAGTTGTCTGAGGCAAAAAGACAGCAAATTCAGAGCCAGTCTGGCAAAAAAAAAATTTTTGTGTGTCCCTGTATACACATATTTGTGGAGGCCAGAGTTTAATATCAGGTGTTTTCCTCAATTTCTTACCATCTTTTTTTTTTTTTTTTTTTTTTTTTTTGGTTTTTTCGAGACAGGGTTTCTCTGTGTAGCCCTGGCTGTCCTGGAACTCACTCTGTAGACCAGGCTGGCCTCGAACTCAGAAATCCGCCTGCCTCTGCCTCCCAAGTGCTGGGATTAAAGGCGTGCGCCACCACGCCCGGCACCATCTTATTTTTGAGACAGGTTTTCCACTGAACCTAGCAAGCCTTGGGGATCTGCCTGTCTCCACCTTCCTAGTACTGGGATTACAAACAGATGCTACCACATTCTATCTTGATTGGGTACTGGAGTTCTAAACTCAGGTTTCATGTCTGGGATTTCACTGACTGGACCATTTTCCAAGACCTTGTTTTAAAATAAAAATAGCTTGGATGAGTTATTCCTCCAAAAACATCAAGATACTCTAGTAAAGGCAGAGTAAATAGTATGATTTATCCAGATGTAGGGTCTTTTTCCAGGGAAGGCTATTTTTATAAGAGGGACCAAGGGAATGGAATAATCCTGATCTATCATGGGATACAAAGTAAAGACAGGAATTGAGGCTTACAGAAGAGTTATGAGAGTAAAACATTGACCATGCAGGCACTTGAGCAAATCAACTGGGGGAAAAAGATTTCAAGTTGAACTTCCAGGTATAGAGCAATTTCTGTTAATGGCTAGGTGATGGAGAAGAGATTAAAGCTTTAGAGAAGTCAAGGAGCCCGAGCAGCCACAGCACTAGTGTCATCTAGGATGAGAGTTATATGATCAAGAAAGTTCTGAGTCAGTGACTTGGGTCCTAGTAAACACGGAGAGACAAGGATGGCCAAGCCAGATGGCAGTCACTCGAAGAAGAGATATAAGGGTGGAGTCAGGAAGCAGCAAGGGAAGCTCTGGGGAGAGAGGTGATTCCTTCCCATTAGCTTTGAACCAGCTCTGGCTTTCTTTTCAACTCCTATATGAGGATGGCGGAACTACTCACTGGAAGAGGACACACAACTAGTATCACCACAAATTTTAGACTGAGGTACCATCAAAGCTGCTTTGCATTTCCATATGTCCTTGATCCCTCTTCTGTGTACCTCAGTGGTTATTCCAAACCTTTATGACTCAAACTGTTGCAACATACAAAGCCTTAGGAAGAAATCAAGAATACCAAGCCATGGACATTCTGAAGCAATGTTCTTGAAATATAGAAATAAGTCTGCTTTCCATCCTCATCCCAAGGACAGCCATTTTGTGGGAAACAGGTAAGGATCAGATAGGGCTTCATGTAGGTCAGGCTGGCCTCAAACCTAGTATGTGGCTGAGGATAACCTTAAACTCTTGATCCTATTGCTTCTGTCTCCCAAGTGCTAAAATTACAGGAATATTCCATCACATCTGGCAAAATGGCTTGTCTTCGAATACTTGGACTAAAAGCAGTGTGCTCAGAGTCTAGTCCTTCAATTTAGGCACAGGAGGTAAGGGAGATGAAGACAGAGAAATGTGCTTATTAGAGTTAGACCTGAGCCTAGTGAAGGAAGGGATAGCTGAGGACAAGATCTTAAAGATGTGGGTTTCTGGATGACTCACTATAAGCTGTAAAGTAGAGAAGTATTTAATTCTGCTGTCCTTGGGATGAGGGTGGAAAGCAGACTTATTTCTATATTTCAAGGATATTGCTTCAGAGTTTCATGGCTTGGTATTCTTGATTTCTTCCTAAGGCTTCGTATGTTGCAACAGTTTGAGTCATAAAGGTTTGGAATAACCACTGAGGTACACAGAAGAGGGATCAAGGACATATGGAAATGCAAAGCAGCTTTGATGGTACCTCAGTCTAAAATTTGTGGTGATACTAGTTGTGTGTCCTCTTCCAGTGAGTAGTTCCGCCATCCTCATATAGGAGTTGAAAAGAAAGCCAGAGCTGATTTACCAAGATGATAAGGATCCTACAATAAAATTATAAAGACCCTAGAAACAGATTAAGCATTTCTGTCCTACATGCTCGTTCCAGCCTGCTCTGCTCTGTGTTGCTCTAGATCTGGAGTCTGATCTACCACTGTTCTATTGGCTCCTGGCTTTGTCCGAGGACTTTCCAGTTAAACTTCCTCACCGTAACAACATTGAAATTCACCATCATTTTGTTCCAATCCTTTTCCATGTGGACAAATGAATCCTTTACTGCTCCAAGTAACAGCCCTATTGGTTATATGACTAATCTAAATCCAGTCAAAAATGTTCTATTATTGAGAGATTCAATAAACTGTCTAGAAAAAGAAGCAAGGCCAAGATCTGGGGAAATTCTTGTGTCTAGTGGACAAGTTTAACAGGAAAGCAGGGGCTGGAGACATGACTCAGTTGTTATAAGCATTTGCTTCTCTTCCAGGAGTCCCCAGTTTATTTCCAGAGCTTTTGATCTGCAACTCACAACTTCCTATAACCCCAGTTCTAGAGTTCAATGCCTCTGGCCTCTGTGGGTACTCATGTTCTCACATACTGAAAAAGAAACATAATTTAAAATAATAAAGAAAACACAGTTAATCACAAATAAGATAGTGAAGGTAGAGGGGGGTTACTAATAATAATGTGGCCAAGAGACAACTAAACCATTCTGAGAACCCCTCAGGCAGTGTAGACTCTGATGATAAATAAGAGAAACACAATGTAGGTATAGGTGGGATGTCCTAGGGAAGAGAGAGGGAAAGCAGCAGGAACTCCTGATAAAGAAGGTCCTGTGGGGTTGAGAGGCAAGCAATGGACAGATAACTAATTCCTCATTAGTGGTAGCAGCAAAAGCCTGCATGTGGCTCCTCATACAGAACCACAAAGCCAGGTGTGGTGGTGCACACCTTTAACCCTAGCACTACGGAGGCTGACTGAGGCAGGTGGGTCTCTGTTTGAGGCCACCCTGGTGTCTGGTGTCCCAGTCAGGAATACACAGAGAATACCTGACTTAAACAAACAACCCCCCCCCAAAAAAAAAAAAAACAACCAACCAAACCCACAAACCTCATCAAGAGTGCAAAAAGTGGGGCTGGAAAGTTGGTTCAATGGTTAAGAGCACTTGCATTTCTCACAAAGGACCCAGGTTCAATTCCCAGCACCCACATGGAGGTTCACCACTTCCTCAGTGTGATGGTCTGTATAGGCCAGGAAGTGGCACTATTAGGTGTCAGCTTGTTGGAATAGGTGCATCAGTGTGGATTTAAGACCCTCACCCTAACTACCTGGAAGTCACTCTTCCACTAGCCGCTTTCAGATGAAGATGTAGGACTCTCAGCCCCTCCTGCATCATGCTTACCTGGATGCTGCCATGCTCCCACCTTGATGATCATGGACTGAACCTCTGAACCTGTAAGCCAGCCCCAATTAAAAGTTGTCCTTTATAAGACTTGTTGTGGTCATGGTGTCTGTTCACAGCAGTAAAACTGTAAGACATTCAGGTACCAGGCACACATGTGGTGAACAGACATGCAGGCAAAACACTCATACACACAATCATAAGATAAATTTTAAAATAGAATACAGAAAGAACTATCTCCCTGGGAGTTGCCTTAGAGAACCTAAATCAGAACCACTTTCCTAAAAAACAAAAACAAAAACAAACAAACAAACAAACAAACAAACAAAACAAACAAAAAAAGCAGAAGAGAGCAACAAGCCAACTGGCATGTCTCCTGTTTCCTGCCACGAAGGGCAATCTAGGTCAGCAGAGAGAGATGGTCCTTCAAAGCCTACCAGAAAGATTTCATTTTTCCCTGTAAAGGGACTTGAGCCTGTGGAAAAATACAAGTTCTCCCACTGATCATGAAACAAGACACTAATGAATCTCTAGGGAATTGTTTTGTGGTACAACCTCCCCTCACCCACTCCCTACCACCCAAGACAACTTCCAATGTAATTGTAAGATTGTCATGTATCTGGGGATGGGGACGACAGGTCATTCTTAGATTCTAAAAATAAGAAAATGTTAACTGGTGACTTACAGATAGTTGGGACAGTGTTGTTATATGTGAGAGTTCTGAGAAATCAAAGCAACTGTCCATTTCTATTATTAGATGCTTTTATTTTAGTAAAATGGTAGGCATTTTCTCATTATTAAAGCATAAAAACACTAAACTAAATTCCTCAAAGGCTTTCCTTCTGCTCCCATCTACATTACATTCGCATAAATGCTTTTTCAAAGAAAATGTATGACACAGCATGTACTAAAAATGGGTTGGCTCCCTTGCTGCTAGAAGATAAACAGTATGGTGGCCCTGATGCTAGGACCCACTTTATCTCTTCCAGCCACCTGTGGGTCAACCAGAAGTGAAAGAGCTATAGAAGTCGTAGAGAAGTGTAAGCATGGAACATTATTATTAAACATCAATCAACACAAGATGAACTGACTCGCATTAATGTGTTAATGTGTCTGCCACTCTAGTGATCTCATCTGAACTTGCTATCATTTTCTGCAGAAATAATGGAAACTTTTCTGGATGGGATTTTGTCAAAATCTGCATCAAGAATGGAAAACAGTAATTCTTTAATTCCAATAACTTAATAATTTACTCCAAGGATATATATTAAAATGCAAGATAGATGCATAAACAGGTTCATAGTGAGGCTGGAAATGTAGCTCACTGGCAGGGTCATGCTCAATGCCCCGGAGTTTGATCCCCAGCACAGCCAAAAGATCATTGTAATATGCATAATCAAGAACAGTATAAAAGGGCTGGAGGTGGCTCAGCAGTTAAAAACACTTGATGTTCTTGGAGAGGACCCCCGTGTTGTTTCCAGTACACGTACAGTGATTCCTAGCAATCCATAACGCCAATTCCAGGGGATTCAACACTCTATGCTGACTTCCAATGGGCACATCATGCATGTACTGCACATAACATGCCCAGAGGGAAAACTTTTATCCATAAGTAAATCTAAAAAGTATTTAAAAAAATAAACAGTACACAAATGTTGAATGAGAATGATTTATTAAAATGTAGTTACATTCTATTCTATTAAGAAAGCATTTTTTGATAATGGCATTTTAAGTTCCAATTAAGGAATTAAGTAAAGTGCAGAATTTAAACCATATACAGTATTATTCTCACCCACTCCGTTTCAGTTTATAGGCAAGCATGGCAGCCAGGCATAAGACAACTGTATGAACAGTTCTCCGTTTCCATTCTCATGGGGTTCTGGGGAGTGAATCCAGTTCACCAGTTTATGTAGCAAGTGCTTTTACTCACTGAGCCATCTCACTGGTCCTTTAAAACATTAAGGGCTGGAGAGATGGCTCAGCAGTTTAGAGCACTAACTGCTCTTCCAGAGGTCCCGAGTTCAATTCCTAGCAACTACATGGTGGCTCACAGCCATCTGTAATAGGATCTGATGCCCTCTTCTGGTGTGTCTAAAGACAGCTACTGTGTACTCACATACATAAAATGAACAAATAAATCTTTAAAAAATATTATTTAAAAATATTTTTATTTATGTGTATTGTGTGAGGCTGTACAAGTTTGTATGCAGTTGTTCAGAGGTCGGAAGGCATCAGACCCCTGGAACCTGATCAACCTGATGTAGGTACTGGGAACCAAACCTAGGTCTTCAAGAGCATATTAAGAGCTCTTAACCGAGCCGGGCATGGTGGCGCACGCCTGTAATCCCAGCACTTGGGAGGCAGAGGCAGACGGATTTCTGAGTTCGAGGCCAGCCTGGTCTACAGAGTGAGTTCCAGGACAGCCAGGACTACACAGAGAAACCCTGTCTCGAAAAAAACAAAAAACCAAAACCAAAACCAAACCAAAACAAAACAAAAAAAAGAAAAGAAGAAAAAAAGAGCTCTTAACCACTGGGTCATCTGTTCAGCTCCCTTCCCTTTGTGTGTGTACAGACATGTTAATTATCCTGATTCTGAAAATGTATAGATTTAACACATTTATATCCTCAGAAAGACTAGAAAAATGCCCATCAACTAGTCTAATGGAAGACATTTTATACTTTGTATTTTCAGAGACTTGTT
Source organism: Apodemus agrarius (assembly GCA_964023405.1). NCBI lineage: Eukaryota > Metazoa > Chordata > Mammalia > Rodentia > Muridae > Apodemus > Apodemus agrarius. Next base: position 58,777,589 of record OZ030007.1, on the reverse strand, counting down.
TTGAAGATGAAGCCTTTTGTGGGTGGGGCACTCAGGTTAGAACCCAGGACCTCAGCTTGCTAAACATACATCCTACCAGAGCTATATCTTTAGTTACGAAAACCAATATTTGAAACACGGTCATGTGCCAAGCAATGAGCTAAAGAATTTTATAATAATCTGCATAGCAATCATAGGAGGCAGGCATCTCAGCCCCCACATTACAGCTGAGTAAGGCTCCTCTATTTAAACAATTTGCCATGTGCCCTGGATTCCAGCCAATGTCCAGGTTTCCTGTTGAACCACATGCCTCACCTGCTGCAGTTCCTATGAAGCCCTTAGAGGTTTATAAGGTCACTGACAAAAACAGAACTGAGTACAGTGTGTCCAGGAGCAAAGTCTTATTTCGCTCACCCAACTTCACTTCTCTCACAGTAGCAAAGCTCCTCCCTCCTCCCCCAGGGTAAGAGATGGCTTTCATTATTGCTAAGGCTCAAGGTTCCAGGCTGAAGCTGCCCCTCGCTTGCACCCTCCCAGAGCATTTCCTCATGGCTGCGCTATCAGCTGTCTTGCTTATTGGCTTGGCATTCTGTCAGGTTAGGAGCAGGACAGGGTAGAACTGCACACACTCTGACCTGTTCCAACCAGCTGGCTCCTTGGTCTCTCCCCTGGATAGTAAAACAAACAAGCTCTGTGCTCTGTGCTCTGGCTCCCTAATTCAAACTTGTGGGTAAGAGGGGAAAATCCCAGCTATGTGAACAGTCAGAGACTATCTGGCAGCACGTTTGATCCTCTGTAGCTTTAACAAAGTAGTGTCTGCAAGCATCCAGTAGCTCTGATATATTTTAACCCTAAATGTTCAGTTCTTCCATGCTCCATCTTGGTGTGTGGTACATCTGGAACAAATGGCTCTGTTCCAGATGGATGTCTCATGACAGTTACTAAACCCCTTCATGAAGGAGGAAGGCATTATTCTCCTAACACTGTTTCAGTGCCTCTTCATGGTTTCTGTTCTCTCCGAGAGGCAGAGACAGGAAGTTACTTGGTTAGGGTCATGTCACAGCAAGTCAGTGACAGTCAGGGTTAAGAGCATGCTGCTCCAGACTCCCGTTTTATGCTCCAGCACCATGACTTACAATCTGGAAACAAATAACCTATGGCTTTTATCTGGAAGAGGACGGGCACTTGAGGATGGGGGCAGGAAAAATGAAATAACAATGGAACTGGTTCTTTTTGATTCAGACTCTATTTTTTCCACTCAAACAAACAAAACAAAAACCAAACGAACTGCATGTTGATAAAGGCTTGAGAAAAACTGGGTTAAACCAAGAGGAACAAATTAAATTGCTATGGAACTTCTTAGAACTTTTAGTGTGCTTATGAACACTAGTTTATACTGAAAACTCTTTCTTAAATATAATAAAATTAAAATAAGCAATATAATGTACTATAAAACTAAGGGTTTCATAGGCACTAGGACTTCATAAAAAGCTTCAGAAGAGCTACTGGAGTGAGCCACAGGATTCTGTACAGGAAGACAGCAAGCCAATGCTTGCCACTAGCCATCATCCACTGTGTTCAAACCTGCAGGACTGTTACACTGTACTCTCTGGTGGTTTTCCACTTGCTTGTCGAAGTTCCTGGAGGAGAACCCTGTTTGGAGGAAATCCACTGGGGTAAGACGGTATTTCAGTGCCAGGCTCCTGGACTCGGGAGTTAGATGAGTAGCGCCTATGCAGTCACGTTGGTTCCCTCTCGCTGGTGAGCTGCTGCCTCCCCCTGACAGCAACGGGCCCCCTAAGCCAACTTCCTCCCTGGTTTCTGGAAAGAGAAACTCATCTACAGGCTGTAATTGCACTGAAAATTCCAATGGGGCAGTCAACACAGTTGCCATCTTGTTGGAGTCACAGAAGAGGACCAGCTCGTCACATTCTTTCCTGCAGGAGTCTGGGAACAACTGCTTCCTGGCCTGCAGAGGACGGGGGCAAAGCCTGTCAAGGTCCCCAGCCCAGGGAGAGAGGTTTTCTTTTTTGTGCTTCTTTGAGTCTCTGTCAACTTTAACCTGATTAGCTTTCTCCTCAGGGGATTCAAACACAACACCCTGGGTCCTTGGCCTCTTCAGCCTCCTTTCTAACTGCCAAAGCACATTTGTTTTCCTAGAGGAGGAACTCATGTATTGCTGCACAGAGTGTGGAATCAGCGGCATAGAGAGCCTAGGACTCAAGCTGTCCTGAAAGAACTCTCCACAAGGCTGTCGACGGACTATGGGCACCACCCGACAAGGCCTCAGAGCTGCAACAAAAGCACGAAGCTCAGAGTAGGATGAATGGTCAGAGTAAGGGATGGTGTAGATGCTGGGGTGAGGGCTGCGTATTTTCCGGCTTGTGGGGAAAATAGCAATGGTAGGGTGAATCTGGTTCCACTGAAGCATGGCAGAACGGCAGATCTCCGTATGGTCCACAGCATGGATGCGCCCAGCTTTTTCCTCAACTGTGAACACGTCTGCCAGGCCCAGCAACTGGACCAACTCCAGGCGTTGAGGACTCAATACCACCCAGGTCCGAAACTCAAGGGCTAGTTGCTCCAGCAGTGATTCTTTTCCTAGACTATAGAGTCCTAAATTATGTCCAAAGGGTTGGGAGAAGTAAGAGAAAGAAGAGAATGAAGCTATTAAAGACTCTTGATCAACCAGATGTTTAGCAAAAATACATAAAATCTATGTGGCAATCCACAAGTTTATCAAGGAGATGTATTTAAGATATATAGCAGATGCCTATAGGGTGCACACAAAATACATTTTTTTTTCTTCAGTTCAACAAGAGAAGGCACTTTACCAAGCATCAGGCACTGTGGAAACAGATTAAGAAGATTTAAGCTCTCCAGGGTACCGTCCACCTGCAGACTCAGAAACAATGCAGTGAATTTCACACACAGGCACACAGGGTCATAAAAGGCACAGAACAACAACAGCTGCCAGGTGATGAAATTAGGAAAAGCTTCTGTAAAAGGACATGACACGTGAGTCAGGTCCACTTTTGGGGACCACTTCCATCTAATTAAAGAAACTCACTATACAATCTAGAGTCTATTCATTTATCTATGACCCATCTATTAAGCCATGAAGGCACAGATCAGCTCAGGCTCCTCTCCACCAGTTCCAGGAAGCATGCTTCTCTGGGCAGCACAGGCAGGCAGCTCACTGAACTCAGCTCCCCTCCTCTTTGGCTTTTACTGTTCTGATCATTTTCCCTTACCTGTTCTGTATGTTGTCTCACTCCATACAGTGCTCTATCTGCTCAGTGTGTACCAGTTCTCTTAGCAAGAACTTTATCTTTACCTTGGTGTTTACAACAACGCCAACAGCATGCTGTGTAACACTATAGACTCTTTGGTTCTGCCACTGTAACACTTCTCCCTGCCTGAACATTCACATAGACGTGCTGAAGGGGAAACTCCACGTCTTCCAAAAGGCTTAGATTACACATCAGGTGCATTTCCTCTTTCCCTTTGTGCCTGTCATTTCTGCAAATTAACGGCAGATGATTTTGGCTGAAAGGAAGCTGAGCTGTATCTTACAGGATGGATCAGGTTAACCAGCAAAGACAGGGTATATGGAGAGCAGTTTAAGAGGAACTGCCGGTGTTACCGAAGATGAGTAGTGAGATACATTGCTAGGAAGGCAAGCCTCGGTCTTTGTTAGTGGGCCTTCCAAGTACTGAAAACTCTGTAGATGAAGTGGGGGTTGATGAACAGTGTGAGGTAAGAAAGTGACAGATTTTAATCATCAGAATACTATGACTTTATAAAAAAAATAATATAGTAGGATGGTCAAACGCCTGGATGAGAAGCCGGAAGTAGAAGTTCACCAAGGTACTCACATAGAAAGAAATGCAGACCTGAACTTTAGCAATGGCTGTGGTGACAGACATGGGAGTTGCTACTTAAGAGTTGTTCTCAGACTTCACTGTTTCATAACTAAATTGCTAAGTCCTTACAAAAATGTTTGTTTTACATCTGCTCCCTTTGAATATGACTGAAATTTCACTTTTGAGGCAAAATGTAGTTGGTTTTCAATTTTTTTTAAAGGTTTCTTTCTTTCGTTTTTTGTTTTGTTTTGTTTTGTTTTTGTTTTTTGTTTTTTGTTGTTGTTGTTTGATTTTTTGAGACAGGGTTTCTCTGTGTAGCCCTGGCTACCCTGGAATTCACTCTGTAGACCAGGCTGGCTTTGAACTCAGAAATCTGCCTGCCTCTGCCTCCCAAGTACTGGGATTAAAGGCGTGCGCCACCACTGCCCAACTATTTATTATATGTAAGTACACTGTAGCTGTCTTTTTTTTTTTGGTTTTTCGAGACAGGGTTTCTCTATGTAGTCCTGGCTGTCCTGGAACTCACTCTGTAGACCAGGCTGGCCTCGAACTCAGAAATCCGCCTGCCTCTGCCTCCCAAGTGCTGGGATTACAGGCGTGCGCCACCACGCCCGGCCATTGTAGCTGTCTTTAGACACTCCAGAAGAGGGCATCAGATCTCATTATGGATGGTTGTGAGCCACCATAGGGTTGCTGGGATTTGAACTCAGGACCTTCGGAAGAGTAGTCAATGCTCTTAACTGCTGAGCTATCTCTCCAGCCCCCGGTTTTCAATTTTTATACATCTTTTTCCTTCTCTGGGTCCTTCCTTAAAAGACAAGAAGCCCTCAAAGACACCATATTTTATTCAGATTTATATCCCCATTGCCTACTAGATATGTGGTACATTAAAGGGTTTATTATATATTTGCAAAAGTAATCAAACCCTACCACAGGCAGACTCCTAACCAGCTGTGCTGCTCTTGAGAAAATTCTGCATGTTAAACTTCAAGAATAGCCAGCAACAGTATTTCTTCATGAATAGTTGAGTAATCCTGAGGGTAGGGAATATTTCTCAATCAGTTTGGTAGTTACCCGGGAAGGTATATAATTTTTTCACTATTTTTATTTAAGGCCAAATTTGAAACTCCTTTCACAATTGGGATATATGCCTTAAGATACCCATTTTCCTCTTTTAAGAACCCTTAATTTTAGTTTTTTGTTTTTTTCGAGACAGGGTTTCTCTGTGTAGTCCTGGCTGTCCTGGAACTCACTCTGTAGACCAAGCTAGCCTGGAACTCAGCCTGTAGACCTGTCTCTGCCTCCCAAGTGCTGGGATTACAGGCGTGCACAACCACCGCCCGGCAAGAACCCTTAATTTTAGGAACAAGCAAATAAATTATTTAACAAAATCTGTTATTTTTTATAAGAAAAGCTGATTTTCATAAACTATCCCTTTAAAAGCAACTTCAAGAGAGTCCCAAAAATATTGTATATTATTGTAGACTAACTAGAACGCGCAAACAGCTGGCATTTTAATGCACCTATTTAAAGCATAGCAATCCTACATTCACTTAGCAAGTATTTACTGACTCCCTCTTTTCCAGGCATAATGGAGGCACGTGAGATAGAGCCCTCAGAAATAAAGAGCCTTGTTACGGTAGAACCTACACTCTAGCAGACAAACAGTAAAAATTAAAAGCAATAAACATGGACACTGTGGAACCTATATTAGGAGACAATTAAGTGGAATAGTGTTCCTCTAGCACTTAAAACCTTTCAAGGTGGGGGGAGGGAACCAGGAAAGGGGAAATCATTTGAAATGTAAATAAAGACTATATCTAATAAAAAAAAGAAGAAGAAGAAACAACATTCAAGAGTTCTTTACTGAGCTCAGAATCAAGTTCAAAACAACTCAATACCGCCCCAACCCTCTGCCTTTCCAGCCTCCTCGCACACTATGGATCTGTCACTCTGGCTGCTGCTTCTCTGACAAAACTTCCTCCTACTTCTTTTCTTCTTAAAAATACTTATTTACTTACTTTATTTATATGTAAGTGTATGAGCCTGAGTGTATATGTATACCATGTGTGTGCAGGAGCCCTCAGAGGTGAGAAAAGGCACTGAATCCCCTGGAACTAGAGTTACAGATGGTTATGAACCACCAGGTGAGCACTGGGAATTGAACCCGGGTCCTACTGAATTAAAGAGAACCTGTGCTCTTAGCTATTGAGCAGGTCCTCCTCTTTTTCCTCCCTCCAGCCCTCTTAAGAGTTTCTTTTTGTTGTCTTTTGTTTTGTTTCTTCAAAACAAGGTTTCTGTGTAGCCTTGGCTGTCCTGGAACTTACTCTGTAGACCAGGCTGGGCTCAACTCAGAAATCCTCCTGCCTCTGCCTCCCAAGTGCTGGGATTAAAGGGATGCGACACAGCTGCCCAATCCTTATGGGTTTCTTTGAGAGTTGGGTTAGGAGTTCACATTTGTGTGTGTGTACATTATGAAGGATATATAAGCAATGGCATACTTTAAGACAGAATACACTGGGAGGTGACAGATTTAATTAATGACAAAGCTGGGGGAGGGATGAGAATTTAAGAGTGAGGCGGGTAGGCAAGTTCACATTTTTTTCTTCTTTTTTTCCTTTTTTTTTTTTTTTTTTTTTTTTTTTGAGATAGGGTATTTCTACAGAGCTGTGGCTGTTTTTGGAACTCACTATGCAGACCAGACTGCTTCTCTCTCCTGCATGCTGGATGCTGGGATTAAAGGTGTGGGTCACCAAGCCAGCTGAGAGGTTCAATTTTAAATAAGATAATCCTAGTAGGTTTTACAGGAAAGGTGAAACTTGCACAAAGACTTGAAAACAATGAGGACCTTGAAAGGAGTTGATTCACTAAACATGAATGGAAGAAAAAGGGGGCCGCTCGCTCACCAATCTTTATGCTGTGTTGTGGGAACTGTCGGATTAGCTGGACAATCTGCTGAGTAGCTTCTTGTCGGGAAGGAAGAACCAGGGCTGGATTGCAATTAGTGTTGTCTAGATATAAAGTATGAATCTGTTTTCCAAGTATCAGAGCGGGCTCCTTCAACATGGATGGTGTATATCGAAAATCGCCTGGAAGAATAATATATGGGGTGTGAGAAGATAAGCCCCTCCTACCTTCAGAAACAGATGGGGATTGGCTACTGGTTTATGCAAAAAGTGTGTCTTGGCACTGAAATGTACAGTTTAGCTTCTTTGTGAAAATGTCTCTGTCCTACTCTTGGGGATTCTTTGTTTGTTTGATGTTTTTCTTATGAGACAGGGGTTCTCTACATAGATTGGGTGTTCTAGAACTCACTAAGTAGACCAGGCTGGCCTTGAACTCATAGAGATCAGTCAGCCTCCGCCTTCCGAGTGCTGGGATTAAAGGCATGCACCACCATGCCTCTCTTGCTCTTGTGATTTTACTTAAGTAAAGGATGGATGGTCAACAAGTAGGAAATGAGTTAGAAAGGGTCATTGTGCCTGTACGGGATAAAACCATCTTTACGGGAGGAGGCAGCTACGAAGTGTGAGGGATGCCCTGGGAGGCTCACCTGTGTAGAGAATTGTTCCAAAGTATCCTTCAAAGAGAAACATGACAGAACCAGGACAGTGATTGGCATCTATGAGGGTTACAGTCATGGTTTCTTGTCCAATTTCATCTAGAGGTAACACATGGCTCTCACCAACCTCCAGGGCTCGGATCCACTGCTTAGACACCTGAGGAAAACAGTGGATCACCCTAGTAACCACGGACTCCCCTCCTGGATCAGGGACTAACATTCATTAAGTTGACCACGTTCTGAACCACTCTCATGTAAGCTATTATAAGAATTCCCAAGAAATCTTTCCTTCCTCTCTGTCTTCCGCCCTTTGTACAGATTTAAATTCAGAATCTGAAAACATTCTAAACAAAGATTCTCAAACTTTCTCCTATCACAATAATCCCAGCCATGGGCGAGAAACAACTATCAGGAAAAAAACTCCAGTCTCACACCAGCCAATTCTACTGACTCAGATGAGATGTTAGACAATATGTGTTTTAACCTAGCACATTACATGAATTATTGGGGGTGATCGATGAGTGTTGGGGATCTAACTTTGGGTTCTTGCACACATAAAACAAGTGCTCTATCACTGAACAGTCTGGTAGATTCCTAAAAGCAAACTAGGAAAACACTGGTCTACTGTTTATGAAAAGATAGGAATAATTTCCTTGTCTAAACTTACAGACAAAAACCTCCAGTCAGTTAGCTAGAGGCCAGTCTTATTCTGGGATCAATTCCCACATTTGTAAAAAAATTCAGTCCTTATGTCTCCCACTTGGTGATCCCCCAAGCTGAGACAGATAAGAAGTCCCCACCCCGATTCCAGGACTACGTCTCTGAGACCAAATCCAGCCCCAATACCTGCAGGCGACGTTGCAAGAGGTGGGCAGTGATGGGAGAGCAGTAGAGGGGCCGTGCCCACGTGCTAGACAGGCCCACCGTGTGGTCACAGTGCATGTGGGTTAAGAAGAAGAGCCGCGCGCCACCAGCACGGCGCAGGCTCCAAAAGTCCACAGCAATGGGCGTCTGGGGGATTACGACCCCGTTCATGATGGCAGAGTTGAGGAGTCACCCAGTGGGGTCTTCAAGGGAACTGCAGTCCTGAGTGAGGCTTCCACGACAGCGTCCCAACGACACATGGACTCAAGAACAAGTCCAGAAGCCCTAAAGGAAAACCATCCCAGAAATGGAAAAAGTAGACAGAGTGAGGAAAAAGAAAGTGGCCGCGCTCGGGACGGCCAGGGTGAAAGCGCCCAATGCGGAAGACGCCCGGAGAGCATCACTCACAACCGCGCCGGAGCTCAGGCCCAGTCCGCACTTTGTCAAAGCGCGCGCGGCGGCGGCGGCGGCGGCGGCGGCGGGGAAGCAGACCCTAGTAGCTGATTTCCGATGGCCGGCCGCTGCTCCCTCACTGCGAGCTGCGCGCCTGCGCCGAGGGGGAGAATGGAAGGGGGAAGGGCGTCCTGAGGTCCGTCCCCCTCGCACTCGGCGCTCGGCGCGACCCGGAAAGCAGCTAAGTGTGTTTCAGGGCGACGGGGCGGGATTTCCGCAGGAAGCTGGCTGGGGTGTTGCGTGATGGCCACGGTCGCTGGAACCAGATCCCAGGGAGGAGGCTGTGCTAGGTCTTTGGCCTTTCGCTAGTCGAGTATAGATAGAATTCGTTAACTGGGCCCAGAGATAGTTGAGGAGATCTGCTGGGCAGAGCATGGCCTGCGGGTCTCGGGTCCGCTCCTGAAGGGTCGGGGCTCGCCCGGGGCCGAGGGGTGAAGGATGAGTTCTGCTCTAGGGACAGGCAAGGCAAAGTGACATCTCGCCTTCAGTGTTTTCGCTGACTACATCTCCTTTATTCAGGCTCCCACATCGAAATTAGAAGGAGCCCACGAGTTCCCTACGGGTCTGTGGAAACTGTCCCGTGATTGTTGGCGAAGATGCCTTACCTTGGCTCTGAGGACGTGGTGAAGGAACTGAAGAAGGCTCTGTGTAACCCTCATATTCAGGCTGATAGGCTGCGCTACCGGAATGTCATCCAGCGAGTTATTAGGTATCACCAGCCTACCATAGAATTCTACCTCCCACGCCCACCTTCCCCCCACCCTGCCCCACTTTTAATCCTCTTCGGAGCTCTCTACCCGCAATCACTCTGAAAAAGTTAATGAAGGGCAGTTTTATCTTTTGGCCTTGAGGCTGCATTTCTGGATTGTCATCTCAGTCTCTCAGTCTCCCGTGGGACATCTTACCCAGTTGAGAGGTCTCCTTCATGCTACAGGCTTTCGCAATTGCTGCTGGCTCCTGGTTCAATGACTTACATAGTACAGTTTCCTTTTTTTTTTTTTTTTTTCCTAGATTCAGACTTGTATATCTCTCTGCTTGCTTGGCATTTCTACTTGGATAGTTCATCAAAGATATGACCAAAATAATACCATAATTTTTCTCCTCTTTAAACCTACTATTCTGTTTGTGTTTGTGTTATGAATGTCACCAGGCACCCTACTAGGCATGGTAGTCAACCTTGAAGACATTATCTACTGTCAGGTGGTATGAAAAATTCAAAATATCTATTCTTGTTATTAAAGCTGTACTGTTGGCTTAGGCTGTCACTACCAAAGCCTGTTGTGATAGTTTATTAATAAGTAGCCATGTCTCCTCACTTCAGTTAGGATTTTTTTTTTTGTTTTGTTTTTTGGTTTTTCGAGACAGGGTTTCTCTGTGTAGCCCTGGCTGTCCTGGAACTCACTCTGTAGACCAGGCTGGCCTTGAACTCAGAAATCCGCCTGCCTCTGCCTCCCAAGTGCTGGGATTACAGGTGTGCGCCACCACGCCCGGCTAAGATTTTTTTCTATTATATATGTTTGAACACATAATCTGTAGGTGTAGCTCCAAAATGTAGGTAGAACACAAAAGTCCCTTGGGTGCTTTTAAAAAAAAAAAAAAATCATGATCCAGGGATTGATTTTGATTTCATTAGGATGGGATAGAATTGAGGAATTGTATTGTAAATAAACAGTCTCAGCTGATTGTAGCAGTTTGGTTCCACAACATTGGAAACAAGAGCTAGTGGAATGAAATCTAAACTTTTTATCATGTCACCCAAGGAACAAGAAGAATGTTCAGTTCTTGCTCATGCCTCAGAGCATGTATCATTAACTGTCACATTTTCCTGGTGAGCTGATCAGATAGCTAACGTATTCTGTGAAGAAGCATTTTCTGACATCCCTGGTGGCATGGGGAATGTGGGTCTTCCTGGTCTGTGTATTGTGTATTACTTCAAGTACACTGGCATTTTTAAAACTCAGTGACGTTCTTAGCTGGATTCTTAGTTCATGTTAAGTTTCTAAATGTCTGAAGCTATATCTACTGTTTTTATGTTTTTATTTTGTTTTGAGACATCCCTAGCTATCCTGGGAACTTACTATGTAGACCAGGATGGCTTTGAACTCACAGAGATCCACCTGCCTATGTCTCTTAAGTGCTGGGATTAAAGATGTGGGTCACCATGTCCAGCTTTTTTTTTTTTTTTAAATGTTTATGAGCATTTTGCTTGCTTTTGTTTTTGTTTTGTTTTGTTCTGTTCTGTTTGGTTGGTTGGTTTTGGTTTTTCAAGACAGGGTTTCTCTGTATAGCCCTGGCTGTCCTAATTCACTCTGTAGACTAGGCTGGCCTCAAACTCAGAAATTCGCCTGCCTGTGCCTCCCAAGTGCTGGCACTAAAGGTGTGAGCCACCACTGCCTGGCTGCGTTTTGCTTGCATACTACAAGTATGTCTTGTACCTGGTGTCTGTGTATGTCAGAAGAAGGCATTAGATCTCCTGGAGTTATAGTTACCAATGGTTGTGAATTATCATGTGGGTGCTGGGAATTGAACCCAGTTCTTTTGCAAGAGCAACAAAATGCATCGTAACCATTGAGCTCTCTCTAGTGTGTACCTTCTTATAGATGATGTTCCTATATCATATCTCTGGAATGTTAAAGTTGAGTGTACCATTGCCCTATCACCTCATTGGAATGTACTAAGGATTCAACAGTGTGAAAATATAGAGTAACAGTTGCAGGCCCATAATAGGAAGTTTTGTGTAATATAATAGATAAAGTAGACCCAATTGTATTTCTGTAAAAGCTCATAATTTAGTTTAATAGCTGGAACATATGTAAATAAAGTCTTCTTACAGATTTGGAATTGTGTGTTTTACTTTGTTCTTTGTGTATTTGTTACAGGCACATGACACAGGGCTTGGACATGTCTGATGTTTTCATGGAAATGGTGAAGGCCAGTGCCACTGTAGATATTGTTCAGAAGAAGTTGGTTTATCTGTACATGGGCACATATGCACCTTTAAAGCCAGATCTGGCACTCTTGGCCATCAATACACTCTGCAAAGACTGCTCAGACCCCAACCCGATGGTGCGAGGACTGGCCCTCCGGAGCATGTGTAGCCTCAGGTGAGTGCTTCGCTACCCTGGTCCTCAGTGGCTGGTGAACAGTGGCTGGAGAGCAGATCTGTAGTGAGGCCAGCCTAAGCTCCTGAATATTAAAGAAGCACTGTTCTACTTTGAACTCTCTTCAGCCATTACTTTGACTTTCCAAACTGTATCTCACGGTTTTCTTTTCTTTCTTTTTTTTTTTTTTTGTTTTTTTGTTTTTTTGTTTTTTGTTTTTTCGAGACAGGGTTTCTCTGTTTAGCCCTGGCTGTCCTGGAACTTACTCTGTAGACCAGGCTGGCCTTGAACTCAGAAATCCGCCTCTGCCTCCCAAGTGCTGGGATTAAAGGCATGTGCCACCACCGCCGCATCTCATGGTTTTCTTAAAGGTGGTTTTACTTTATCTTGGTAAAATGGTTCCGAGTTTTGTTTTGGTTAAAAATGTTTAATGAGCTGGGCGGTGGTGGCGCATGCCTGTAATCCCAGCACTCTGGGAGGCAGAGGCAGGCAGATTTCTGAGTTCGAGGCCAGCCTGGTCTATAAAGTGAGTTCCAGGACAGCCAGGGCTATACAGAGAAACCCTGTCTTGAAAAAACCAAAAAAAAAAAAAAAAAATGTTTAATGAATCATTACTATAACAATTTGTGCTGGGTGTGCAGCATCATTCAAATGAAAAGTCAAATTATGCCTTATTAAATTTGATAGAAGCTTTCTCCAATTTCTTTTGATCTAGTACATATACATTCAAGCATGAACTACAAAATTGTATTTAAACTAAACCTCTAATGATTGAGGAAGAACTTAATTTTGTCAAAACTAGTATTTCAACATCTGAATGACTCCAGGATGTGTCTCTTAGAATGCCTGGGGTGCAGGAATATATCCAGCAGCCTGTTGTTAATGGTCTGCGGGATAAAGCTTCATATGTAAGAAGAGTGGCAGTCCTGGGCTGTGCCAAGATGCATAATCTTCACGGAGACTCTGAAGTGGGTAAGATCATCCACCATGCTTAATATTTCTTTGTGTCTCTATTATGTATATAACTTTGGAAAAACACCATGTTGCTTGGTAGAAAATAATGATAATAATGTACCTATACTACTTTGCGTGTCTCTACATAGGGTGCATGCATGCTTGTTTTATTTTTGGCTCCTATTTTCAGTCTTTGAAAGAAGTTTATTTCTTGATCTAAACATTCCCTCTCATATCCAAAATGATGTTAACTGGTACTGCCTTTGTTGTTTCTTTTAGCAGAGATGTAGCTTTGTCTGGCCAGAGCTGTTACTCTGGTTCTATCACTGTGACTCAAGGTTTTCTTTATCTGTAATCTTTGATCTCTGTTTTAGATGGTGCTATAGTCAATGAGTTATACAGTCTTCTGCGTGACCAGGATCCAATTGTGGTTGTGAACTGTCTGAGGTCTCTAGAGGAAATTTTAAAACAGGAAGGAGGCGTTGTCATCAATAAGCCCATTGCCCACCATCTCTTAAATAGGTTCGGATACTGTTTTGTTTTTTTATGAGATATGAATCATGGTAGGATTTTGTTGCTGTATTAATAAACTAAGCCTTCCTTTATTGTTGTGTATGATGGAGTGGTGGTGATGTGCATTTGGGTATATGTGTACCCTGGTGTAAGTGTGAAGGTCAGTAGACAACTTAGAGGAATTGGTTCTCTTCTTCCACTTTTAAGTGGGTTCCAGAAATAGAACTCAAATGTTAAACTTATACAGCAAGCAGTTTTACCCACTGAACCATCTTACTGGCCCAGAAGTAACTTCAACCTTACCACAATTATTAATTGCCTTATATTTCACTGAGAGAATTTTTTTTCATCTGACTTACTATTTCTTGATATGTAAAGATAGTAGAAATGTGCTGTGGAGATAGATTTGTTCTGCAGTACCTGTTATGTCCCCCAAGCTAAACCAGTTATTTATCTTAAAATTTAGAAAATCTGGGGTCTTGGGGAGGTGGCTCAGAGGTTAAGAGTACTTGCTGCTCTTCAGAGGAGGTCTCAGTTTCAGTTCTCACCATCCATGTGGTGACACAACTGCCTCTGACTCCAGTTTCAGGGGATCCAATACCCCTCTTCTAGCCTCCTAGGGTACTGGGTATACACATAGTACACTTAAATGTAGGTAAAATACTCAAACACATAAAATAAAAATAAGTATTGGGAAAAATATAGAAAGCTTGCAATTGGAGGTATAGTATATTTAGCAGTAAATCCTTGATAGCATATATGAGACCTGAGTTCAGCTCCAGTGCTAGAAAATAATTAATGTGGAGACTTTGTATCTGATTTATATTGATCATATCTTCAGTTTTAAATAGGTATCCACTTGTACCATAACCTTATCTTGGAATTTCTCTTTAATATTAATTTTTTAATTTTTAATTGTGTATGTGTGTAGATATGTGCACATAGCAGGTGCCACCAAAGGCAAAGGGGGTTGGATCCTCCTGGAATGGAACTTATGGGTGGTTGCCTGGGATCAAACTCAGATGCTGTGGAAGAGTAGTACCTCTTTTTAGCTTTGTAGAATTAAATTATTTTGTGTGCACAAGTACACATGTCTGTGTGTGTGCATGTGTGTGTGCCTGTTCCATTCAAGCATGGGCCATGGTGTATGTGTAGAAGTCAGAGGACAGCTTTTGGTAATTGTTTCTTCCACCATGTGAGCTCTGGAGATTGAGCTCAGGTCAGCAGGCTGGATAGTAAATGCTCTTCTCACCAAGTCATCGCTACAGTCTTTGCTGTGGAATGTAATGCCCATTTTTTTCAGTGTAAAAAGAATTTAATTGTGGCACAGTCTATTTTTAAGAATTCCCTCCTTTCTTTGTTATGATTTGTTTCATTACAGTTGTATGAAGAATGTTCCATTTGGCATTAAAATGGTGCTTTTGTCTTGATTTCGGACAGAATGTCAAAACTGGACCAGTGGGGCCAGGCCGAAGTACTGACCTTCCTGCTACGCTACCAACCCCGCAGTGAGGACGAACTGTTTGATATTCTCAATTTGCTGGACAGCTATCTCAAGAGCAGCAGCACCGGCGTGGTGATGGGAGCCACCAAACTCTTTCTGGTTTTGGCAAAAAAGTTCCCCCACGTACAAACTGATGTGCTTGTGCGAGTCAAGGGGCCCTTGCTGGCTGCCTGCTCTGCAGAGAGCCGTGAGCTCTGTTTTGCTGCTCTCTGCCATGTCCGTCAGGTCTTGCATAGTTTGCCAGGTCACTTTAGCAGTCACTACAAAAAGTTTTTTTGCTCTTACTCGGAACCCCACTACATCAAGCTACAGAAGGTGGAGGTGCTGTGCGAGCTGGTGAACGATGAGAACGTGCAGCAGGTGCTGGAAGAGCTGCGCGGCTACTGCACTGATGTGTCTGCTGACTTTGCACAGGCTGCCATCTTTGCCATAGGTAAGTACCTGATACTTTCCTGTCTTAGGACTCCAGGTCAGCCAGCTACAGCTTACAGCCAGGGAATCCATAAAAGACACTAGTGAATGAACCTTGCTTCAAAGGCAAAGTACCATGCTTTGGGCTGAGTCATGACTTGAGCCAGTGATTGCATACATAGGAAAAGAGTGGTTTGGTTTTAATCAAGGCAGAAGTTTCTTAAGGTAGACAGTATAGATAATTTGAATATCAAACAACACTTAAACTTATTTACTGTGCTTATGTTACCTTTTATTCAGACCGTTTTCATGTATATCATATTATGGTCTTGTAAGCAGTAGAAACTTAGCTACAAAAGGATTACTAAGTGGCCAAAAGATCATCTAGTTTCCAAACTGAGTGAATCTCTGCTGTCTCAACTAAAAGTCCTTTGCTTCTACTACAGGCTTTGTATACTGCTAAGTGTAGACCAACATAATCTCTTAATTTTAGAGACTTTCTGACTGATCGGTTTGGAACTTAAAAGGCTAGAAATATTCAAAATGTGAAAACGGCTTGCAAACTGAGATTGAGAGGGCTAAGACTCTGATGAGGATGAGGAACTCTGAGAAATTACTAGGGTCAATGAAGATAGGTAAAGTTCTTGAACTTAAAGATTGCCATGAGGTATCTGCAGCAGGAGATCCTGTTCTGGTGTGTTGCCTCCAGATGGGTGTCTCAGTCAAACATGGTACGAGCCTGTGGTTCTAGTGCCCAAGAGACTGAAGCAGGAAAATCCCATGATCAAGGCCAACCTAGGTGATGCAGCGAGACCATGTCTCAAACAGACCACAAAGCTCAAAACTCAGAAAGACTTTATTACTTTGCTTTCAGCCTTCTGCTGTGGGAATTGTTTTTCCCCCAGGAAGTTTCTTTTGGTCAGGTGAAAAAAAACCAACTTGGATTTATTTTAAACATTATTCCCAGTGCAGCAGACTTAGATTCTTTCTTAATTGTATCTTGTGATTTTTTTTTCTTTTAAAGATATCTTTGGTCAGTATATTAGTCATTTTTCTTGTTCACATGAACACAAATAGCTGATTAGAAGCTACTTACGGAGAGAAGAGATTATGCTGGCTTGCAGTGGGAGGGGTACAGTCCGCCATGGCAGTCATGAGGTCACATTGCGTCTTCATTCATGATGGCAGTAAATCCAGGCAAGACGACAGTGAAGATTAACCATCATCGAAATCTTTGTCTTTTTAATTTGTTATTCTCCCCCACCCCAACCCACAAATAGGGTTTCTTTATGTAGCTCTGGCTGTCCTGGAACTAGCTCTGTAGACCAGACTGGCCTCGAATTCAAAGATATCTGCCTGCCTTTGCTTTACAAGTGGTAGGATTTAAAAAGTGCATCACCACCACTCAGCTGGTACTCATTTATTTATTTTATGTATATGAGTACACTGTCCCTGACACACCAGAAGAGGGCATCAGATCTCATTACAGATGATCATGAGCCACGTAGTTGCTGGGAATTGAACTTAGGACCTCTGAAAGAGCAGCCAGTGCTCTTAACCTCAGCCATCTCTCCAGCCTGTTATTCATTTTTAAAACAGTCTTGCTATTTAGTCCAGACTTGCCTCTAACTTGTGATCCTCTTGCTGCAGTCTCTCAATGCTAGGATTATAGGTATGCAACTTTGTCTTTGACTAAAAGGAAATGATTTTAGAATGACATGCTAGATTTTCACCTTTCCTTCCTTTGTAGGTAGCATTGCCAAGACTTACACAGATCAATGTGTGCAGATTCTAACAGAGTTGCTGGGACTTCGACAAGAACATATCACTACAGGTAATGCCTGCCTTCCTAGAATTTTTCTTTTCTTTTCTTTTCTTTTCTTTTCTTTTCTTTTCTTTTCTTTTCTTTTCTTTTCCTTTCCTTTCCTTTCCTTTCCTTTTCTTTTCTTTTCCTTTCTCCTTCTCTCCTTCTCTCTTTCTCTCTTTCTTTCTTTTTTCTTTCTTTGTTTCCTTCCTTTCTTTTTCTTTTTTTTTGTTAAGTACCTAGGTAACAGTAGTTGTTTAAAGAAATCTTCTTTGTGTTAAATGAATCTCATATATATATATGCTTAGACATATCCCTGCATCCTCATCTGTTGCTCTGAGAAGCATAGGCTCTGTAGATTTAGAGGGGAGGACTCCCGGCTGTTAGGAGTCTCGAGGCTGTGCTGTAGGTAATGAAGGCACTGGGAAGCTCAGCTCACTCCCCCTTCACTTCATCCAGCTTCCAAGGCAAAAGTGAGGCAAGGGCGGCTAGCAGAGTGCAAATGGAGGGCTGGCGGCCTGGTACTCAGGCTTCTGTGAGCGCACTACTGCGTTCAGTGTCTGTCGGCAGCTCTAGTATATTGACCATTTTTCAATTAATTAATAACCCGTCCAAAACCTGTTTTACAGAAATTCAGTCAGAAATCTAATCTGAATACGCAACTCTTCCTACAATTCCTCTCTGCATGGAGTCTCTAATCTTGCTCTCTTGTGTTCTGGGCTGTATTATAGTGGTGGTGCAGACTTTCCGAGACCTGGTCTGGTTATGCCCTCAGTGTACTGAAGCTGTGTGTCAGGCCCTGCCCGGCTGTGAGGACAACATTCAAGACAGTGAGGTAGAATCTAACTCTTTTTACTTCTAATCATAGAAGGGATTATAGGACCCTGCCTTCTGAAATGGAATCTGTATTTGGTTTGGTTTTGTGGTGCTGAGGATCAAACTTTTGCCAAGTAAACACTTGTACAACTGAGCTATTCTTTATCCCTGAAATGGAACCTAGTTACTCTTTAAAATCGTGACTCAGTTCCTGGAGTAGGAGCCCAGGTGTGCTTATGTCTCAGGTTCTCCGGAGCAGAAATAGCACATAAGTTATAAAAGAAGGCTTGTCTATGAGCCGGGCGTGGTGGCGCACACATGTAATCCCAGCACTTGGGAGGCAGAGGCAGGCGGATTTTTGAGTTCGAGGCCAGCCTGGTCTACAGAGTGAGTTCCAGGACAGCCAGGACTACACAGAGAAACCCTGTCTCGAAAAACCAAAAAAAAAAAAAAAAAAAAAAAAGAAGAAGAAGAAGAAGAAGAAGGCTTGTCTATAGTTTCAATACCACACTCCTCTTGAATAATTATGAGTCAGATTTACACCATAGAATTTTTTGTTGGTGATAGTTCTTTTGTTTGTTCATTTTTAAGATAGGTGAAGTTGGTTTGGGCTAATGCTGCCTGTGTTATAATGTTATTTTTGGTTCCCAAAACTGCTTACACAGTGTTTGTACAGAAGACACTGAGGGGCCCTGCCCCAGTTGGTTTTGATTGGTAAATAAAGATGCCAGCAGCCAATGGCTGGGCAGGACAGACAGAGGTGGGACTTTTAGGGTTCCTCAGCTTGGTAGAGAGGACAAGAAGAGGCAGAATCACCATGAGAGGGGCGTAGGACAGGCCAGCCATGCAAGAATTCAGATAAATGGTGCTAGTGGCCACTTCCCCATTGGGTCTGGGGTAGTAGAGATGGAATAGAGATTTTAAAAGATGTTAACTCTGGCACACACCTTTGATCCCAACAAAGGGAGGCAAAAACTGATGGGTCTCTGTGAATTGGAGGACAGCCAAGGCTACATGTTCAAAAAAGAGCAAAGCAAACAAGAAACAGGAGACCTTAAACTGGACAAAAGACACCCACATTGAGAAAGCCTAATTTATTGCTTAGTCAACATTGACTAACAAAAGTTTTGAGTTTCCCTTTCTGTATTATAACATTTCATTTTGTTGATTTGTTTTTGTTTGTTTTCTTTTTTAAGACAGTGTCACATAGTCCAGGCTGTCCTCAAAGTCCCTAAGTTGCTGACTTTGAGTGGGTTTTAGATGTGACCCATCATCCCTAGATGTTTTGTGTGTGACACTGGCCATCCACTGAACTCAGGGCCTCTTGCCTGCTAAGCCAGCATTCTGCCAGTGGCCCTGCATCCCTAGGCCCAAGTCTGTGAGCACTAGAATTTCACTCGTGTTTGTTTTAGAGAAGTAGTGGAGTAGGACACACAGTGCAAGCTGACACCAATGAAAGAGCATAGCTCATCTGCTTGCTGTGGGGAAGAGCAACTGGTGACAGCCTACCATGTCCAAGTTTTGAGCAGCCACATATTAAGCATTTATTATTTTCTTATTCCTAGGGGAAACAGGCACTTATTTGGTTACTTGGGGTCCATGGGGAAAACATCCCCAATGCTCCTTATGTTTTGGAGGACTTTGTGGAAAATGTGAAGTCAGAGACATTTCCTGCTGTTAAGATGGAGCTACTGACTGCGCTGATGCGCCTTTTCCTCTCGCGCCCTGCTGAGTGCCAGGACATGCTGGGACGTCTGTTGCATTACTGCATAGGTAGGTTTTTCAGAGGATAATACTTGCTGAGACCCATGCTGAGAGTTCTCACAGCTTTCTTTGTTTGGCAAGTCCTGTTTGGAAAATGATACTCTGAATTATCTTGCCTTCCTCTTTTTTTTTTTTTTTTTGGTCCTCTTATGGTTGGCACAGAGGTTGGAAGAGAGTAGGGTGGTTTACTCAATAAAACTCAATGAGGTTTAACTCAGTTCATTGTTTTCTCTCAGAGGAAGAAAAGGACATGGCTGTACGAGACCGGGGTCTCTTCTATTACCGCCTCCTGTTAGTTGGCATTGATAAAGTGAAGCAGATCCTGTGTAGTCCTAAGTCTGACCCTTCTCTTGGTCTTTTGGAGGATCAGCCAGAACGACCAGTAAATAGCTGGGCTTCAGACTTCAACACACTGGCGCCAGTGTATGGCAAAGCCCACTGGGCAACTATCTCTAAATGCCAGAAGGTAGAGCGTCATCGCCTTGAGCTTCCCCACAATGCATCCTTTGCCACATCAGGTAAAAATAGTGTTTACCTTACGTCTGGTCATGTAAAGCTTTCCACCACCCCTTGTGGTGACTGCTGGAAAGGAAAATTCTGTAGTTCAATTTCAGACTGTTGCCTGAATTTGAATCCTTTGTGGGCATGAGGGGAATTCATCATTGCTTATATAAGCCATTTATCTGAAGACAGAAGCCACAGTATGAATGTGCTCATTTTTGATGTTTATGAGACAGCCAATATGGCCTTGAGCTGGCTATGTATCCAACGCTTCTCTTGCTTGATTGCTTGATTCTCTTGCTTTCAATACCCTCCACCCTGAGTGCTGGGAGTATTTTGAAATGTGAGGTTAAAATGCTGATTAAGAGCATCTCTTATCAAAGCTTTCTCACTCTTCTAGGACACTTGATTTCTGAAGAGAACAAAGAAGGAGTCCAAGAACCTGATTCTGAAGCTTTCATGCTGGTCCCCAATCTCCAGCTCACTGCTGAATATTTTGAGAAAACATGGCTTAGCCTCAGAGTCACTTACCAGCAGGTGTTTCCTTGGCAGGGAGAAGTTCAGCCTGACACTCTACAAATGGCTCTAAAAGTAGTGAACATTCAGACCATCGCCATGAGCAGAGCTGGTGTCCAGCCCTGGAAAGCCTACCTCAGTGCTCAGGATGATGCTGGTGCTCTCTTCTTAACTGAACTGCTACTGAAGCCCGAGAGCTCAGAGATGCAAATCTCTGTAAAGCAGAGTAAGGCAAGGACTGAGGCCCTGCATGGTTTTGTCTCTGTCCTGGAGACTGTGATTGGAACAGTTGGAGACATGAAATCTTAACAGAGTTTTGCTGCTTGCCTTGGGTGAAATGAACAGAGTTCCTTCAGTGTCTTAACAAGGCTTGTAAGTCCATGTATCAACTGCAAAAGAGAATGGGAAGTCTGGGAACCTGCCTTTCAAGCCTGTCAGGAATTGATCCCATTTTAAAAGGAGAATGTATACTGTACTGTTGGTAGGAGACAAGAATGGGGTGAAGGTAGGCTGGGGACATTCCTCTGATCATTTTAGGGGTTATAATATTTATTAAACATGCCTGGAATTTGTGGAAGTTGATAGCTGTCAGCAGTGTTGAGTCTTTTTTGTTTGTTTATTTTTTTGTTTTTTTCAAGACAGGGTTTCTCTGTATAGCCCTGGCTGTCCTGGAACTCACAATGTAGTGTGGCCTCGAACTCAGAAATACACCTGCTTCTGCCTCCCAGAGTGCTGGGATTACAGGCGTGCGCCACCACGCCCAGCTTTGAGTCTTTTTCTTGAGCATACTGTTCATGCATTTCCAGGCATACTTTTTGGGTTAGGATCCAAAAGTCCCTCGTGTGGCATCTAAAGTACCTTTTCAGTGTCATGACTCATGCCCCTGAAGCACTCTATTCTGACAAGGTGGTGCACCAAAGAAGAAAACAGATAACTGGTCTGATGCAGTTCTCTGAGTGTTCTTTCATACCCAGGCCTTCACATCTGTCTCTTGCCTAGAACGGTTGCTCACTCTCATGCCTCGACACAGTGTGTTTTTCTTGGTTGTGAGCTCTTTTAGGATGTTTCCCTGTGGCACTCACTGCCTTCATTCGGGATCTTTCTTTGAGCTGTGAAAGCTGCCATGCTGAGGCTGAGGCTGAAACGCAGTGGTAGTGTACTTGATCAGCATGCTCAGACCCCAGGTTCCATCTACACACAACAGACAATGGGGTATAGTGAACATGCCTGTAATCTTAGTGCTCAGGAGGGGATGAAGCAGGGTGATTAGAAGTTCAAGGTCAGTATCAGCTACAATAAGATATTTGAGGCCAATTTAGGATACGTAGGACACTGTCAAGAAAAAATGGGCTCCTGACAAGATGGCTTGGCCGGTGAGGTGCTTGCTGCCAAACTGCAAACCTGAGTTGGATACACTGACCCTCACTGAAGGAGAGAACAGACTTCCACATGTTATTCTCCGATATTCTACACATGTATGCCATGGATATTCACAAAGTATGTTCCACTGCATGTAATACAAAAATATTTTTAAAAGTTGTTTTTAAACGGTCTGGCATGGTGGCTTAGTGGGTACAGCAGCTATAACTAAGCCTGATGACCTGAAATCCATCCCCAGGAGAGAACTGGCTCCCAAAGGTCCTTGTCTGTCCGCCACTCATGTGTCCTGTGCGCACCCCTTCCCCCAAGTAAATAATAAATGTCAGAAAACAAAGTTGCAAGGCATACTTCCAGCAGTTTTACTGCTATGGCTTCTTTTTTTTGTTTTGTTTTGTTTTGTTTTGTTTTGTTTTGTTTGTTTTTTTTGTTTTTCGAGACAGGGTTTCTCTGTGCAGCCCTGGCTGTCCTGGAACTCACTTTGTAGACCAGGCTGGCCTCGAACTCAGAAATCTGCCTGCCTCTGCCTCCCAAGTGCTGGGATTAAAGGCGTGTGCCACCACCGCCTGGCCTGCCATGGCTTCTTATTGCTTGTGCTCAGTTCTTATTTTATTTATGCTCAGCTGTATCTTATACAGTGATATCACTAATGCTATAATGCAACAGAAAGACAGCAAGCTAGAAGACCAAACTACCCAGAAAGGGGGAAATGAAACCTCAGTTAATCCCACATGGCTCGGGATGGAACCATAGATGTTCAGAGTATAAGGACTGACACATTAGCTTCAGAGTTGGCTTTATAAGTGATTTGTCGGTCGGGATGAAGGGAAGCGTTGCTTTGTCATCAGAGTTGTTTTTAATTTCTTACTACATTCCGTGTGTGTGTGTGTGTGTGTGTGTGTGTGTGTGTGTGTGTGTACTGTGTGGAGGTCAGAGGACACTTTGCCGGTGGGTTCTGGGTGTCTTCAGTGCTGATAGTAATTGCCTGTGACTCCCCAGCCTTGCCATCAGAGCTTAATTTGTAAAGGAAATGTACATGTAGTTCCATGGATGAAGTGATCTGTCCTATAGGAGGTTAGTAAAGAACTTCATATGACAGATCTTCCCTATGAAAGCAGAAAACATAAATTAAGCTTAAGGTACATCTTTAAGGGCTTATGATAGCATTTCATATTTAATTAATTAGTAATAGTTACACTACTGTGTTTTTGGTTTTTTGAGATAAGGCCTGTCCTGGAACTTGTTATGTAGCCCATTCTGGCCTCAAACGCAAAACAAAAACAAAAAACCTCCAGCCTCTGCCTCTTAACATGCTGGGATTAAAGGCTCATGCCGTCCTTCATGTCTGGTTAAATTATCTTCACAGATCATTTTTCACTCAAGACTTCTCTCAACTATGTTCTTCGTAGAGTGAACAGTAAGTAATATTGAGTTGTTTAATAAGAAAGAGCCTGTTTGGGGAGTTGTTTATTAAGAGGTCTTCCCAACTGAATAATTGTAAGGACCGAGAAGGTGTGAAGGTTTTTTCCTTATGTCTCTACAATACATTCGCCATAATATTTCTTAGTAAATATTATTGAATGAATAGCTATAAGTAACTAGACTGAATTAGAATTAGTAGTAATTAGTACTAGTTATTATTAATTAAAAAGTAATTAGAAGAATTAGGTCTTCTTAAAAATATTTATTTTGTGCATATATGTATGGGTGTGTATGAGTGCCAGGGTATGTGTTTAAAAGTTAAGACAACTTATGGGAGCCAATTCTTGCCTTCTGCTATGTAAGTAACAAGAATTGAACTCAGGACATCAGGCTTGGCAGCAAACAGCTCTACTCACTGGACCATCTTGCTGGTCCCTAGACTATTCTGTGATTGATGTTTGAACTATGTTTTATTATATTCTATTAACTATTCAGAAAGTAATGGAATTTTATCTAGGCCAGAATTTTTTTTCTTTTTTTTTTTTTTTTTGAGGGGGGGAAGCCAAAGATTTATTTATTAATATATATAAGTAGCTGTCTTTAGACACACCAGAAGAGGGTGTCAGATCTTATTATGGATGGTTGTGAGACACCATGTGGTTGCAGGGATTTGAACTCAGGACCTTTGGAAGAACAGTCAGTACTTTTACTGACTGAGCCATCTCACTAGCCCAGGCTAGGATTTCTTAAAAGTGGCAATATAAACTTTGGGGAGAGATAATAACTAATCTTGGTTGTCAACTTGATGCACCTGGAAAAGGGAAATCACAGTTGAAGAACTGCCTCCCTCAGATTAGCCTGTGGGCATGTCTGTGATTACTAATTGACTCAGGAAGGCTCAGTCCACTATGGGCAGTACCATCCCTAGGCAAATGGGCCTAAGCTATGTAAGGTAACTGAACCAGCATGAGAAGGTCAGTCAGTAAGTGGCATTCCTCTGGAGCTTCTACTTCAGGCTCCTGAAATAAGTTCCTATTTCGGCTTCCCTCAAAGACGAAAACATAAGTTAAAATAAACCCTGGCCCCTCAGGTTGCTCTTGGTCATAGTTTATCATAGCAACAGAAGGCAACTGAGACAGGACAGGGTGAGTCTTTGTTGTGGGAAGCTTTCCTGTAGATTATAAGAAGGTTAGTAGATCATGTCTGGTCTCCATCTGACAACAAACACCCCAATTATAACAACTAAAGATATCGAGACATTTTCAAAGGACCTCATGGTGTGCAACAAGACCCCTCTTTGAGAGACCATTCATTTAGCTTATGTATCTCCAGGAACTGTCAAAGGAAGTAGAAGACCTTAAAAAGGTTGGAGGATGACTTTTCTCTATATTTTTATTTTATTTTTATTCAGTTAAAGCATGAATTGTCTACGTAGGTACTGAAGAAAATTCTGAAAGTACAGTTCTGTCGGTTTAGAGTATCTTGAGGATATAGGATGCAGGTATGAAGATTCAGCAAATTGGTTGACTTTAAAAAATTAAAGACTAGCCGGGCGTGGTGGCGCATGCCTGTAATCCTAGCACTTGGGAGGCAGAGGCAGGCGGATTTCTGAGTTCGAGGCCAGCCTGGTCTACAGAGTGAGTTCCAGGACAGCCAGGGCTACACAGAGAAACCCTGTCTCAAAAAACCAAAAAAAAAAAAAAAAAAAAAAAAAAAAATTAAAGACTAAAACTGAAATATCAATCTAAGAAAATAAGCATGGCTCACCCATACATAATGTGATTAAGCTGATCCCAGCTTGGAGCTTTAAGATCACATTCTACTTTGTTATATCTTGTTTGTATTATGAGTGTGAATTTTTTTTAATCTTTTAAAATCACAGTTAGTGATTTTGTGTGTTTTTGTCTGTGTGTATGTATGTCAGTGTATCATGTGTGTGCTTGGTGCTTTTGGAGGTTAGAAGAGGGTGTCAGATGCCCTGAAACTGGACTCATGGATGGTTTTTAGCCACCATGCGCGTGCCAGGAATCAAGCCCAGATCCTCTGCAAAGAGCAAAGTGCTCTTAACCTCTGAGCCATCTCCCTCACCCTTGGAAATTGCTTTTGGAAGATGTACTTTTATTATTTATTTATTTTGGATTTTGGAAACAAGATCTTGCTGTATAGTATCATGTGTAGCATGAGCTTATTCCTAATATTCTTTGCCTTAGGAACTCTGTTTGGTTTCTACGAATGTGTGGCTTAATGATGTAATAGGAATAGCTGCTTGCTTATCTTTAAAAATACTAAGGGCACCTGATACTATCTTCTAAGAATAATGGCCCAATTTCA
The DNA here is from genome assembly GCA_964023405.1 of Apodemus agrarius. NCBI lineage: Eukaryota > Metazoa > Chordata > Mammalia > Rodentia > Muridae > Apodemus > Apodemus agrarius. The sequence goes on along the minus strand of OZ030007.1, from coordinate 58,751,851 downwards.
GCTTTAATTGATGGGTAAGCATTACATAACTCATGTAAATGTAACTCCTGAAAAACATTACAGAGGCAGTCATTTGTATGTTAACTGACCATAATTTTATTGGATGAACTAGTGACAGTTATATATCTCTGTTCCTTTGTCTGGATGGGGGTTCAAATTACTTTTTTCTCAGATGAGTGTGTGTGGGAGAGAGAGGAAATACGGCTTATTTTCTTAATTAGAGGTTTCCATATTGAAAGACCTAACACCCGAGGATTCACCCATATACACTTGGTGTTGAAGATGAAAAAACAGGCTTTGGGCCAGGATGCTATAGTGCAGGGGTCTCAGCCTGTGGATCACAACCTCTTTGATAGTCAAATGACCTTTTCACAGGGATCACCTAAGATCATTGAGAAACACAGATATTTGCATTATGACTTATAACAGTAGCAAAATTAGTTATGAAGAAGCAATGAAATAATTTTATGATTGGGAGTCACCATAACATGAAGAACTGTATTAAAGGTTTGCAACATTAGGAAGATTAAGAACCACTACTGTAATGAGACAGGCTTTGAGGAGACTGATGTCAGTTATTATGGTTAGAGAGCGGCAAAATAAAACAAAAGAAAAACCAAATGTCAATGGAAGCATTGTGGCCTCCTTGTTTTTCCAGCGGGAAATGGGAGGATGAAATTGGGGCTGCAAGGATGAAGGGAAGCAGGCTTCAGGGAAGGGATGGTTTGTCGGGAAGGGCCCTGAAGTGTGTTCCACAATATCCCTGAGGCCCTATACTCTATTTCTATTGCCTTACAATATTGATTATACAAGATAATCCAAAGAAGTTGAGATTACATTCCAAAGAGCATTTACCCATAAGCATATCAGCAGTGACATGGAAAGGTGGCTGGCTGGTCTACTACTGTGAGAAAAGCCTGAGTCTGAGGTAAGACAGACTCTAATTTTTATTGATTGGTGTGTTTGTGCAAGCGCAGAGACATATTTGTGCATGCCGGTGTAAGATGTCTGCCTCAATTGTTCTCCACCTCATTGTTTTAAAACAGTCTCTCACAGACCCTAGCGCTTACTGATTCATCTAAACTGACTGGCTAGCAAGCTGTAACAATCACCTTTGTCTCTGCCTCTCCAGTGCTGGAATGACAGGCCCTGCCATGCCCAGCATTTCATATCTGTGCTAGGGATCCAGGCTCAGGCTCTCATGGTTGTGCAGCAGGTACTTTATAGTCTGAGTCATCTCTCCAGACAGGCCTAATTTCAATTTTAGTATATGTGCTGCCAAAGCGAGCACTGGGACTCACTCTGTAGACTAGGCAGCCACTGCAGGTGGGTGTTCAATCCTGAGATTTCCTAAAACAATAATGAAGTTTAATACTTTAAGACAAACTTCTTGTTAAAGAATGACTTACTGTCGGGCTGGAGAGATGGCTCAGTGGTTATGAGCACTGATTGCTCTTCCAAAGGTCCTGAGTTCAAATTCCAGCAACTACATGGTGGTTCACAACCATCTGTAACAAGATCTGACGCCCTCTTCTGGAAGACAGCCACAGTGTACTTACATTGTACTTACATATAATAAATAAATAAATCTTAAAAAAAAGAATGACTCGCTGTCTCCTGATCACTAAGCCTTGAGCTAAACAAAGAATATTTACCATTTGCCACATACCAGTGTCAGATCTTTTCAGATAGTGTTATCTTAATTGTATAATTTCCCTTTGAAATATCTTGTTACTCTAATTACTCAAACAACCTCGCAGGTTTTCCTCCACTGTCCCAGCTTTTACTTTGCCATCCTTCCACAACAGTCTTATTCCTTATTTATTTCATTTTAGTTTTGCCTAATAAATCCCTACTTATCTTTCAGAACTAACCTCAGATGTTACTCCCCTAAGGAAGCCTTCCCGGCTACAAGCTTTTATACCCTCCTAATCCGCTGTATCTCGAGAGCACAGGAAGCCCTGTGATTTGCCAGTGACTGTCACTTCTGCTGAAGTGTGCGCTTCTCAAGGAACCTTGCCCATGTGGTTTTCTGTGTTGTCCCTAGTGCCAAGTATAGCATTCTACACACAAATGCTTAGTAAATAGTCTAATTGTGCCAAAGGAATGCCCAGGTCAGACGTTGAACGCTGGTCTCTCACCTCCCTTTAATTACATCAGATACAGAACCTAGCAGCAAGTATTTCTTAATTAAATTACTCAAGAAAATCTTCCTCAATTCTATTTCAGCTATTGATTGTTTATCTGTAAGGGCTATTCATTACTCTTACTTACTGGCAAGGGTGTGGTTCTGAGATAAGGAACTGAACAAACCATCTTTGTCTTAAGAGAAGTCACATCCTTTGAGCAGTTGCGTTTGGAAAGTTAGTGGGAACTATTCCAGGATATATCCTATTAGGAAGCAATAAGAGGTAGGCGGTCACAACTGGTTTGCTAGGTTCTCTAACTTTCTGCTGAGCTTTGTGGAGAATGTCTAAAATGAAAAACCCTCGGACTTTTGAGGAACAAACAGAATGCATCGTGAATACTCTACTCATAGACTTCTTGACCCCAACATTCTGCACTGATAACAGGAACCTACCAGATGCAGACGAATCATGTTCAGGTAAGGCTCCTAGTCTGAGGTGGTGATTATAGGCTTGTAATCGAATCAGAGTCTGCTTCCTCTATTATCTCTCAAGTTTTAAAAAGCAAGTCCTAAACTTTTAGCAACATTTGAAATAAAAGATCTTTTCAATAGAAAAGATTGACTGCTACTACTGAGAATAAACAATGCCAAAAGTATTTAAAAGAATTAAGAATGTAACTGACGCTATCCTGGTTTACAGAGTGAGTTCCAGGACAGCCAGGAGTACCTGGAGAAACCCTCTCTCGGGAAAAAAAAAAAAAAATAGAGAACATTTCTCTTCTGCCTAGAGTCAGGAGACTTTCTGTTCTTTCAAGCATGGTGAAAGTGTTTTCCCTGTCTTAGATGAGGATTGCTCTTTTGATGTGGCTATCATTGCTGGCCGCCTTCGAATGCTGGGTGACCAGTTCAATGGAGAGCTGGAAGCGTCTGCCAATAATATCATTGCGGAAACCATTCGAGGACAGGTCAGATTTTTTGCTTTTTAATGTTGTTTGCTGTTCTGTTCTATTTCAAACTTTAATTTTCTCCCTTTCTTTCTCCCTTCCTCCCTTCCTCCCTTCCTCTCTTCTTTCCTTCTTTCCTTCCTTCCTCCTTTTCTTCCTTCATTCCTTCCTCTCTCCCTTTTCTATTTCTGTATACTAGGAATAGAAATATTCTGTGAGGATTTGGAAGTATATGTTTGTTCAAGAAGCCGTGGAAGGAAATGTGATTGCTAATTCTTCAGAAATTAATAAAAACCCAGTACTACAGAAGGAACTCATAGGCTTTATCAGAGCTGCCCTCGGAATGCATAGATCATGCTCATAGTTCATTATTTTTAGAAATAAATGTTTATGTATATTTATTATTAATAATTACTATTATTACGTATGTGTAAGATGTGGGGAGGGGATACATGTGCCACTGCATGTCTGTGGAGGCCAGAGGACAGTTTTGTGGACTTCTCCCTTCCCACCTTTGTGTAGGTTTGAGATTGAACTCTAACAAGGCTAGAGTGGCACGTCTCTTTAATTGCTGAGTTATTTCAACAACCCCATTATTCATATTTTTAGTGCTTAATTTTGTTGGGAGTGGGCTTTTTCCCTTATCCCAGGGTCCAGCAGTAAGATTAAGAAATATTGCATAGTTTAGAAATCTGAAGCTATTAGAGTTAACCTCTTAAAAAGGAGGCTTCTGGCTTCTCAGAACTCTGGTTTCTGGCAGTAGCACTTGGACTTTGTATTAGCTATGAAGATCATAAAACTGTGTTCCAATAGATGTTGCTGATTATATCAACGACAGCGAGTACTTATTACTTCCCATGCTCACATTTCATTGTTTAATAATTATGCTTGTGTGTAAATCATTATAGAAACTGCTATTCCTAGAATCTCTGAATCAGCATATGACACCATGAGCAAATATCAAGCCTGCTCTCTTCCCTGCAGTATTCATATAATTTTGAATTGTGCCTTACACACAGTAGGCCTACAGTGTGTGCTTCCTGACTCCATACCATTTAAGAACACAAAAGAAATAGAGGCGTAAGGAAATAAGTAAGAAACATACTATATAAATGTTGAAGATAGGTTTTGAACCCAGACTTATTCCACAAGTATGCTTTATTCTTCCTAATGAACAGCTTAGTGGATGTGTCTGTGTTATATTCAGACATAATTTTACTTCTTGCTAGGGTCCTTGAGGCTGTCATAAATGACTGATAGGTGAGTCTACATTTTTCTTCTATATCGTGGACAATAACAAACAAAACAACACACAACAAACCAACAACCCCTTGGTGGGGGGAAGACATTTGAAACAATTTCAAACTCAAATTGGAAATATGGTGTAGAGAAATGCTGTAGACATTTGAGAATAGTTAACAGGACAGTTCCTTATTCTGTAATGCTTTTATATTTCCTTCAAGTCAGAGGTGAACAGTGACACAGTAGAACTGAATTCTTATTGTTCACTCAATTTTTGTCACTTGTCCCAACAATATAATTTATATTATACCCAAAGCTGAAAAATACCCAAGCCAGATTTACGGGTGGCATTTAGTTAGGTTTCCTAGTAAGTTTCCTTCAGTCTGTATTGGTCCCTTAGTCTTTTCTTATATTTTATGACGTCAGTTGTTCTCCAGGGAACTCTGGCTTCTCTCAGTTTTAATACTTAAAAGCTATAGGGCCAGTGAGTAGACTCCCCGGGGAACGCTGCTGACTGCTGTGACAGCTTGAGTTCAGTCCTCGAGATACACATGTGGAAGAGAATACCTCCTGTAGGTTGTCCTCTGACTAACACATGCACCGTGGCATGTGTGTGCGTGTGGGTGCACGGGCGTGCACGCATGCACACACACACCTTCCCCCCCACATTAAGTAAATACATAAATGTAAAAACAAACAAACAAAAACCCTCAGATAGAGGTATCTTCCAAAGCTTATTTTTTCTTATTTGTTTTTTTTTTTTTTTTTTTTTTTTTTTTTTTTTTTAGGACTTAACATTCTGCTTTGACTGTCCTGGGGCCCCTTTATGCCTCAAAAATCTACCCTGACCCTGTCTAATAGCTCTTATACCAGTTTATGTGAGAGGGGAAAAGAAGATGTTTTTGTTATTTTAACATTAGACTTTGCTACACATTTCCTAATCGTGGAAATAATCCCTTCACAGTCTGACTTGCTCGCTGTCATGTGCTTAATAGCTTTCTTTCAAAACAAGTTGTTTATCCTACCCAATAATATCTGAAATTAGGAGCTTGGTAGGTTATTTAAGGTTTTTCTGATACCCAAATAACAGAATATTAAAATGAAATCTGTCCTTCTGCCCTTTAATATTACCCCATGCTGCCAGTGGTCCACTTGCCACTCTGAGCACTTCGGAGACTTGTAGCCTTCGGTACAGTTTGAGTCATAACTAACAGAGACTGTCTCCCTCCTCAGGCAGGAACTATACTCAAGGACACAGTACAGTCTCTCAGCAGAACCTGGTGTACTCAGAATCCTACCTTAGCTTTTGAACGAGCCTTTTTGGCAGTATCAGTAAAACTTCTTGAGTATGTGGCCCGTAAGGCTCCTGAAATGGCAACCCAGGTGGCTACCTGCATGACAGGCATGATCAACGGGAACGCAGCCATCCGTGAGTTTATCCAGGACCAGGGAGGATGGGTAAGTATCCATTAAGTCCCACACTTTGCTAGGTATTTGTGCTATTTGGGCTTTAGTAAGTAGGAGTCTTAATTATGAACCTCTTGGTAAATTTCCATGGAAAAAGAAAATAGACGCTCAACCTGCGAG